>JAJJWW010016336.1:0-172913 GCA_023531295.1 Papaver armeniacum | reverse complement strand
ATCATCTTCCAATCCCAATCTATCAAAACTAATTGTTGTAGTTTAGAAACATGTGATTGAGATTGTTGTTGTCTATTGAGAAGAAGAAGAACTTCTAATTAAGAAACTAAACCCATTGAATCAATATCTTTTATACCTTGTAATAAAAATATAGATTTAATATCCTCCGCCGCCGCCGCCACCACCACTACCATCATCACCGACAAGGAATAATTGATATCCTACTCCACCAAAACCACCAACACGACCACCATCATCAATTAATGGAACAAAAAGATTACGAATCTAGTAAGAAAAATCATTTAGATGAATTGGCTAAACATAGATCTAATATGCTCCTCCAACGCCCCCCCCCCCACCCCCTATCGCCATCAACTACGGAAGCAAAAATGGTAGAGAAACGAACATTAAAGCGCAATAGATCTATTGATATAGCGGCGGAGGTAACAGAGGTTGTAATGCCGGTTGTGGTGGAGGCGATCGAGAGTGGTGGTGGAGGCGATCGAGAGCGATTTCTGTTTTTGATAGAAACAAAGAAGAAGAGTATATAAGCGATTTATTATGTGTGGAGGGTGGATATGGAAATAAAAAACATTTTATTGGACCACTGATGGGCTTATAGATAAAGAGGGACATAATTATTATGGGATATAAGGATATTTGTATAGACCATCAAAAGTAGGGGCAATAATTCAATTACCACTTTCAATTTTTAGTTTTATTATTGGTGAAATGGCTGAAAAGGCGATCACACTTTTGTGCGATGCAAAACTTGAAGCCGTTGTTTTTAAGATATGTATAAGTTTTAAAAAGATTGAAAATTGTAAGATGGAAGTGCAAGTTTTTGAAGTTGCTCCAAGAAAATGTTCTTCTAAAAGGAAGAGAAGATCTCTAATTTTGAAAGTTAACAACCAAAAAAATTCAAAAACAAAGGCGAAACTGTCAAAGAGCGCGTTCAATGGAAGATACGTCAAATGATAACATGAGGCCAAAGCTTGTACTTGATTTTTATTGAAGTTGTTTAGTACTTTTTATTATTTTCTAAGTTTATATCTTGTAAAAGAATCGGCAGTAATATCAATGAATGAAAATATTTAGATTTTAAAATAGATTTCCACTTCAGATTAATCGATGTTTATTACATTTTAAACTTGCATATAACGTCAAAGTACATTTTAATAAACCACAACAATAATATCAAACTACATCAAGTCCGACGACATTATCTCTGTAGAGTTCATGGCATTCAAAATGCTTAAACTCTCTTCCAGTTTCTCTAGTAAACTTGGTCTGAGCGATGGTTTTCTGTAAAACAGATAAACGACAAGTTAAGATATTTATGATGCAGTTGATCAGTGAGGACAAAGGTAAGATACTCACCAGTTCTTCATTGGATAATCCAGAATTTTTACGGTGAACCATCCACAAAACTTCTGTATAATGTTTGACTTCCTTAGTGATGAATGCAGTTCATAGTTCTAGGCTCTTAATGTTTCTTATAGTTTCGTTCCGCGATGCTACAAAATGACTGAATACTCTTTCCCAGAAATAGTTACTGTTCATTGGTCTCATCATATGATGTAACCAACATCGAACAAGAGTAACATCTTCTTCCATTGTAAATACGGGGAGAGGCATTCAAATGCGGTACAGATGTGCTTGAGATGGACCATCTTTTAGAATTCTAAAACACGCTTCGTAACGAAAAGGTCAACCGTGAGCTTGCTCCCAATTATCAATAGCTGTTTGGATCACTTCATCTTCAGTTACACCGATGAACTTTTCTCGATCAATTTTCATTACTAGAGCAAGAAATGACAGGACTGCAAGCCTAATAGATTGAAAGCGAGCATGCAATCGACGAGCATCTCGGTTTCCCGGGTTCCTTGTCAGTGAGATGAACATTGTAAAAACGTTCTCCCAAAAAGAACCGTCTTGAAAGCCCATACCAACGATTACCCTATGAAAAAAATATGCTTTGCATATAGTTATATCCTCTTCTTCAGTAAACTTGGGACCACGATTTCTAAATGCACATTTTGCAGAGGGAGAGAGATTAAGAATTTTAAAAGAAAGAGAAGAAGAAGAAGAAGATGTGAATTTGGAGATGGGAAGAATGGAATTTATAGGGCGAGAAAGAAAATCGAGCCGTTGCAAATTTAGCCGTTGTCGTCTGTAGTAAAACTGCGTGGCTTTACTACAACCGCCCGTTTGAATTACCACCACCTATTTTTTTTTGTTATAAATACAGAACTAGGTTTCATTCTCAACCAAACCAACAAATTTCTTTCTTAAGCCAACAACATCCACCATGTTTTCTAAAGGCAAAGCGAAGCAAATATTATGTGTCGAAGCAAAATAGGTCTGTCCATTATGTTTCATGGATAACCACAATCTTATGCAACACCCTTGGATATATTCAAATTGTCTGCGGGAAGGTTGTTCATGCATCAGAATGGTGATTGAATCATAACTGGAAAAGCTTAGGTATTTGCAATGTCAAGATCCCAACTGTCCAGAGGAACCACATATGCTAGATGATGCTATGAAGGTTAAAGAAGAAGAAGAAAAGTTTGCAACTCTGTAAAAACTTCAAACTTAAAGCCAAATTGAAGAAGAAGTTATTAAACTACAAGTATTGTGAATATGGAGATCACGAATACAAACATTGTCCACAGAGAATCAGTGGATGCTCAAAGCCCGATTGCAAGACTTTTTATGCATTTGTGCGGTTCTTACAAGAAGACACACATGAAAATCATTTTACGAAATGTCCTAGGTGTTTTTTGGGTGGAGTGGGCCGATTGAAGTTGAAATGAGGTGTATTTATAGAACTCAAAATTATAGTCGTTTTAAAAATGGATCACAAGATTTTTCAAATGTCGGTTGCCGTTGACGATTTTGGAAAAACGTGGGATTCATCGGAGACGGTCGTGTGATTGAAAAATGACGAGTTTGATACAAACGCCGGCGTTTAAGCTCACACACCGTGTCTCTCACCCTTGAGCGACATTCCTCAGAGTGCGTTCTTTGTTCTTTCATCTCAATCAACAATTTGTTGGTTTGATCATCCGTTTTTCATATTTGTTGAGTCCATAGTGGGATCAAAATGAACAAAGTTTATGTTTGTTGAGGCCATATGAATTGCTCTTATAAACCTAGCTACGCCCCTGCCTGCATAGCCGTTTTTTTTATCTATGTTTGACAGTTGACTATACTTGACTAAGGGCGAATAGAGCATCTACAGTACCTATAAGCATCGTGGATTTGGCCTCGTCGAGAGTAAAACCGGAAGCTCCTGCATTTACAAGACCACCTGACTGAACACACACTCCCTTTCCCCTACCATAGTCCCTCCTATCTCTGAAAGTAGTCGAACTAGGTTCTTACTAAATCCATTCCTAAACTACATTTAATCAAAACTTTACAGGTAATTGATATTCACCAAAAGCTTTTACAGGTAATTCATATTCATATAGTTTTCTACTACTCAAAAGGGTTTTACAAATTTGATCGTGTTATTAATTTATTCATGTTTGATTTATTGATTGGTATGCTAAAACCCGAAATGGGTTTTGGGTTCTAAGAGTAAAGGGATAAAAACTTGACCTTTAAGTGCTTGCGAAAATGCCTCAGAAGATAATATTGATCAAAGATACGATACTTGTTGTTTTCTCATTGAGTGAATAATTGGGTTGAGTCTGATAGTTGCTATTGATTAGGTTTAAGTTTGGATACTGAGTTAAGTTTGTTTCTCACATGGGTACTGATTAGTATTAATAATTTGTTTTTCGAACTTTTTTATTAGTATAATAATGAAATTGAATGAGTAGAAGTTATTTTGTTTTGCTTATTTATCATTTCTTCCAGAGATAGAGAGAGTGATTTAAGGTTCTTGAATAAATGAACTATCTGTTAGCGATTGTTGTGATAATTTGTTAGATGTGATTACTGAGATGGTCCATTCTCTTTGCAGAGAAGAAGAAATGCCTCTGAAATAACATATCATATGGCTACAAGAATAGTCTCTTTCTTTCTACTACTATTGAGATTTATGAAGTGACAGACAACACCAAAAACTCTAGGAATCTCTCCTGAGAAGTCTCATTAGTATGTTCAAACGAGGGTTCAAGATGATTATCTGTCAGTCTCTCACAGTCATTAATTTCCGCTCCAATGCATTCAGAAAATGTTTCTGTAGCAGAGCATTTTGCAGCTCCTCCTCTTCATGGCAAGAAGACAATATGAATAGGTTGAATGACCCTTTTGATGTCCGGGTCCCTTTAATTCCCCGAGATGCAGAAAGACAAATTCCCTCTCAAGGAAATGCTTCTGTTTCTATAGAGGATTTTGCATTCTTGAATAACACAAATGCTAGAGAAGATTTAAAATGTGGTTTGGGTTCATCAAGTAAGTACTCTAAAGAAGCTATTTCGATTTTTAATGAGATTACTGTTAATAATGGTGATGACTTTTCTGGAGATAAAACACAAAAATTTCTTAGGCAATTTAGAGGAAAACTTAAAGATTCTTTAGTAATAGAAGTTCTACAGCTATTGAAGAATCGTCCGGTAGTGGGAGTTAAGTTCTTCATTTGGGCCGCCAGACAAATTGGGTATACCCACACGCCACCCACTTATGCTGCTTTGTTGGTCACTTTAGGGTTGAAGATAATGATAGTAGTAACAAGAACAATTATGTTAGAGTTCCTGAACATCTCCTTTTAGAGATTAGAGATGATGGTGACAAAGTAATCCTGGGAAAGTTACTGAATATTTTGATTCAGAAATGCTGCCGAAATGGGTATTGGAATGCAGCGCTAAGAGAGGAGCTTGGGAGGCTCAAGGATTTTGGATATAAAACCGTCTATGGTGACTTATAATGCTATACTTCAGGTCCTTCTCAAGGCCGACCGGTTGGATGCTGCTTGTCTGCTTCACAGGGAAATGTCAAAATCCCGGTATTGGTGTGGATGGTTTGACGTTGGGTAGCTTCGCTCGATCTCTGTGTAAGTTTGGGCGGTGGCAAGAAGCTCTAGGAATCATTGAAAAGGAAGACTACATATACGATGCAGTAATTTACACGAAAATGATAAGTGGGTTATGTGAAGCTTCACTTTTGAAGAAGCTATGGAGTTTTTGCATAGGATGAGGTCTAACAATTGTGTTCCGAACGTAATAACTTATAGAACGTTGCTTGATGGTGTTTGAGGAAAAGACAGCTAGGTAGGTGTAAAAGAATCCTTAGTATGATGATTCCAGGGTTGTTACCCAAATCCCTCGATGTTTAATTCTCTTGTTCATGCATATTGCAGTTCAGGAGACTATTCTTACGCCTACAAGGTACTCAAAAAGATGGTGGTTTGTGGTTGCCAGCCGGGTTATGTGGTTTATAATATCTTGATTGGGGGTATTTGTGGAAATGACGAATCACCTAGTTTAGATTTGGTGGAGTTGGCTGAAAAGGCTTATAATGAAATGATTGATGCTGGATACGTGCTGAATAAGGTAAATGTTGGTCATTTCACTAGGTGTCTTTGTGGTTGGAAAGTTTGAAAAGGCGTTTGCAGTTATTCATGAATTGATGACTAAAGGCTTCATACTGGACAATAGTACGTATGCCAAGGTTATTAGTTTCCTCTGTGAAGCCTCCAAGATTGAAATGGCCTTCCAAGTTTTCCAAGAAATGAAAAACAATGTTGTTGTTCCTGATGTTTATACATATACAATTATGATTGATAGTTTCTGTAAAGTAGGTCTTGTTCAGCAGGCTAGAAACTTGTTCGACGAAATGGTAAGAGATGGCTGTTTTCCTAATGTGTCACATATACCACAATTATACACGCTTATCTTAAAGCGAGGAGAGTGTCCGATGATGAACTTTTCAAGAATATGTTGTCAGCTGGTTGTGTTCCAAATGTTGTCACATACACAGTTTTGATTGACGGTCACTGTAAGGCTGGTGATGTCAAGAAGGCTTGTCAGATTTATTCAAGAATGGGAGGAAATGGAGATATGCCAGATGTTAATCAGTACTTTAGGGTTGATGGAAATAATCCAACAGAACCTAATGTTTTTACATATGGAGCATTAGTGGACGGTTTGTGCAAATCCCATAAAGTGTGTGAGGCTCGTGACTTGTTCGAGGCGATGTCAGGAGAAGGATGTGAGCCGAATAATGCTGTTCATGATGCTCTTATTGATGGGCTCTGCAAGGCTGGAAAATTAGATGAAGCGCAAGAGGTTTTTGCAAAGATGTCAGAATGTGGGCACAGTCCAAGTGTTTACACATACAGCTCTTTGATTGATAGACTGTTCAAAGACAAGAGGGTTGACTTAGCTATGAAGGTCTTATCCAAGATGTTAGAAAATTCTTGCTCCCCTACTGTGGTTACATATACAGAAATGGTGGACGGACTTTGTAAGGTAGGAAAGACCGAGGAAGCGTATAAACTTTTCAGTATTGATGGAAAATAAGGGTGCCATCCAAATGTTGTGACTTACACTGCAATGATAGATGGATTTGGGAAAGTGGGTGATATCAACATGTGCCTTAAACTTTTCAGACAGATGAGTGCTAAGGGTTGTGCTCCAAATTTTTATAACATACAGGGTCTTGATAGACCATTGTTGTGCGGCAGGACATCTGGATGAGGGTCATGAACTTCTACAGGAGATGAAGCAGACTTGCTGGCCAGCACATGTGACAGGTTATGTAAGGTTATCGAAGGTTTTAATAGAGAGTTTATTAGCTCACTTGATCTTTTAGATGTGATGGTAGCAGATGGTTCCTTGCCGATAGTTCCTGCTTACACAGGATTTTGGTTCACAGCTTCTGCAAGAGCTGGAAGGCTGGACGTGGCTTTGGATTTGTATGAAGAACTGCAAGTAGCAGTTTCGGGTGGCTTAGGGCTTAGCCATAATTTGTATGCTTCTCTGATTGAGAGTCTTTCTCTAGCTTTCAAGGTTGATGAAGCTTTTGGTTTGTATGTAGACATGACAAGGAGGGGTTATATTCCAGATATAAAAGTTCTTTTTGATCTCATTAAAGGCCTTATCAAAGTTAACAAGTGGGATGAGGCGCTTCAACTTTCTGATAGTATATGTCAGATGGACATCAATTTTACTCCTGTGATAAAAACATAGTGTTGGATCTTACAATCTGATGAGTCACCAGAGGGTGAATCCGCACCCCAGAATCTGGTTGGTATGCCGTACTGCCATGAATGTTCACAGGTGCTTGTTGCAAACATGTGCTGGAAATATTTGCATCATTTTCAAGGCTGCCCACATGTAGGTACGTCAAGAAGTGTGAAGTTTGCAGTTTTCTTCTGCTTACGCTGGATAAAAATATTGTGATGCGTCCTACCACAAACGTCCATGAATTTCGCAAGGGCAAAGAGTTGCAATAAGGCTATGCAATACTGTGTTCCGTGAATCTTGGAGTTTATCATGCGTGGCCAAAGAAGAATCTTCCATGACCAGTTGCATTTAATTAAATGGAAGAACTGTATACTGTTTGTATGCTCCCCTGGAATTTCCTTCAAAGGTACAAATGCTTTCCATCGTTTTTACTTGTTACAATTATACCATGTATGCCCATTTGTTTTTCTACGGCTGATATGGTTCGATGGCCGTCTTTTCGCATTCAGGGAAATGACATCTTTTCTAATCGGAGCGAAGTAAGCAATCTCGTGTCCTTTTATACTGTTATGACGAAAGAGCACAATAATATGGTGGCGAAGTAACAGGATTGGGCTAAAGAATCAATTGACCACAACGCAAAACAGAAGGGACTTCACATGAACGTTGTGGTTTAATTCTACTGTTGATGTGTTCGTAGCTGTCTGTATGACTGTCCAGTATGGTACTTAATTCACACTACTCGAAGGATCAAGAGATGAAGAAGTACACATCTGAAAGCATGTTCTCTGAGTAAGTTATTGGTATAATCTGTGTGCCTGGAATTGGATAATATTTGGTGATATTCAAGTATCTTTGTGACATTGCTGTGACTATTATATATGAGTGCTTAAACTTTACATATTCCGTGTTTTGCAGGACAGGAAATATGAGTGTTCTTTATGGACGTTGTTTATTCTTCTCGTGCTTAACCGCAAGAGGAGCATCAGTTGGGGATTAGACTTCAGCAAGTCATTTGGCGAAGAACTGAAAGCTTTGTGATTCAAAAGCAATGTAATGTGTGACCGGATTTTAGGAAAACCATATTAAGACAATGAATAAAGTCTGTAGGAAGTGTGCACTTATCGACCGCAACTAGTACCTAAGCAGTTGAAGTCAAATCTTACCATAAAACCAATGTGTGCTGGGGTCGATGCTTATGTAATCCTTCAATTTTTTATGCAAAAACAAGATATTCATTGAACTGGATTAACAACAACATCGTTTCTATCCTCCAGTATGATTAACCAGGAAACTTGGAGGATATAAACAGCTGCAAATGTTTTGATAATTTAAAGAAGTTAGCATACTTTGCAGGCATATCTTCTCGTTTTTTGCAAATCCTATCTACAAATGGTTTATTCCTTGGTTTATCACTAGAGGGGAATTTCTTTGAATTTGCTAGTATCTTGGATTTTGTATGTCTACAATTTGAAAGATAGTTGGACTAACAAGTCAGGATGGCCGAGTGGTCTAAGGCGCCAGACTCAAGTTCTGGTCTTCGAAAGAGGGCGTGGGTTCAAATCCCACTTCTGACAAATACTTTTAGATTTTTTCTTTTAGAAGGTAATTTCTTCCCACTTCTGATAAATACGTAAACAATGTTTTTAGCAAACATTTGTAGTGAAAAAAAGTATTGATCCAATCTCAATGAGTTGTTGTAGTATCAAGATTCAAATCCCACTTCCGACAAATACTTTTAGATTTTTTCTTTTTGAAGGTAATTTCTTTTTAAGTCTTTCTGTTTTCGTCTCAAATCCCGTCAGATACATCTTCGTAAACAATGTTTTTAGCAAAGATTTGTAGTGAAAAAAAGTATTGATCCAATCTCAATGGGTTGTTGTAGTATCAAGATTCAAATCCCACTTCTGACAAATACTTTTAGATTTTTTCTTTTTGAAGGTAATTTCTTTTTAAGTCTTTCGGTTTTCGTCTCAAGTCATGTCGATACATTTTCGTAAACAATGTTTTTAGCAAAGATTTGTAGTGAAAAAAAACAAGAATTAATTGGGGGCCCTAAAAAATAATTGGGGGCCTCACCAAATTTATGTCCACACCAAAAATTTTAGGGGGCTTCCAAAATGAGGTTGAAAGTACCATTTTATCCTTCCTTAAAATTAATAGGGTCGTTTGTTTATTAATAGGCCGTTACGACCCCTTAAAATTAATAGAATCGTCACCATATATAGTCACAATCAATTTGTGGGTCGTTAGGGGTATTGTTATTATTAGTCGTCAGTCAAATTCGGTCACACACCGAATCTGCAGCCGTTGTGTGCAGAGGTTGTAGCTTTGGGTTTAGGGAAGGAAATTCATGGGTATTCGATTAGAGCTCTGATGGATGAGAATATATTGGTAGGAAATGGTCTAGTTAATATGTATACAAAGTGTGATGATGTCATGGACGGGTGTTCAGTATTTGATCGAATGGAAGGTAGGGACATAATCTCTTGGAATTCGATGATTGCAGGGTATGGTATGCATGGACGTGTAAATGACGACTTGCATAACCAAATGACGACTCTAAGGGGTGAAGTACCAAAGAGTGAATATGCATAACCAAATGACGACTTCTCCGAAAATTGTAATGGCAGGTTAGAGTCGTTTGGGTTTATACATAACCAAATGACGACTCTAAGGGGTATATTATACAGAGTCTTTGGGTTGTAGAGTCTTCTATGTTATAACGACTCTTCCTTAGGGTCGTTAGGTTATAAAATAAAAGTTGACGACTTTTCATAACCCGAAAAGTTGCAGGTTTGAGTCGTCAATACTAGGACCAATACAATAACGACTTTTAAGAGTTGTTTGGGTTTAGACCCACGATATTGACGACTCTTTCACTGGGTGGTTACCAATTAGCTGTGATTCAACCACTTTGAGCAACATATAGACCATTAAAAGAGTATGAAGTTTACCTGGTTATTTTGAGCAACATTTCCCCCACTTAAATCACTCATTTCTACAAATCCTATTTTTCCCTCTAAAACCTACTCTTCTTCTTCTTAACTCACAAAAACCTTTTTTTTTTTTTTTTCAATTATTAAATCTAAAACATGTAACTCACAACAAAAAAAAAAATTAAAAACTTAATTAGGTCGTTATCTCCTCCTCATATATCCTAACGATTTTTTCATAGTCTACATGTATATGAAAAATCGTTAGGCTTTTAGGATTTTGGGTGGACGACCCTTTAATCAGAATCGATTTTTTTTTCTTAGTGTCGTCAATGGAACCGAAGATAGTTGAGAGAGAGGGAGAAAACTGATTTTATCTAACTTAACTAATTTATAACTAATCTAACTTAACTAATCAACTCAATTAACACTAATTATTTTGGGGTAGTTTAGGCATTTTGAAAAATTTGGATAAGGGGTAGCAACAAAATGCTATTGGGAGACCAATCAAAGGCCCCCAATTACTTTTTGTGGCCCCCAATTTTTTTTCGAAAAAAAAGTATTGATCCAATCTCAATGGGTTGTTGTAGTATCAAGATTCTACTTCTTTTAGCTTTAGACGTGATTTTACCTATTTACCACCCACCTTAATTGTCACCCCTAATTATCTTATCTACCACCGATAGAGTTTTTCATATCCCCAAGATACTACTAATTGACTTTTTATTTACACCTACTATCCAAAACCACCAAACAACTGAACACCTAAAATTTCCAAAATCCAAAATGTAATTTTCTTCTTCATCTCCACCCGCCTACCAACACCTCCTCTACTCCGTCTCCACCAACCCGCCACCACCTTCAGTCATATTTTTTTTTTCCTTTTCTTGATGTTGTTCAAAGAAACAAGGAATTTTTCAGGGAAAATCAAAGCCAAAAAGAGCTTCATCATAAATAATATCTTCAATTGATTCAAGTAGAAAGGACCGGTTATTTGGTTATTGAAAACCTATAATGGAAAAAAAAAATTAGATAGCTTAAATTGTTCACTTTAGAACGATCACAAAATATTGTAGACGTTCATAAACGAGTATTTATGAAAGCACGTAGTCGTCTAGACATAACCCATTTTTCTTTGCATAGTCATCTGTATCTGGACCACTATAACACCTTCTAGTCGTCCAGAAATCAGGGACTAGCTTAACGATATTTGAAAGGAAAAAACAAACAAAACCAAATCAAACGTCCAATATTGATCACTTATTTCCCTCCAAATAGTGTACACTTAATGTTCTTTCAGTAGAATTGATATAATCTTGTTGCATGTTGGATTTATCCAAGGTTTGAGTATTTTGCCCTATAATTTCAGTAATGGAATCCTTCATAATATTGGCTTATGGATTAATCACCGATTAATTCGTATATTTAACGACGAATTACATATAACATAAAGAAGTAATGAGTTTTTGATGTATTATAATTAAACAAAATCCTAACCTACCGTTAGTGGTTTTTGGTTTTAATGGGTTTTTAATAAAAAAAAAATAATAAAGAAAAAGACGGAATAAATTTTTTGATAGTTATATCCAAATATAATTTGACTTTTTTATGTGGTAAATGGGATAAAATAAAATTAAAAAATAGAATTACTTTAGAAATTGTGAGGTAGATGGTAAATAGAAAAAGCGTGGGTGGTAAATAGATGAAATCTTAGACATTGTTAAAACAATGCATGCACATCATTTAACATTTGTTGATTCAAAAATTAAGCATTAGTGCAACGCATGCACATTGTGTTTTCCTTGACCATTTTTGGTATGAAAACTTGACATATGCTGAATCATTCCCATACCTACATGTAGTTTTCCATTTGAACATCCTCGGTGCCTTTGAGGATTTTCCATCGACAAAGGAAGATGGTATGAGCAAGTACATAACACACTATGGGAATACCAAACTGAAAATGTAGGGAATACCAAATACACCCAACTTTTTCGTTCTAAGAACTTGAGATAGACAAAACTTAATACAATAGCAAGTAGACCAACTGAATGATCCTTGACAATATGTATATAGAGTTTATATCTCAACCTCTACTCAATCATCATGTATATAAAAACAGGGTCCGTGAACCTTAAGCAGAGTAATTAGATGATCTCAAAAATCAATATCCAAGATCAAACTAGTCGTATCCAACTAATCCAATGGAATTCTTCCAAGTAATTAAACTTGTTATCTATCTTTCAAGATACAAATTCTACAAGAAACACGTCTCGTAATCGATTACAATTAAAGCGGACGTATCTACTTATATTGAATACGTACAAACCTATGCAAATCCAATTATAAAGATAAGCAATATAATGGGGAAAGGAAAACACAAGACACCATAAATTTTGTTAACGAAGAAACTGCAAAAGCAGAAAAAACCCGGGACCTCTTCCAGATTTGAGCACCACACTGTATCAAGCCACTACAGACATTAGCCCACTATCAGACTTCGGACTGGAATGTAGTTGAGACCGAATCCACCCTCCAAGCGATTCAGTTATAATCGCGCTCCTTACGTCACTTGAACCTCGAAAGGCTCTACGCACTTGATTCTCTTAGCTGACGTCCTTTACATCCTAAGAGTTGCTTCAGCCGCAGTGAAGACTTTTGATACCAATATGCCTTTGACAGATAAGCCTATTTGATTTTCGTTTAGATCAAAGATCAAGGTGTGGAAATTTCTTTGCAATAGAAAAATCTAGCAACCCGAATCGTATTTACTCCCGAAGAGCAGCCTAGATTCTTAACCACCTCTCAAGAACAATCTTCAAAAGATCAACTATGATCAGTTTTCAGGTATCTATTTTGAGGAACCACAAAGTGTGAGACGAAGATAACTTTGCGATTACTATCTATCTTGCCTGAAAGAGATTACGAGAACCTCGATAACTGAGAATCAAGATCAAGATACACGAACTATCAAGGTAAAGATAGTCGGACTCGCTCACGAATCCCAAATACGAAGTCTTTTAGTCGAAGACCTAATTATATTTCTCGAGAGAAACATAGGTCAATAGAGGACGAATCTAGAGTCAACTAGGATACAAAGTGTCAGGATTGATTTTCCCGATTGAAAGAGCATTTATATTTATAGTTTTTCCATAACCATAGGTTGCTTAGAATTCAAGCTAAGATAACTTGAGAATCTAGCATACGTTATTCTTGAAAAATACAATTGAAGAATATACACTTAGTTTCGGTTACTGGACCGTGTATAATGACCATTTGGTTTGGAAAATTTGCCAAAGAACTAAAAGCAATTTGATATTCATTCAAACACTTAAGAGTTTAATCATGCTGCACACATATAAGTGTTTAAGTGATCAATGAAGTCTTAGAAATGTTTAAGAGAAATCTAGTAATGCTAAACATATTATGAAAATATGTCTTTGATCATTTACTAAAATATAAATTGGGACAGTTGATAGGAAGGTTTTCCAACCGCATGGCTTATTCACGAGTGAGGGTGTAACGGTTTGTGAACCGGGTTCGCCAACCCTACAAGACTACCGAACTCAGTTGACAACGGTTCGTGAACTAGGTTCCCAAATGCTAGTCTATTATTCCAACTTTGGATATTCAGTTCGCCACGATTTACCAACCGGGTTCGTGAATTGTTCCCGATTGAACTTGCGGTTTGCGAACTGGTTCGCCAACCTTCCTGTATTTCTGAAACTATATGGTTTGCAAACTGGATTTCCAACCTTTCCTGAGTAGAAATATCATTAAGTTCAATATTTCTCTCTAATGTTGCTTGAAAAATCATTTGCATGGGAAATTTTCAATTGATCCGCAAAATAATTCATATAACTAATATTGTTAAGGGACATTGAACACCTTTGCTTAGAATCATATTTCGATATTTTTCACAAGAAGAGCTTGACTCAAAAATTCTTCTTTGTAAATCTATTAAAAGTCATACAACATAGTCTCAATAGATAAAATTGTTAGATAGTGACTAAAATAGAATGGTTCGGTCTTCACATACCTGATACAGAAGTTCTCCAAATATCTTCGTCGATCTTCAATCTTCAAAGGTGATGTGTGGTACTCAACTACAAATTCTAACCTAGTCTGAGACTTGACTTAGTAGATTAGAAATCAAGATATAGTTTTGATCATCCATCATTGACAACAAGCTTGAGATATCAAAACTTGTGGGGTTCAACCGAGCATTGCTCTAACAATCTCCCCCTTTGTTAATTTTAGTGATAAAATTATTCAATACATATGGATACAAAAATAAATAAATTTTTCTGCTTAATCCACTATGCTTAGTTTCCTTGGTTCTTCAACACACGTCTTGAATTCTTCGTACTTCAAGTTCTTCTAATGTTCTGCATGTGTTCGTTCAACACTTTTTTTGTTGAAGATCCTTAGCAATAACTAAAAAAGTGGGGGTCTAACAACGACATAAAATATTTCTTTCGGTAATCTGTATGGACCAAATCCAATATAATTCCAAGAGAATCAATTAGATAGTCACACTTAATCAAGGAAATATATCCAAGAGTTATATCTCTGTTTTTCAATGTAATCATCAAATCAAATAGATTGGAATCCATGAGCCTGATTATTATGAGAAACAACTTGAACGGTACCAAAGACCAAGTGTTAATCAATTTCAATCAACAACCAAAGGTTGGATTTACCAATTGATTGAACTACGCGACAACTCCAAATATTTCAATTATATAAACAAATATAATGCAGAAAAGAAATAA
Source organism: Papaver armeniacum (assembly GCA_023531295.1). Lineage (NCBI taxonomy): Eukaryota > Viridiplantae > Streptophyta > Magnoliopsida > Ranunculales > Papaveraceae > Papaver > Papaver armeniacum. Next base: position 158,060 of record JAJJWW010016336.1, on the reverse strand, counting down.
CACAGACACCAGATTTTGTTAACGAGGAAACCGCATGTAGGATCCAAATATCGCAACAACAACACACTTGCGGAATCTTCATTAACAACGTCGCGAAACCGTCGCAAAGTGATTTCAGAAATAACATAACAAATGACGATAACGTAAACATGAAGAAAGTGCGAAGATCTTACTTAAAACTATAATGTCTGCGAGATTTAACATTTATACTCTCGCGAGAATGTCGCAAGGTAAATCCGAAATTAAGGGAAATATTAGTTGTACATGAGTCGTCATCCACTATGTAAATACTATATAAAGAGGGGAGCAGGAGAGAGAAAGAGAGGATAATTTGGGGAGGAGAGAGAGAGATATTTTGGAGAGAGATATTTTTAAGGAGAGATTTATTTTCTTTATCATCTTCTTCCCCAAATAATTAGATCTAGAGCTCTACAAAATATCCATTAATGGAGATTGTAAATGTAATTCTTATGTAACCTCAAAATTCATAGTGAAGAACCATGGATGTAGATCATATTGATCGAACCATGTAAAAATCCTTGTGTCAATTTATATTTCTAGCACTTATATTTGAAATTTAGGTGATTAATAAGATTTAGATCTACAAAATATTATGGGGTGTAGTGTAGGATTTCCCTGCAACTACATATGCGCTAAAACAGGGGACCTAATCTTGTTGGTTCAAGAAAGTTTAGAAAAATTGACTACTGTTGGTGACGAATTCAATTGGATCTATAAACTTTAAGGAGAAAACACCGTCAACAATTCAAAGACATGAAAAAAAAAAAAAATATAGGTTCTTTGTGATGAAATTCAAGGAAGAAAACTAATTTTTTAATGGAAGATTTCATATTCGGGGAGAAAGAGAAAAGGCAAATTGTTGAAGGAAATAAAGGAAGAATGAAGAAAAGGATAAGAACAAAACGCCGTGATTTTTATCACAAACGAAACTTGCGCCGAGATGGTTTGAGTTGGAGCGAAGAAGCTTGATGTCGCAAGATCAAATCTCGCCACAGTCATATTTTTTCACATTTTTTCTACAGCCTAGAGAGGAGAAAAGAATAAGAGGTGGTTACATGCGAATCTTCGCAAAACGAAACTGGCACAGATGGTCGTGGATTAGGAGTATGGGTTAGAGCTCGCGTGATCAATTCTCGCAAAGCACAATATTTTTCACACTTTTTGGAACTAAAAAGAAATGAAGAATAATAGAGTGGCAATATGGTCTTCTATCGCAAAACAAGCCGGCCTGATGGTTGTGGTTGTGCGCGAGGTATACTAGGTGGATGTCGCGAGTTCAACCCTCACATCACTCATATTTTCCATATATTTTTTCCGAACGGTAAAGGGTGAATGAACTCAAGTACAACATTATGTGTTTCTTTCACAAACAAACAGCTAGCACAATTGGTCACCTGCGAAGAGTATAAACATAAGGTCGCGGGTTCGAGTCTTCCCCTTCGCATAGAATTTTTGTCAATTTTTTCCTTGAGTATAAAAGGGTGAATATAAGTCATGTATTAGCATTCCCTGCGATCCTTTCGCACAAGAGGGATAGCACAATTGGTCACGAGCGAACATGAGGAGCTTAAGGTCGCGGGGTTCGAATCCCACCTTCTCGCATATTTTTGAACTTATAAGAGCGAAGAAATGGAGTAAAGTTATAGTATTGTATGTTTCTTTCATAAGCGACAAATAGCCCAAACATGGTCAAAGCCAAGTGAAGAGAAGGAGTTTGTTGTCTAGAGTTCGAATCTCCCCGTTCGCAAAGAATTTTTGCACTTCGCAAATGTTTACCTTGCGAACGTTCGCGCTATAAACACTTCGCAGACGTTCGTTTACTTCATGCAAATGTTTACTTCCTTGCCCGGTCTTTGAAAATCTCGCAAGGATATCTCGCAGGAAGAAAGTAGGTGATTATTTCGCAGAAACACTTCGCAGAGGCAAGGCTAGCACAGTTGGTTAGGAGGCATGAATGCAAGCAGAAGGTCGCGGGATCAATTCTTGCTTCTCTCATATTTATTTTTGTTATGCGAAATTTCGCAAGGACTTTGCTTATTTCTCAAAGAAGAAAGTTGATGACTATCTCGCAAATTAATTTCGCAAGAGAGGGTTAGAACAGTTGGTATGGTGCGAGAATATGCAAGAGGCAGGTCAAGGTTCAAATCTCATTTCTCACACTTCTTTTTGCTGCGAGATAATTATATTTTGTGCGACATTTATACATTTCAAGGATGCTAGCTTTCAAGAAGCAAATCATATACTTCGCAAGAGACAACAACAACAACAACAAACCACAAAAGCTAAGTACCACTTTCTTTGAACATTTTACTTTTACAGAAAATAAAAGATTTTTGATTTGAAAAAAAAAAAAAAAAAATTACAAAGATTTCAAGATCTCAAAGATTTCAAGATCTCAAAGATTTCAAAGATTTCAAAATTATAAAGAATTACAAAGATTTCAAAGATTTCTAAATTACAAAGATCTTAAAGATTTCAAAGATTCGAGAAAAATCTCGCAGATTAATTTATATATTTCTCTTGAATATTTACTTTACTTCAAATGATATGATATTGTGAGAATGAATGAAAGAAATGACAGAAATGAAAGAATAAGTGAAGGAAATGACAGAAATGAAGGAATGAATGAAAGGATGAATGAAAGAATGAAGACATGCGATAATTTCGCAGAGATAATGGAAATGCGATAATTTCGCAAAGATAATGAGAAGAGATAATCAAAATGAATGATTGAATGAATTGACAAAAATGAATGAGTGAGTGAATGGGACGAACCTTTATGGCGTACACCCTAGTTCGCGAATGATATTTCGTAAGAGGCAAATATAAGACCTAAAGTGCGTCATATAAGGGGTATCTCTTGACATGGCTCTCAAGGGAAAAGGTTACACCGCTCCCGGAACCCGAGTCATGGAGATTTGGGGCCCATGAAAGCCTATCCTGAGAGATACCTTGGATTTCCAACTATATATATAAGGTTATACCCCGGTTGGATGACCGAGGGTCTCTTCCAAGGAGCCGGCGTATGACCAAGGCGCGAGGTACACGGTTGAGTCAAGAGTGCGGAGCATGGAACTTCCTTACCACTCTTGACAAGTCTTGGCACATCTTTGCGCTCGGCCCGAAGAAAACTCCACGTAGGGTGCAGTCTCGTAACCATAAGCCCTATAGGTATAAGGGATAAGAGGCTGCGAAAACAACCGCTGTCAAAGACCGATGGGAGGAGCTAGTCTTGTATGGCCGATGTACGCCTCCTTGAAGGGGCAACTGTGAGATGATAAGGCGGCACCCTCCATTAGGGAGCCGATAAGTGTCAAAAGACGCAAATGTCATGAGACTTTATTTTCGCAAGGAAATTTAGGCTTGTCATATTTGTGCAATGATCCCTCAAGAGGCAATAATACAAAAGACAAAGATAAGACGAGATCAATGGGTCTTTACATGAAAGTGTAAAGACGCCCCGCGATTTCGTCGCAAGACTCGCATGTCATGGGTCTTTATGTTAGCAAGCATATTTAGGCCTCGTCATATTGTCGCAATAATGAGGGGTGGCAAAATAAGACCTTTAACTAGGAAGGCAAAATAAGACCACACAAGATAAATGATAAGGCAAGATCAATGGGTTATTACATGAAAATGTAAAGACGTCCCGCGATCTTGTCGCAATTACAAAATTCAACATAAAATGCTTTGGATGCGGAGTAATACGGTTCTTCTATCGCAAAAAAGATTACATGATAAGCTTGCGAGCTTGCGAAAATGATTAAATGATAAGCTTGCGAACATATACATGATAATGAGGCCGAGGCAATGCAAACGCCGCACAATTGATATTATGATCATATTATTATGCGATACTAATGATGCAGGAATAAGAAAATATGAAGCACAAGAAATAACTTGCGAGGAACAATAAATACACAAAGAGGAATGCATATACTAGAGACAAAATCAGAGAAATGAAGAATGGAAGCGATTTAAAGCTACATCAATTTTAGAACGGCAAAATGAGCTAAGTAACACAAACATTAGCTATACATTGCGCAGATAAGCATTCTCATCATACAAGCATTATACTCGCATCATGAAAGCATCGCATAAGCATTCATGGCATAAACATCGCATACACATTTCATAACATAATCATTACATAAGCATTATATTCGCACAAGTATTTTACAAAAATTCGCAAAGTTATTCGAGTTTCGCGGGGTTATTCCGAATTTCGCGGAGAATGTGATTATTTCGCCAAATTATTTCTCACAATTATAAGCAACTTGAAGAGATTATACTATCGCATGAGAACAAAGTATGAGACAGAGGCAAGATAAGAATGAAGAAATAACTCGCTCATTCAACAATTTTTCAATGATTATACCTCATATATAAAGAACAAAGGCAATTATGGATAACCAAGAAAACATTTTATGTTCTTTATCTTCTCGTGAGAATCACTTCCAAAGAAGATATTCACCAATGAACAACAAGAATCCTCACCAAAAATGGAATAATAACTTCGCATGAACAGAGGCAATACTTCTTATACTTCAATGATTAATACTTCTTATTCACTTCGCAAAGTTTCGAACTTCGCAAAAGAATAGAGCATTGCATGAGGCAAGTAGAGCATGGAGTAATAATTTCGCAATACTTCTTATTCGCAATCAAGGATGGATACTTCTTATATTTCTTCAAGGATACTTCATACTTCATATACCTCTTCAAAGATACTTTATACTTCGCATACTTCAAGAGATAATACTTCTTATTTTCGCAAAGCTCGAACTTCGTAAAAAGAATAGAGGCAAGTACGCACTTTTTCAAGTCCAGTATTCTTTTGCTCGTTCCTTCATCAACAAAGATCAAAGACTACTACAATAATGATTTTTCTTAAAGATCGCTCTTCAAGCAATATTCAAGAAAAAAAGAGGCAAGATGTAGGATCCAAATATCGCAACAACAACACACTTGCAAATCTTCATTAACAACGTCGCGAAACCGTCCGCAAAGTGATTTCGTAATAACATAACAAATGACGATAACGTAAACATGAAGAAAGTGCGAAGATCTTACGAAAACTATAATGTCTGCGAGATTTAACATTTATACTCTCGCGAGAATGTCACAAGGTAAATCCGAAATTAAGGGAAATATTAGTTGTACATGAGTCGTCATCCACTATGTAAATACTATATAAAGAGGAGAGCAAAGGAGAGAGAAAAGAGAGGATAATTTGGGGAGGAGAGAGATATTTTTAGGGAGAGATTTATTTTCTTTATCATCTTCTTCCCCAAATAATTAGATCTAGAGCTCTACAAAATATCCATTAATGGAGATTGTAAATGTAATTCTTAAGTAACCTCAAAATTCATAGTGAAGAACCATGGATGTAGATCATATTGATCGAACCATGTAAAAATCCTTGTGTCAATTTATATTTCTAGCACTTATATTTGAAATTTAGGTGATTAATAAGATTTAGATCTACAAAATATTATGGGGGTGTAGTGTAGATTTCCCGCAACTACACCGCAAATGCAAAAAACCTGTGACCTAGTCCATTTTTGAACACCACACTGTTTTAAGCCGCTACACACACTAGCCTACTACAAGTTAACTTCGGACAGGAATGTAGTTGAGCCCTAACCAAGTCTCACACCGATTAAGGTACAGTCGCGTTCCTTATGCCTCTTGAACCACGATGGATTCTACGTACTTGATTCCCTTAGATGATCTCACCCACAACTAAGAGTTGCTACGACCCAAAGTCGAAGACTTTTAAACAAATCTGTCTCCCACAGATAAGTCTATTCTGATAGATAAATTTGTCTCCCACAGAAGTACCTATGAAATTTTGTTCCGCCTTATGATAAATCAAGGTGAATAGAAACCAATTCGTAATCCGGTCTTATACTCCCGAAGAGCATCCTATAAATATAATGCGGAAAACAAAGGTCGGATTTACCAATTGATTGAACTACGCACAACCCGTGATATTTATGTTATATAAAAAAATATAATGCGGAAAAGAAATAACACAGACACCAGAAATTTTGTTAACGAGGAAACCGCAAATGCAGAAAACCCCGGACCTAGTACATATTTGAACACCACACTATTTTAAGCCGCTACACACACTAGCCTACTACAAGTTAACTTCGGACTGGAATGTATTCGAGCCCTAAAAAGTCTCACACCGATTAAGGTACAGTCGCGTTCCTTACGCCTCTGAATCCCAGCAGGACTCTACGCACTTTATTCCCTTAGCTGATCTCACCCACAACTAAGAGTTTCTATGACCCAAAGTCGAAGACTTTATAAACAAATATGTCTCCCAAAGAAAAATCTATTATGATAGATTAATCTGTCTCCCACAGAATTACCTACGAAGTTTTTGTTCCGTCTTTTGATAAATCAAGGTGAACAAGAACCAATTGATAATCCGGCCTTATATTCCTGAAGAACGGGCTAGAATTATCAATCACCTCACAATAACTTAACTATATGGTAGTAGAACAAGTTATTGTGGAATCACAAAGAATGAGACGAAGAGCTTTGTGATTACTTTTTATATCTTTGCTATCGGAGATAAATATCGAGCAAATATTAGAGAAGATAGTACTCAATACGATAGAACAAGTAAGATCAGAACACGCAACTACAGAGAAAATAGTTGGGTCTGGCTTCAGAATCCCAATGAAGTCTTCAAGTCGTTAACATATAATGGTTTTAGGGAAAATGTAGGTTAAAGGATAATCGACTCTAGTCGCAACTAGTATCACACAAGAGGCGTGGGGATTAGGTTTCCTAATTGCTAGAGTTCTCCCTTGTGTAGTATTTCAAATCAGGGTTTGCATTCTAAGTTAGCTTACTAACAAATCAATCAATATTCACTGTTAGATGAAAACCTAATTTAAGATTCAAGCTAAGTTTGCTTAAAACCAAAGCAATATCTATCCACCATTAGATGGTTTTAACTTGTTACACACAAATTAAATATACCTTCATTTAGATATTGGTAACCGTACCTAAACGTGTATATTGAGTTGTCTCAATAATGAGCTTAACCAAAGTTAGCCATATGAAAACTTTTGTATTAAAAAATTCATCCAACACTTCTAGATCAATTGATAATAAAATGAATATAATTGTGTTACTCATAGAGTTGTTCAAATGCTTATATTCTCATAGAAGTATACAAGACACAACTGAAGCAAAATAGGTTTTGAATTTGATTCATGAGAATCAATTCATGAACATTTAGCCACGATTAGCAAAGATTGCATTCCTTAATATATAAATGTATTTTTTTATGAGTATGAAATCATACTTAACCGATTTTATACTTTAACCACATAATTTTACAAATGGGTATGCAAACTTAAGTTCCGGACTTTAATCTTTTCCGACAGTTTGCAAACGGGTACGCATACTTGTCGTTCTGCATCGATTCAAAGTGAAACCGTTCGCAATCGGGTATGCAAACTTGGTTCCCAGATTTTGACAGTTACAACCGTTCGCGTACTGGTACACAAACTTGATTCTCTGACCTGAAGCATATTACACCAGTTTGCATATTGGTATGCATACTGTGCAATATCCAGACAATGGTTAATTGTTCTTGTTAGAGCACTGCTCGGTCGAACTCGCAAGCGTTTCTATCTCAAGCTTGTTTGTCAAGTTTAGTTGCCAAAACTATAAGTTTTTATTTCCATTCTACTTATAGCTAAGTCTCGGATTAGGATGGTAAGTGTAGTTGAGATTTAGACTCCACGACGTTCATCGAATGAAGTCGAAGAACTACTCAAGGGAACTTGTGGAACTTCATCAACAAAAATGTATGTGGAGACTTGAACTCATCTATCACTCAAAATTATATGTACTTGAACTCATTTATACACATTTGGTATTTCGAGTCGAGTTTATCTCGCTTATCTATTTCTCGAAATATGTGTTGGTAAGCTTTCGCTTTAATCAAGTTCATCTTTTATTCTTGACACAAGTCAAAAGATGATCATGTGAAAATCGTCTTGTAACATCTTAATTGATTTGTGTGAGACAAATATTTGATGTAGAATCGGAATATTTCATTATTGATCATTCGATCACTTGAAAATTGCTTTGAAGCTAATAGTTTGTGTGAGACAGCTATTGTCGTCTTCCGAGAATGTTTCAATGATTGAAATGAGGGTTTAGAACATGTAACCAATATTGGATATAAACATGGTGTGTATTCACATTTGTGTAAAGCCCAAAACCGGGAACCATAGTATGCATACCCGTACGCATACTGGTTGGTTAATGGAAGTCCGAGAGCTAAGTATGCGTATATGTACGCATACTGGCGGAAGTACAATTCCCGTGAATTTCTGTTGGAGTTTGAAAGGTGAAATTGTATGCATACACGTACCCGTACTGGCGTAACCAAACTCAGTCCGGCTACTTAGGTATGCGTACCCGTTTGCTACATTCTAAAATCGGTTTGTTCATGAACTTATACATTTATATATTAAGGAGTGCAATCTTTTGCGAACCGTGGATATAATGTTTATGAAATGATTCGAGTGAATCAAAATCGATTTTGCTTCAATCGTGTCTTGTATACTTCTATGAGAATATAAACAATTGAACAACTCTCTAACTAGTTTCATTTGAGTCATTTGAACTAGTTATGATAAAGATGAATAAGATTGATATGAAAGTGCTCATATGGATAACCATTGGTTAACTATTGTTGAACCAACTAAGTGTACACGTTTAGGTACTAAGTTACCTTTATCTAAATGACGGTACATTTCATTTGTGTATAACAAGCTAAGTTCGATCTAACAGTTGATATATATTAGCTTGTATCTAATCAGGTTTTCATCTAACGGTGAATATTGAATGCTTTGTTACCAAGGTAGAATTGATTGCAAACCCTAATTTGGAGACTATATAAAGGAGAACTCTAGCAACTGGGAAACCTAATCCCCACACCTCGCTGTGTGATACTAGTTGTGACTAGAGTCGATTCTCCTTTAACCTTAGGTTTTTCACGAAACCATGTAGGTTAACGACTTAAAGACTTCATTTGGATTGTGTAACTGCACCCAACTATTTCTCTCGTAGTTGCGTGTTCTAATCTTGTCTGTTTTCTATCATGATTGAGTACTATCTTCTTTAAGATTTGCTCAAGATTTATTCTCCGATAGGCAAGATTGAAAAATAGTCACAAACACCTTCGTCTCATCGTATGTTATTCCGCAATATATTGTTTCGTTAATCGATTAAGATTATTGTGAGGTGATTCATATTTCTAGGCTGTTCTTCAGGAATATAAGTCAAGTATATCAATCGGTTCCTGTTCACCTTAATTTATCAAAAGACGGAACAAAACTCATAGGTATATCTATGAGAGACAAATTTATCTATTCAATAGACTTTTCTGTGTGATACAGATTTGTTTATCAAGTCTTCGACTTTGGGTCATAGCAACTCTTAGTTGTGGGTGAGATCAGCTAAGGGAATCAAGTGCGCAGAATCCGGCGTGGTTCAAGAGGCGTAAGGAACGGGAATGTACCTTCCAGACCGAAGTTAGCTTGGTAGTAGGCTAGTGTCTGTAGCGACTTAATAAAGTGTGGTGTTGAAATCTGAAATAGGTCCCGGGGTTTTTCTGCATTTTCGGTTTCCTCGTTAACAAAACTTCTGGTGTCTGTGTTATTTCTTTTCCCCATTATATTTTGTTATGTTATATAATTGAAATATCACAGGTTGTGCGTTGAATCGATCAATTGGTAAATCCAACCTTTGGTTGTTGATTGATCCTTGAATATTGGTCTTTGGTACCGTTCAAGTTGTTTCACATAATAATCAGGCTCACGGATTTCTATCTATTTGATTTGCTGATTACATTGTGAAACATAGATACAAACTCTTGGATATACTTTCTTGAGATTGAGTCTGACTGTCTAGTTGATTCTCTCGAAAGTATATTGGAGTTTGTCCATACAGATTGCTAAGTGAAATATTGGGTGTGTTTTTTAGACCCCCGCTTTTTCAGTTCTAAACTCCCAATCATTGAAACATCCTTAGAAGACGACAATAGCTATCTCACACAAACTATTAGCTTATAAGTAATTTTCAAGTGATCGAATGATCAATACGAAACATTCATATTCTACATCAAATGACTGTCTCGCACAAATCATGTAAGATGTTTCAAGGCAATTTTCACATGATCATCTTTTGACTTAACGTCAAGAATAATGATGAACATAGTTAAAGCAAAAAGCTTTCTAATACATATTTCGAGAAATAGATAAGCGAGTTAAACTCAGCTCGAAATATCAAATGTGTATAATGTAAAAGTGTGTATAGCTATATGACTTAGTCTCAATAGAAGATATAATAGAATAGACTTAAAGTGATAGATGAGTTCAAGTCTCCACATACCTTTTGTTGATGAAGTTCCTCCAAGCTCCCCTTAGTAGATCTTCGTCTTCAATCGATGAACGTCGAGAAGTCTAAAGCTCAACTACACATTATCCTAATCCGAGACATAGCTATAAGTAGACTAGAAATCAAGACTTATAGTTTTGACACTTAAACTTAACAAACAAGCTTGAGATATCAATGCTTGCGACTGAGCAGTGCTCTAACAATAACAACTATCGAAAATGCTCAAAAAGGGCTTTGATAGAATGAGGTAATCACTCTACTCATTGGTGGTTATACAAAAACATAATATTGTTACCTTTCTCATAATTCAGTTACACCACAATTTTGAAGCAATACTAGGGTGATATGTTTTCCCCATTAGTAGATATATACTTTTGCAAAATAGGTAAAACCTATAGATAATAATTCGCTCCCTCTTACATGATTTTCCGCAGAGCCATATGTAATGTAGTAAGATACTACTTAACAATTCTCCCCCTTTTTTTCAACAAAATTTGCAAAGGTGAAAAATCTTGATAATCATGAATTAATCAAAAGAGTTTCAAGACTAGAAAACATATACCAACCTTTACTTTAGATGATTTCAACCAAGAAATCTCGGTTTGCGTCAAGGACACATAAGGAGCAAGCATCTCCTAGAATTCCACATCCGCACTCCCCACAAAGATATTACCATTAAGCACAAGTTCAAAAGAACTCTCCCCTATTAAATGTCATTCCCGGAAGAACAACATGAGTGACCTTACTCTAGTCACAAGAGAAGGATTTTCTTGGACTTTAAGTTTATTTGAACAAAATAAATTTGTATCCAAATTTTTTTTTTTTTCGCCAGTTACGAATAAAGTTAAAAATAACGATTTTAATGTTAGAGGCACTAAGATACAATATTTTCGTGAGAAAAATCATCAACGCAAACTATTATCTACGCTAGTTACGAACAAGAGAACAATTAGTGCGATATGACTCAACATAAGAATTATAACTTCTCTAACCATGTACGAATGTACAGATTAAAGTTCACCACTTATTCCCTGGTGCTGACACAATCAAAGAAGTAAGTCGATATCCAAAGAACATCCTACGGAGTCCTGTAGCAGTTTATTCACAAAAGTGTAATCGTGCAGAGATCAAAATAATTTACTCCTCTTTTGCAAGAGTGAAAGAGCTTAACCTATGAAAAAATATGAGATATATGTTATAATCACCAAAAAATGATATCAAAGAGCAAATCTCATAAAATAAGAAATACAGATATATAATCCATGAAGATTAGATATTGCGAGTCATCTTCCAAAATAAAATTTAATTAATAAACTTTCAACATGGAAGATGATAATATTTGGAATAGATAACGTAACACATAAAAACTACTCCAAACTAGTGTTCCCCCTTAAACAAACTTCGGACTAGAATGTAGTTGAGACCGAATCCACCCTCCAAGCGATTCAGTTACAGTCGCGCTTCTTACGTCTCTTGAACCTCGCAAGGCTCTACGTACTTGATTCCTTTAGCTGACGTTTACAGCCCAAGAGTTGCTCCAGCCGCAGTGAAGATTTTTGATACCAATTTGCCTCTAACAGATAAGCCTATTTGATTTCCTTTTAGATCAAAGATCAAGGTGTGGAAATCTAGTTGCAATAGAAAAAGCTAGTAATCCTATCAAATCCGGATCGTACGACTCCCGAAGAGCATCCTAGATTCTTAACCATGTCTCAAGAATAATCTTCAAAAGATCAACTATGATCAGTTTTTAGGTATCTATTTTGAGAAACCACAAATTCTGAGATGAAGATAACTTTGCGATTACTATCTATCTTGACTGAAAGTGATTATGAGAACCTCGATAACAAAAATAAAAAGACCAATGTACACAAACTATCAAGGTAAAGATAGTCAGACCTTGATTCACGAATCCCTAAAACGAAGTCTTTTAGTCGTATACCTAATTCTGTTTCTCAGAGGAAAACTAGGTCAATGGAGGACGACCCTAGAGTCAACTAGGACACAAAGTGTCAGGGATTTATTTTCCCAGTTGAAAGAGCATCTCTATTTATAGTTTTTCCAAAACCATGGGTTGCTCAGAATTCAAGTTAAGACAACTTGAGAATCGAGCAAACTTTATTCTTGAAAAATACAATTGAAGAATATACACTTAGTTTCAGTTACTGAACCGTGTATAATGACCATGGTCTGGAAAATTTGCCAAAGAACTAAAAGCAATTTGATATTCATTCAAATACTTAAGAGTTTAATTATGATGCACACATATAAGTGTTTAAGTGATCAATCAAGTCTTAGAAGTGTTTAAGAGAGTTCTAGTAATGCTAAACATATTATGAAAATATTTTTTGAATCAATTTCACCCCAATGAGATCCATTTCATGGTTATATTGACTGGTCTTATTCACATTTTCCATCCTCTATGTCCTCATCTTGATTAAAAAAAAAAACTCATGTGACTCAAATAGGCTCATCAAGGAGGTCTTTTTTCTAATTGAATGAGGAGACCACTTTCGGCGTGTCCTTAGTTGGATAAAAAACGAATTTGAGCATTTGCCAACGCCCCAATCCATGCAGGCCCAGGAAAAATCCTTCGATATGGACTCGATGAAATTGAATTCTCCATGAAGATGCGGAGTACCAACGGCTAGACGGTAAGACCCCGTGCACCTTGACTATAGCTTCGAAGTGACAGCCTTTCTTAGAGCATTTCCTAAAATATAAACTGTGATAGTTGGTATATGAAACTACGTGAAAAATGATGAAACAAGACAATAAGAGAGACAAGACAATAAGTGAGAAGAAACATATTATGCAAAATAATCTCCTAGATGAAACTACGTGAAGAATAATGAGACAAGACAATAAGAGAGAGATTGGGCGAGTAGGGGACCAGCCCACTCAACATTTAATGACACTATCTGACATAACGCGGTATGTAAAAACCACCCATCGGATTAAGCGGGGCCCGTCTCAAGCATGATGACCACTTACTTAGACCCGTGATGTGGTATTAACGATAACGAGAGCGTCCAATGGATCTGATTTACAGCTCTACAAATACAAGATTAAGCGGCAGAACTAGGGGTTGGAAGCTTGAGAGAGGAAAAGGATGGAGAAAGAGAGAGAAGAAACTTGTATAAGAGAGTGATCATTTACCATTTAAACTATAAAAAACTTGTAACACCTTTTTTTTTTTTTGATCGAAAGAGAAGATTTATTAAAATAGATGAGGATGTACAAAGAGATCTACCAGAGGTAGATTAATAAGAAAACAACAAAAAATTACAAGAAGATTGAGTTCCAAAGCACACAAAACCTTATTCGAAAATCTGGGATGGACTCTATGTCCTGCTGCTGCTGCCCAAGCCAAAACTAGAGACTTAGCATCATAGATTAGATCATCGTCAGTCTTGTACAAGTAATGCTATTCAAATCTTCTACAATTTCTTTCTTTCCAAATGGTGCTTACTATAGCCGTCGAAATTAAACCCCAGACAAAGTTACCAGAATTTGAGAAATGATTGTGGTGCCAAATATCTTCCAGATTTCTCATGGAACCAGGTAATACCCAAATCCAGCATGTACTAGGAACTAGATTCGACCAAATTTTGTATGTGATTTTGCAGTGTAGGAACAGATGATCTTGCGACTCAAGACATATTCCACATAAAATACAAGAGTTATGGAGATTCATACCTTTGTGTTGTAGAATATCAAAGGTATTTAATTTACCATGTATCAAACACCACATTAAGATGTTTATCTTCGGAGGTACTGCCTGTTTCCAAATGAACTTATAAGGAAATTGTGCAATTCCAGCTTCTGCGACCAACTTGGAGTATAAAGATTTTACTATAAAAACTCCCATTGAATGGAGTTTCCACCTTCGAGTGTCTGCTAGACCGTCACAAGCTTGGGGATTATCACCAATCACAGTGAGTAGACCGGAAAATTCTTGCACTTCTGAATCTGTAAGGACTCGCTTGAAATCAAACATCCAACTGCCTTCCGAAGAAATCATGGATGCAACTGTAACATTTCTTTCTCTAGATAACTTATAGAGGTTTGGATGTGTCGTTGCTAATGGAAGATGACCACACCAAATGTCATTCCAAAAAGCAATAGAACTACCTGAATGCAAATGAAGTGTCGAGTTCTGACTGACCACTCCAGCTGCTTCATCAATGACACACCAAAAAGAGACACCATAGGTTTGAGTAACCTTACCGAGGATCTAGTATGAATAGTCTGAGCCATATTTATCTTCAATTATCCGGTACCAAAGCTTGTTCTTTTCAACCCCAAATCTCCAACACTATTTAGCTAGCAAAGATAAATTCATAAGTCTGAGATTACACACACCAACTCCGCCTCGTTCTTTAGTTGCACGAACCAAATCTCAGTTGACCAAATGAGATTGCACCTTCTTTGTACTCCCACAAAATGTTGCACATCTTTTTTTTTCTAGAATCTTAATAACTGAGATAGGGGCTTTGAACAACGAAAAATAGTACGTGGGGAGAGAGGATAAAATACATTTTAGAAGAGCTAGTTAACCTCCCCTCGATAAAGATATACGCCTCCAAACTGATAATCTTGCATCGAATTTTTCTATTATAAGGTCCCAAATTCCTTTTGATCCATACTTTGCACCAAGCGGCATACCCAAGTACATAAAAGTTAAGTAATCGGTCGAACACCCGAATTCTTCTCGCGCATATAGTCAAGTATGGGACATCTCCAACATCAACAAGCCTCGTTTTAGAAGTATTTACCTTCAAACCTAGCTATATACTCGAAACAATGCAGTGCTGAAAATAGGTTATATAACTCATCCTTTTTATTACCTACAAAGAAGATCGTATCATCTGCATAATGAAGGTGATTGAATGTGATACTTGTAGGAGAAACGGAAAACCCACTAAATAGATTCTAATTTGCCGCTCTATCCATGTATCTAGAAAAACCCTCCATAGCAATATTGAACAAAAGAGGAGAAAACCGGAAAACCTTGACAAACACCTTTAGTACTAGTGAAGTAACTGAAAGAAGACCCATTAATAGGAACTAAGAATGAAGAAGTTGAGTAACATAACCTCAACCAATTACACCATTTCCCACTAAAACCCATCTGGTTAAGCACAAATTCAAGATATCTCCAATTGATTCTATCGAATGCCTTCTGAAGATCAATTTTGCATACAATCCCAGCATTTCCGCATCTTAGTCTAGAGTCTACCAGTTCATTAGCAATTAAATTACCATCAATAGTTTGTCTTCCTTCAATATAATCTTATCCATAACAAATTTTAGCCTTGTAGCTAAAACCTTTGCAATAATCTTATAGACACTAGTAAGAAGGCAGATAGGTCTACAATCCTTGATTGTCTCAATATGATTGTGTCGAACCACATAGATTTCATAAGATCTTATATCTTTAATTTATGCTTCTATGTCTTTGTTGATTAGCCATGCAGATGTTAAGTCCGTATAATTTACTTGTGTGTACCCTAAATACCAAACTAGACCCACCCGCTTGTGAATTTAATGATTTATAGAGAGTGTTGGGTTGTACAATATTTTAGATCCAAAAGCAATGCGAGAAATGCATTGCGTTAGGATTCTTATGACAACAATCTCGACTTATGATTTTTATGGCAAATATATAATCTACGCCGGGAGACCTATGAAGTAATTAACTCTTTTAAGGCTAAAGGTGAAAACTAAGGCCATTTTCTCGTGACAAATACAAATCAGTTTACGTGATTAAAGATGTTTCCGGTCCATGTTAATAAAAAAAATGTTGGATTTATGTGATTTAATATTTTTGTTGTACATTCATTGGATGCAAATCATTACATATATCAAACTTGAGATCCACTCGTATTGGATTGGACATGTATCAAACTTGAAATATGTCATATATATTGGATGAGTGCAGATGAGGTTAAAACCTAACCAATCGTAACCATGCTCCTACTCCATGGGCACAATTTCCCACTAGAACATTTCTACCAAGGTGACTCGTGGGCTCATTATGGGCCTCCACGCTCTTTCTAGCTTGTTAGGGTTTAGAAAGTTTGACATATAAAATGTAAGGCTCGGCAGGTCTTTGACAACCAATGTCTCTCTCCCTCAACAATACAGGGCAGTCTCCATATCTCTCTCTCTCCCTCAAATTCTAGATATGCTCTTCAAACCCCTCAATTTTCAAACTCATTCTACTGAAATTCGTTTTATAATGGTTTTACATACTAAGGTTATGAACGAAGTATTTGTGTTGAACTCTTACATACTCCACAAATCATCATCCATCATTGTTGATTGTCATTATATATGACTTTTCCTCTCAAATGAAAACTCTAGCTCTACTGATCTAGCAGATCGTGATTTTGCTGTCTTTTTTTGATTTTTTTCAATAGTGTGGTACTGGTGTCTCATGGTCTGACTGAGGCTATGGGTTTCAGTTCACGGTAAAAGAGAATACTGCGCACCAGCAAATGATTTATACATATTTTCCACGCTGCAGATCTCTTGGTCACTAGTGTTTTTCATTTTTATTAAAGAAATAACCATGTCGGAAGGGATGTATCACTGGAGCTTGTTATTGGGCCGACCGAGCGAAGCGAGGGAGGACCTTTATATGGTCACTTTTTTGTAAATCCTAAGTGATCAATTGACACAAAAGATTTGGTGTCCCAAACCTTTTTCAATCAACAATGAAAAGTCAAAAGAGCCCTCTCGTATTTTCATTGCTCACTGAAATTAGTGTAAATACAACTCTAAAATAAGGGTATTCGCGTCATTTTATCGCTAAGAAAAAAGGACACGGAGGTTGGATTTTTTTTAATGTTGAGGGGCAGTTTAGTAAAACCCGTGGTAAAGTGACCTAAAGGTTGCGGATCGAATCCCGCCACCTTTTTTTTTTTTTTCCTTCTCCTTCTTTTATTCTTTCTTCTTCATCCATGAAACCGAGAGAGGAGATCGAGACAGAGAAGATTAATGGAAGATGATTCAAGATAGAAATTGAGAAGGATTCGAAGTACAATATGTGAATGCTGCCACCGATTAACAACAGGAAGAATGGAAATGGTCTCTTCTGTTTGAAGTGAAGAGTTAGGGTTTACAATGAATTCGAAATTAATTGAAGAATTAAATCCAGGGTCTGAGAATTTGAGGGTTTTTCTGATTCTTGATGTTACGGAGAAGAAGATGTGGTTCTCTGTTAACAGAGAGAAGGGTTGAGGAACTCAAATCTGTGATGATGGAAATCAAAGAGATGGGTTCGATGATGTTACCATGTTGGGGAAATTGAAGTCTGTGAGAGTCTGGTTGGAAGAGGTGAGATGAAGTTAGGGGGAATTGAATGTTACGACCATCAATCTAAGGAGAGTCTGAAATGGAATTGGTCTGTTATGATACCGTGAAACCAACAGAAGAGAAGATGTTGTTGCAGCTAAAATTCAGGTGGTGATGGTTGTCGACAGAAATTGCACAAAAGAATACCCTGTAGCTGTTAGCAGAAGAAGGTTTAAAAGATGAAAAAGCTGTGAAGATGGAGATGATAGATTACTGGGTTCAGATTGAGTTGGCTGGAGATAGTAACAAAGAGAAATACTGTGGGTTTGGTGGTGAATCTAAAATGCACAAACATAGAATGAATTCATTTGCAGGTTTGGTCCAGAAGTTGTTCTTGACAATGTGAGAGGGGGTGGCTCATGTTTGTAGAAGACTCACTACAAAGAAATCAATGAAAATCTTTCGTTTGTCTGGTTCAATCTTTCATATCTCCAGAACAAAAAACCATGTGTCGACATGGTCGTTCTCACACTGTTTTTAAACCCAAGGTACGGGCTATGATTTCACTGGCGCTAGGTAAGTGATTTTTTTTTGTGTGTGTGAACTGATAAATGACTTCACTCCAAGGTACGGGCAATGATTTCACTGGAGCCGTTTATAATTGAATCTAATTCCGATCTCGATATCATTGCGGATCCAAGGAAGAGAATACTGAAAGTAGATTCAGTATCCAAGAATGCACAATACTGAAAGTTGATTCATGTTATTGATTACAGATGGGGTTCATTTTCAAATGGTGAAGACGGGTACGAAGAGTTGGAGGCACGAGTGGCTTACAGAATTGCCTTAAAGACATGGGCTAATTGGGTTGACTCTACCATTGCTTCCAACAAAGACCAGGGTCTTCTTTACTACAATGTCCCCAACACATGGGGTATGCTTCATTTCTCAACCTGAAAACTGTGCAAACTGCAAAGCTAGAAGTAAAACACATTGTGTTCAGAAAGAAAAAAAAAATGTAAAATACAATCGTTTTGGGATGAACTTAGATCCATCTATATAATGATATGTAGTATGCTAATGATGAGCTATTGGACATTGCAGAAGCATAGATTGGCATGAAATGAAAGGATTTTGATGATACTACGAAACAATGGCATTCAACAAGTACTGGGACGTGGTTTAAATCGCCGGGTTATGAACATAGTTGCCAGTGTAGTAGATCGATTGAAAATTCCAGTACAATTTATCAACATCACACAAATGCATTGGTTTACACTGAATTTG
Source organism: Papaver armeniacum (assembly GCA_023531295.1). Lineage (NCBI taxonomy): Eukaryota > Viridiplantae > Streptophyta > Magnoliopsida > Ranunculales > Papaveraceae > Papaver > Papaver armeniacum. The sequence goes on along the minus strand of JAJJWW010016336.1, from coordinate 139,010 downwards.
GTGGAAAAGTTATAACAAATGATTCTAGGGTAACTTTTTTTTTCTAATTTGGTGGAAGAGTTTACACTCAATTTTCTTCGTTTGTTGTTTGTCTGTTTTAGTCGTCAACTGTCATGGTTGCCTTCTTCTACCTAGAATGCTTTGCTTGGACTCTTTGAGTTTTTTTTTTTTTTTTTTTTTTTTATGTTTTTTTGTGGGTATGACTCTAGGATAATTTTTTTGTAATTTGTTATTGTTTGCTTAATGTCGGCTTTTGTAAAATTAATGTATTTAGAATGCCAACTTTTGGATGTTAGTAAGTGCGCCAATGCACATTTTCTTTGAGTTGTTTATCCCTCTTGCTTCGTTTGTTTAAAAGTTCCACTTATGGTGCAGTTATAATTATTCTTGGATGGGTTAAATCTCACGCCTAGTTTTAAGATTATATCGGTCGAACGTTTAGTGTGAACTGGAGAGTTTCTCTTCAAGTAGTCATTAGTATAGATTATCTTTGAAGTATTTGCTTTTCAACTTTTACATACCGTGAGATGAAAACCATGGGCTCATCAAATTTCATGCGTGTGAACAAATGCTAAAGTTAGTGTAATTTTGTAATTCTTGCAAATTGTTTGCCTGAGAGAGTTGCAGGCAAATTCTAGAAATGATAGTGATTGTGAACATGTGTAATTTTTTCCTTTACAAATCTAAATTGATGCAATTACGTAGTGGTGTCGTTTCGCCAAATTCTTCGGTCGGCCCACCCAACGTGGAAACGGTTGTACTAGTAAATAATAGTATGAGATTTACTTTGAATAAATGTGTTAAATTTTTATGGTTGTGTGCAAAATCAAGCGTGCAAAATCTCAGCAACACTTGACTTATTTTTTTATTTTTTTTTGTTAATGTATGTCTTTAATTTAGATGGAATTATGCTTTTAAGAAAAAGAAAAGGTAAGTTTGGATATCTTGGAATTAAAATTGATATGTCTAAGGCTTTCGATAGAGTAAGTTTGGATTTCCTCCTAAAACTCTATCCAAATTTGGATTTAGTGAACATTGGTGTGCTCTCGATCGAGCAATGCATCTCTACAAATAATATATCCGTTCTCCTAAATGGGCATCCCGGGAGTCTTTTAAACCTATTAGAGGGCTTAGACAGGGGATCCTTTATCCCCCTATCTCTTTATTATTTGTATGGAAGTCTTTTCCAGATTATTGCTTTCTCAAGAGAGGAAAAAAATTATTCATGGAGCCAAAATCTCTAGAGCCAGTGCTCCAGTTTCTCATCTTTTCTTTGCAGATGATTGTCTTCTGTTTGCAAAAGCGGATCTAAAAGAATGCAAAAACCTTATCTTTTTTGTAAACCTTCCGGACAAGTCATTAATTTTGACAAGTCTGGTCTTTTTTTTAGCTAGAATGTTCATCATAGGCACCAAAAGATGATGACCAGACTTTTAAAGATTAAAAAGATTAATATCAAGGATTCTTATTTAGGGGTTCCATTGTTTGTTGATAAGTCTAAACTAAAACCTTTGATCCGATTGTTCAAAAATGGAAGCTAAAATTCAAGCTTGGAGTAGTAAAATTCTTAGTCAGGCTAGCAAAATGGTGCTTAATAAATCAGTGCTTTCTAGTTTACCTATTTACCAAATGGGTTGTTTTCCTATTCCAAAAAAAATTACTACGAAAATCGATGCAATTCAGAGGGACTTTTGGTGGGGTAAAAAGGTTAATGCCAAAGGTATTCGTATTAAATCTTATCCTTTTATGTGTAAGCCTGTGTATCAAGGGGGTTTGGGGTTTAAAGATGCAAATAAAACTAACCTTGCTATGTTAGCTAAATTGGCATGGAGACCGTTAGAAAACCCTAACTCTTTAATGGCTTCTCTGTTAAAACCCAAGTATTTTAAGAACAATTCCGCTCTTGTTGCCAAAGTGCCCAAGTCTAGCTCGTGGATGTGGAAGTGCATCAAGAAAGGCCTGGTTCTTATAAAACAAAACAAAGATATGGGAAGTAGGAGATGGAAAGTCCATCAATCTATGGTTTGATAACTGGATACCCTGGTCTTGATAAAAATCATCGAGAAATGGGTTTGCCCATTAACACCAATCTAACACTTGTTGCAGACTTAATTGATTGCAACAATAAGTGGAATTTAATTACTCATCAGTCTTGTTTTCCTTCGGTTATTATCTCTAAAATTTTGAACATCAACTTATTTTGCAATACTGACAATTTGTTACATAAAGACAGGATAAGATGGAAGTTAACTAGGGATGGTAACTTCACCTTAAGTCTATGTATGCTAAACTTAATGATCCTTCTATGTCGTTAGGGAGTAATGAGCATTCTAAAACTTTTTGGAAAAAGATATGGAACCTAAAGGTTTCGCAAAGGATCAAATTGTTCATTTGGAAATGTTTGAATAATGCTTTACCTGTTAATGATACCTTGTCTAGATATACTAGAAAAGCCTCTTCAAGATGTATTTTCTCAGAAAATGTAAGATGAGACAATGGAACATCTATTCTTTGAATGTCATTTTGCTAAAGCTATTTGGATGTTGCCTCCTTGTCCTTCACTTCTTTCTGTTCATTCTAATGCCTCTTTTAAGGAACATTTTTGCTCTTGGATGAATGGAGTTGCTCAAGGCATTTCTGCAGAATTTGCAAAGAACAAAATGTTGGTTTATATGGAAGGAGAGGTGTAACAGGTGTTTAGGGATAAGGCTAGCTCCTCAATTACGACATCCCTCACTATTCAGAGGCACATTCAGTTTTGGACACCTAGAGCTGAACTTCTTAACCCAAATGTTTTATTTCCAAGGGTGGTAAACACTTTAGACAATCAACCTCAATGGGCCGCTCCAGGTCTAAATGAGTTGAAAGTTAATGTGGATGCTGCCTGGAAGTTGGATGCTAATTCTAATACAGGTGTTGCCATTGTTGTTCGTAATCATGCAGTACTATGGAAGGAGCAAGAGCAGACCCAAAAGTACTTCTGTGCGGAAGAGGCGTACGATTTGCAACTCTAGAAGGAGCCAATTGGGCAAAAGAAGCAAAGATATCGGCTTTAGCATTAAAGGAGATTGTAAGAGAGTGGTGGATTATTTGAATGGCACAAGCAATAGAATTCTCTGGAAATGTGAATCTATTCTAAATGAAGCGAAGAAAATTGCTACTCAATGTGATAATTTTTTGGGATTTGAGTATGTCCCAAGGGAAGCTAATAGCGTTATGCAGATACTCTAGCTAAAGAAGCAAGAAAATATGTGCATAGTGTTAATTGGAGTATCTTTGTTCCTTATTGTATTTATCACTTTGTTAGTGGATAAATATAAAGTCGGGATGTTACAACAACCAACTTTACCTATCTATGACACTAATATTGTAAGCCTCTCAGGTGACCAAGTTGGTTAGCTGTTTTTAATATATCTTATTTCTTCAAAAAAAAAGAAGGATGGTTGGGATATCTGATTACAAGTTTACAACTACGTTGCAATATTAATAAGCTGTGTAGCTCAATATTTGAAGTTTTGAACCATTTGTGTGTGGGTGAAAGATTTTGCATTTTATCCTGTGTGCAGTCTGCCAACTGCTGCTATTATTCTTCCTGCAATAATGAGAAACATATGGCACTAAGCAAACCTGCAAGGCTTGTGGACTCATAGGTCCAATTTGCCTACAGATCACATCTTTGTTTGCGAGAATAAAATTGCTTTTCTCAAAATGCAGTTCCATTCAAATATCTGATGCAATTCTATGTTTCTGTCATTTCGCCCTTTCTGCTGAATCAAATTGCACATTCTAAAACAGCACCATATCATATTCCGGGGGATGCAAGGGCCAAGATTTGGCAGAAGGCTGACTTTGGTCAAATGGTCAAGATTTAAGTCAAGCCTCAAGTTTGAAGCCTAAAAACTAGAGCTGGCAAACAAGCTGAAACCCGCGGATAAACCCGTACCCGGCCCGTCAAAACCCTAACCTGGCTTGGCTGGGTTATAAACAAGCCGGGTTAGGGTTAGAGAAATAGTGGCTTGTTAGTAAACGGGCTAACCCGTGCCCGGCCTGTAAACCCGCAGGTAAACCCGTAAACCCGTGTACAGTACCTTATTAATAAGTTAGATGTAATCCTGACCATTTGATCATCTAGGGTTCATCCTATCCCTATGTTTAAGGTATAAAATGCACTAAAAACCCTAGCAGTATCATTTCTTTCTTCGTCCTCTTTCTTTTCTTTCTCTCCCAACACCCTACTGTCTTCTCCTCCTGCGGCTGCGCCTTCTCACCACCTCCATTTTTCTTCTTTAGCTTTTCTTTTTTCTTCTTCTTCATCTCAAAGATTCTTGCATGGTTGGTACTTTAACTCCACGGTGATGATGATGTTGATGATTTAAGGCTATAAATTGACAATTTTAAAACTAGGGTTTAGTAATATACTAATATTGATTTTGGCTGATTGTTGTGCAGGTTAATTTGAGGAACTTGAACTTCTGTTTTATCATTTGTTGAATCAATTTCTGAATATGGGTCAATTTTTATTTTCTTATTTAGATTTTGTATGTGCTAATAGCCTAATTCTATAGATTAAGCTAAAGACCTAAAGATCAAATTAATTTTTAGTTTTGCTGATTGGTTAAAATTAATTTTTATTTTTTGGGTTTTGGAGATACACCAAGACTTGTTGGGTCTATATGAGTCGAGAAGAACATAACGATGGTCCTGGTGATTGATTGCTGATGGTCTGAGGAGGTCTGTTGAGTTAAGTGTTGTGGCTTACAAGACAATCGTTGGTGGTTATTGTATGGGCATAAATCGATATGGCTTGGCTGAGAAATAACGGATGATTTGATTTTGTTTGGAAAATTGGTGAAGATCATAAATTCATAATCAGAGGCGAGACTTTGTTCGAAGAGATAGAATTTTTTTTGTTTTTCAGATTAGCCTTCAAATCTCGATTTTCAGTGTGATTTGGAGCTAGATTTCTAGCATTTTCTTGTATGATTTTTTGGTAACTATGATTTTCAATTCCTTGTACAGTAAAGACTTATTATGTTTTTTACCCTTTGAGAAGATGAGTTAGTTTTGTTGGTGTTGAATCTGTTGATTGAATTGAATTCGAATTACATGAATGATAGGCTGCATGGAAGGAGCTTTTGATGGCCTGAATGTTGCCGGAAATATCCATAAAACAGAGCAGACTCTGTCAAAATCGGTTTCTGGCGAGTTAACTCTCCAGAAACCAGCTGACCCGTGAACCCGCAGGGTTTACCCGTTACGGGCGCGGGTTGGACAAATGACCACCCGTGAAGAGTATCAACCCGCAGGTTTTAGCCCGTGTTAACCCAAACCCGTGTATCCCGTAACAAGCCAGCCCCGGCCCGCCCATTTGCCAGCTGTAAAAACCACACCATACTATAGAATCAGAAGCCGAAAACTGAACGAAGTTCAAAAAATAAAGAAATGATTCAAGTTCTAACGTTGAAAAACCGGAACCTTTCCCACCAAAAAATTATTTATCTAGCAAATCTAAGAAACTTGCACAATCCTCGTCTATATTCCAACAATCTTAAAACTCCTAGATTGAAATCTTTTGAAGATCCATCAAGTTATGCTTCAATATTACAACATCTCAGAGATTTAAAGCCCTTGCAACAGCTTCATTCTCGTATAATCGTGTCAGGATTGGCTAATAACATATTCCTTTGCAATAGATTGGTGAATTCGTATGCTTGTTGTGGTGCTTTGGGAGTTGCAGAGTGTATTTTCGGTCGCATTCCTTCTAAAAATGTGGTTTCTTGGACAATTATGGTATCTGGGTTTGCTAGAAATGGGTTGTATGATGAAGCTGTTGAGGTTTTTCGTGAGATGATAATGAATGGTTTATTGCCTAATGAGGTAACGGCGACGAGTGTTTTACCTGTTTTTTCTAAACTGGGATTGGTTAACTTTGGGAGATTGATACATTCTTTCTTGATTCGATTGGGTTTGGAGATTAATGTGTTTGTAGGAACGTCTCTGGTTGATATGTACATGAAATGTGGCTTGGTTTCTGTTGCTGAGCAAGTGTTTGATGCAATGCCGGAGAAAAATGTTTTTTCTTGGAATGCTATGATTTCAGGATATTCAGATAATGGACTGGGTGAGGAAGGAATTGTTCAATTTAAAAGAATGCAGAGAAATGGGTTTTTTGCTGATTTGGTCACTATGATGAGCTTGACAGCTTCGTGTTCGCGGATAGAGTGTCCGCAAATAGGAAGTATGATTCGCAGTTTTATTATTAGAAGTGGGTTCGATAATTGTTTGCTTGTTAAGACTGCTTTGTTGGAGATGTATGTGAAACTCAAGTGCATTGAAGATGCTTACCGAGTTTTCAGCGAAGAGATGCCGGTTAAAGATGTGGTCACATGGACTTTAATGTTGTCGGGTTTTTCGGATGCTGGGTTTGGGAATAAAGCTATGGACATATTCAATCAGATGATAAAAATAGATGAGATTTTACTTGATTCAGTCGCGTTACTGGGTATGATTTCGAGTTGCAGCAAGTCAGGAGCAATGCAACAAGGTAGACGAGTTCATGCATTTACAATTAAAGTAGGTTTCAAGATGATATTTTCGTGGGTTCTGCTATAATAGATATGTATTCGAACTGTGGGAATCTTGACAGTGCAAAACTATACTTGGAAGGACTGAAGGAAAGGGATGTTGTATGTTGGAATTCTATGATTGCAGGGTTAGGGATGAATGGTTACAGTGATGATGCAGTTAGTCTCTTTTTCCAAATGAAGAGGTCAGGTATAGAACCAAATGAGTCAACTTACATATCTGTATTATGTGCATGTACTCATGCTGGGATGGTTAATCCAGGTCTCGTACTTTTCAATCAGTTGATCAAACAATGGAATATAGAGCCTAATTTGCAACATTATTCCTGCATAGTTGATCTTCTTGGACGTGCAGGGCGATTGGATGAAGCTTACTCAATAGTAAATAACATGCCATTAAAACCAGATGCAGGGGTATACGGAGCTTTACTTGGTGCTTGCAGTATTCATAGGAATATAGAGTTAGGACTGAAGATTTCGCGAAAACTTTTTGAGTTAAATCCTAATGATGCTGGGTACTATGTTTTGCTTTCAAATATGTATGCGCTTTCAGGAGACTGGGAAGGTGTTAAGAAGACTAGAGTATCGTTAAGATCGAAGGGACTGAAGAAGGATCCAGGAATAAGCTCCATTGAGATAGACCGAACAATCTTTACTTTCATGGCAGGGGATAAAAATCATGTTCAGTATACTGAAATTTGCAACTTCTTGATGAATTTGATAGCAAAGATTGAAGGTGAAGGTTATGTTCCTGACCTTAATTCTGTTTTCCAAGACTTAACAGATGACATAAAGAGAGACATTCTGTATCACCACAGCGAGAAACTAGCAATTGCTTTTGGATTATTGAGAACGAAACCAGGAACAACTATTCGGATAATGAAGAACCTTCGAATTTGTAATGATTGCCACAACGCGAGTAAGTTCATTTCAGCCTCATTTGAAAGGAAACTTATAATAAAAGATGGCAATCGTTTCCACATCTTTCAGAATGGAGTTTGTTCTTGCAAAGATTATTGGTGAATAGAGGAATGCTTTTCTGTGACAATCCAAAGCTCCAACACACTCCAGGGCCAAAATCCAGTCAGATTTTTTATGATGAGATTATATTCTAATTCTGCACGGAGATTGTCTGGTCGCTTTCGTGGGACACCCGAATATGCAGAAAATTGGTCTTTTATTGAGCACAACTGGATACATGTCGGTCCAGCTTCAACGTCAGAATGGTATGTTTCCAGAAATGCATGGTCTGTTTCAGAAATGCTTCATCCTCAACTGCTAGGCACCCAACCTTATGAAGCTACGAAGCTGAACTAGTAAAAGTCGTTCGTGCCCCAAATTTTCTACTTTGAGCACAAGGGTATCCAAGGGACTCGCAAAATTCAACTGTAAAGAACAGACCTAGTGTCCTGCTCGGTAAGAAAAAAATGTTGCTGCTTAGGAATTCAACTGTAAAGAACAGACAATGAGATGAAGAAATTGACATAGCAAATACGTAGTATTGAAATTCAGTGTCTCAAATTAAAAATAAAATAAAATAATATCTACTACCAGTAAATCAACAGAAAAAACAAAATGAAATTCAAATGACTAAAATCAAATGAAATATTTTCATGCATTCGTCTGCTGTTTTATGAAAATTGTCCTCGGTGATGGATTAGCCTTGTATCTTTTCTGACCTGCACCTTTCTCCAAGAGCTTTCAGCGACACAAAGCTGTTCATGTGAGGAGTTGCACCATAACAATTGGCATCCAAAAGCTTTGTGAAAGTTACAGTTTTTGGATCATAAGAGTAGATATTAGACTTGTATGATAGTAGCACTTCACCCCTTTTTGTAAGGGAAAATGCCTCTGCATTATCACCCATAATTGGTATACTTAACTCCTTGATCCATGTTAATAAGTCGTACTCCTGCTCATTCACGTCAGAACTACTACTCTCCCCTTTCTTCCTTAAAAACCATATGTCTAGGAATTTATCTGGTTTAAGATGAATAAAGCACAAGCATCCTCCCAGTTCCTGAAGTTGAAAACAATTTGTCACACCGCCGGCAGCATAGACAAAATCTGGTGATGGGAGCAAATATAACTTCTCTTCCACCAAATCGAAGGACACAATCTTTTGTTCCATGTCAAGCCAGTGAAGTGCTCCATTTGCAAGCACACCAAATGGGGAACGATCACCCTTCCAACAGAGTTTACTATGTTGAAGTGAGTAAGCGGTTTCTCCCATGTCTCTCCAACCACTGCTACCACCTCCAAGCGTATATACCTGGAATCGTCCCAAAGGTTGGTTTTGGATATAGTAGATTTTTACTATTTTGTACCTGTTAATCGAAGAATGGTAACCAAAACCACACACCATGGAATCAATCTCGTTCTCACTCACGCACGGAGCTACACACAGTCTAGTGGGGACAGCAGTCCCCCTAGGATTTCCTAATTACATAATTAGTCTTTACATAATTACCATTTTAAGCTTGAAAATTTTAAGTATTTATAGATTTGTCCCCTAATCTTTGTATATTACATAGAGAGCCTTGAATCTATACACTTTAAAAACTTACTGATATTAGGTACTTGTCGTACAAAACTTGTCTTAAATATCAAAATTATGTAGGAAAGAAGTGAAAAATATCAAAATATTAAGTCCAACCATAAATCTAAACATCTAATAACTTATTGGAATTTTGGTGACATCATTTGAAGGAAAATACCAAAGCCTAAAAAAAAAATTGCGGCCTTCGGCCGCTTGCTTTTACGGCGAAACTACTATACCTATATATATTTGTCCCCCAAAACAATAAATCCTAGCTCCGTCCCTGAATCTCACTAGTAATTTCCAGTTTCGGAAGAGTCACGTACTCTCTGGTGATAGGATTACTAATGTAGCTAGGTTCACGGACATAATGACCACGGACGAAATCAGAAAAACAAATCAACCCGTTACATGAACTAACCATTGAGTGAAGCTTAATGGGAGGCTGGTTGATCCATTTAAGTTTCTTCTTAGACGTGTCATCATACTCCCCATAGTACAGTTCAGAGAAGTGATGCGGCGAAAACGCAAATCCAAAAAGGAAACCAACACCAACCTTAGCACCAATAACAGAAGAACGACATGGGTAACTGCTGCCATGCAAATGAGGAAATTGTTGCAAGTGCACATGAGCAAAGGAAGGATGACCAAGTATTTTTCTCCATGTTTTGCACACTAGTCTGCACTGCAAGATTGAATCAGTGGGCAAACGAGATAGTATTTCTATGGTAATTTCTGAGGGAAGACTGTTCACTAGCGATACATGTATATCTTGGCGTAGTTTGCACTTTCTCTTTGATCTCAAAACATTTGGATCGATCATCATCATTTCACGACTCTTCTTCTTCTCCTCCATCTCTTACTCCTGAAAGAGGAATGTTTGTAAAGCACCAAAAATGCCAACTGCTGATAATACTTACACTAGATGCTCACCTAAATTAAATATGATACAAAAATATGATAACTTGTACTGTAAAGCTTAAAACTGGCATGCGACTATGGGTTAATTATCGGCATTCCGTTGCCACTTCTATAGTTTTTTTATACAATTATCATGCTTGTGCAATGAAGCAAGTGGTGGACATTTCTGTGTTTCTCAACAATCGATAAACATGGACAACCTCTAGAATATACTCAAAGAGGGCTATGAACTAAAAAAAGTTAGACCTCGCTCCTGGAGGTTGGTTAAAATTCAACGAGCAAAACGAGAAAAAACGTGCGTACCTAACCATATGACAAATTACACACAAGTACACAACAGTCTCATATACTCCCTCCGTCCCTAATTAGATGAGTTACTTGTAGTTTGCACAAATTTTAAGGCAAGGAGGAAAGTGGAGTATATTTAAGTATTTTTTATAATTATATCCTTATGGACAATAATTAGTAAAATTTAGAAACGATTTATCTCTTAACCTATACCACGGTTTTTTATAAACTTTATACCGTTGAAAAGCATTTTAAAACACCTACGCAATGAATATAAACATGACTATCAAATTATACATATTTCTTATAGAAAAATAATCAATTAAAAGAGTAGTTTTAAAATATCCCCTTAGTTAGTAAATAAATCATCTATTTGTGGACAAAACTAAAAACCAAATAGCTCATCTAATTAGAGACGGAGGGAGTATCTGCTTATGAGTAAAGAGAATTCGTTTCATATCTAACCATAAAGAAATGCTACTACGTACAACACTGCAGATAAACAAAGAAACATCTGAAGATTGAATAACCAAATAAATTTCTTGAGGAAGATACCTTTATACGCTTTGGCCGTGAAGTCGCTCTTCTCAATCTTTGCCAGGACTATGCTGTAAAATAGAAAAAGATTTAAAAATCTTACAAAGAAAAACAACGCCGAAATCATTCAGACAAAAATTTCATACAGTATTTCTTAGCAACCCCAGAAATCAAAATGTTACAAGAAACCTTAGACAAAAATATCAAATACCAAAAGTCCCTAACCAGATTTAATTAGGAAAAAAAAAAAAAAAAAAAAAAATAGCAGATTGAGATAAGAGCCCTGTAACCAAAAACCAAACAGTTTCCTATCACTCTTAAAAGTATTTTAGCAAAACTTCTCTACAGTTATATATAATCCAAGAATATACATAATCAAAAGTATTGAACAAATAAGAGAAGAAGAAGCAATGAATAGGCACATACCATCACCTGGAATAAGTTCTTCAAACGTCAAAGCTATAAAAAAATTTGTGCGTTCTGTACTCAGAAACTGTCGTGGTTTTTAATTTTTATAGAGGGGCAAGATCAGATCCTATATTTTCGGCGGCAGTTATCAATTTGGGCGGGGTATTCATTTTGGCGGGTTATGTGCCTCCAAGATACTTTTAATTTTTATTTTCTTAGATTTTAAATTGAAAACTTATCAAAAAGAATGTGATTGACTAACTGCAAAATGGAAATCAACGGAGAAAAAATCCTGCTGAAATTTCGTGAAATGTCTCATTAATGATATAAAAACGAAATTGAAAAAAAAAAAAAAAAAAGCTATTCTCTGCATGGAGAAATTCGTCAAAGCTATTCTCTGCATGGAGAATTTCGTCAAAGCTATTTTTTTGATGATACTACAGAAGATTTCTAACTCTGCATGGAGATTGTCTGGTGGCATTTGCAGGACGCTTGAAAATGCAGAAAAGTTGATCCACATCTTTCACAATTAGATCAATTAGATTAAGAAATTAACATAGCAAATACTACAATTTAGTGTCTCAAACTAAAACAGAAAAATAATATCTAGTACCAGTAATTCCAAAAAAAAAATAAAAAAAAATACTGCAAATTGTATGACTTCCGCAAAGCATGTGACTAGATTCGAATGAAATATTTTTCATGCATTCCTCCAATGTTTTATGAAAAATTCCTTTGGTGATGGATTAGCCTTGTATCTTTTTCTGGACCTGCACCTTTCTCCAAGAGCTTTCAGCGAAAGAAAGCTGTTTGTGTGAGGAACTGCGCGATAACAAGTGCCATCCAAAAGAGTGCCACCCAAAAGCTTATTGAAGGCTGCAGTTTTTTTATCATAACAACAGATAGTAGACTTGTACCACAGTAGCACTTCACCACTCTTCGTAAGGAAAAATGGTTCTGCAGCATCACCCATTATTGGCATACTGAACTCCTTGATCCAAGTCAATGAGTCGTACTCCTGCTCGTTCACGTCAGAACTACTACTCTCACCATTCTTCCGTAAGAACCATATGTCTAAGAATTTATCTGGCTTTAGATGAACAAAACACAAGCATCCTCCCAGTACCTGAAGCTGAAAACAATTCGTCACACTAGTATCAGAGTCAAAAGGTGGTGATGGGAGCAAATATAAGTTCTCTTCTACCAAATCAAAGGACACAATCTTCTGTTCGGTGTCGAGCCAATGAATTGCTCCATTTGCAAGCACACCAAACGTGAACGATCACCCCGCCAACAGAGTTTACTATGTCTCAGTGAGTAAGTGGTTTCTCCCACGTCTCTCCAACCACTACTACCACCTCCAAGTGTATATACCTGGACCCGTCCCAAGGGCTGGTTCTGGATATAGTAGATTCTTACAATTTTGTACTTCTGAATAGAAGAATAGTAACCAAAACCGCACACCACAGTATCGATCTTGTGCTTTCCAATTTTGGAAAAGTCATGTACTCTCTGGTGACAGGATTACTAACATAGGTAGGTTCGTGGACACTAGAACCGCCAACATTAGAAAAGCTGCAAAAGCAAATCAACCCATGACATGCACCAACTATTTGTTGATGAATAATGGGAGGCTGGTTGATTCTTGTAAGTTTCTTCTTAGACTGGTCATCATACTCTCCATAGTACAGTTCAGTGTTGCATTTTGGCCAGAACGCAAAACAAAAAAGAAACCCACAACCAACCTTAGCACCAATAACACTCTTTACATTCACCTGTGATAATTGATTTGAGAGCACATGAGCAAATGAAGGATGGCCAAGTAGCTTCCGCCATGTTTTGCACACTAGTCTGCACTGTAAGATTGAATCAGTGGGTAAACGAGATAGTATTTCTATGGCGATTTCTGAGGGAAGACGGTTCACTATCGATACATAAATCTGTTGGCGAACTTTGCACTTCCTCTTTGATCTCAATACATGTGGATCAATCGTCATCATTTCACGACTCCTCGCCTCCTTGTATTCCTCTTACTCCTAATGAAAGCGGAGAAAATTTGGAATCAGCGGAGAAAATCCTGCGGAAATTTTCGTGGAATATCTCATTGTTGATTCGAAAAGGAAATAATAATAAGAAATGGTTAAAGTTGCTCTTCCTCTTTTGTAAATAATTTTTTCTTTTTAATATAACCTTTTTTCTTCAAAAAATAAAATAAAAGTTGCTCTTCCTAGTACTTGATTCGTCATGGAGCCAAATCTATTCTGGTCATACGGGGCACCCACAGGGTGTTGCGCCTAATTGCAGCTTTAAAGCCTCTTGAGCTAATGCAGATTAATGTGAGTTTTATCAAAAACTGTACGGGGGAGGAAGTTTCTGAATTGGTTGCTGCAACTCCAGATGGAGGTGTTCTACTCCTCGAGAATTTGAGGTTCTACAAAGAGGACGAAAAGAATGACCCCGATCTTGCAAAAAGTTCACTCGCAATAACCAATTCTATAAAAATGCAATATACTAGGGAGAGAGCCTTAAAAAGTGGGCCTTCCAAATGCTAAAGATATGTGCCCTCCAAATGCCCTTTAAGATCTCGGGCTGAGCCTTAAAAATCTAAAAAGCTAATGTCCCCAAACTGCACTGCAGAAATATCCACCGTGACAATCAAATAGACATCAACTTGAAAATAAAAATGTTTAAAGTTGGCGATTTTTTTTTTGTGTCGAGAAAACGAGTGCCGAAACTCAAAAGTTACAACCAAGGTAGTCAATATCGTTGTACATGCCGATATTACAGGTTTTTATCGGGTATCGGAAAATACCTATACGATATCGAAAATATCGGCGATACGAGATGGAACGATAATACAGCCGGCCAGACAGCGATATATCGGTTTTACCTATTTACCGATAATATTGGTTCTAATATCATCTTTGGTTAAGATGAAACCTATGAAGAGAAAATTAGGCATTCCAGTATAATTTGTGGTAAAGATGAATTCTATAAAGGGAAAACTAGGCACCATCAAGTATAATCAATTATCTCACCACCTAATAAAGCGAATAAGTTTTTCGAGCAACATGCATCTTGTCTTTACAGACAAGATGGACACCATATATACTCGAGGAGGAATTTGAATGGATTTGGGTTTTACTGTGGATGGCATAAGATAGTGGAGAATTTGAGCGATTGTTAGTGACTACGTAGTTGTATTTGTGATTGTTTCGATTATAAAACAAGGATAATAAGAAAGATTTTACCAACAAAATTGGACAATGAATACAACGCGTAAGATTTTTCCAACTTATGTTTTAGAAATTTGAGATACGTATATGATTCTTATTATTTTTTCTAAGGTCTTATAAATCTTTGAAATTCTAATTTTAATGATGTATCACCGATAAAACCGGTAATATCTTTTGTATTGGTGTATCGGACTTCGCCGATACGAGACCGATATGCGATATTAACTACCTTGGTTACAATTAAGGTCTGCAAAGCTTTTTATAGCATCATGCAGAAACCTTTGTGCACCATCTCTGTTGGTAGCATTGTCATTTACGTTACCACTTACAAAATGAAGATAATTGAATAAAAGGTTTAAGTTTGGACCTTTCCAATCAAAATTATCTAAGTTACGAAACTGGAATTTAAATTAGCTGATCTAATTGCCGTAGAGTTTTGATCCTTAGTGATTTTGATCAACTTTCCCAGAAAAAATGAAACTGCTTCAAAATTTCCATATGCCATCTGATGGTAACCCAGGTTGAATCTCCCTGGACTTCTGTTTTGTATTCTTCCTCCATCTCACCGCTACTTCTGTTCCTCTTCTGACTCTGTTATCTCCAGGTATGCATTCTCTGATCCTTCTTGCTCCCCACACAATGTCCCGCATAAGACATGACAATGAAAGCATAATTAGTATAAGAAGAGTAATCAACATGTCCTTCCATTGTAGTAAAACTCATGGAACTTATGCTGATGGTGATGCCAAACTTCAACTTATGTTCATTAGTCATTCTGACCATATCCTGATCATCTCTCTGGTAATGGAGACTGTTGAAGGGTGAATTTTGGTTATACAAGTCCTAGCCACAACACACCCAATTCCCCTTGACGAGAGACAAAATGATCCCCTCCATTGTATTACATGCCTCTTTATATAGACTTTTCAAAAGCCCCTCTTTTTTATGATATCATGCCACATGTCCTAAAACTTTTTAATTACTACTAATGCCATTCCTTCTCTAATACAACCTCATTCTTTCCTATTAATTCCTCTCTTGTCCTTTCCATCTTATGTTTACTTTTTTAGTGGACTTGGGCTTTAGTCCCCATGTTTCATGTGGGGTTTGCCTCCTTTTTTGGGGCACACTAGGCCGGCTAAGGGGGAATATTTTTCATGTATCAACAGTCCCTTGACTATTGGGTCAATTGTCAAATGACCCGGTAGTCACATCATGCCTTACCTTAAGTTCTACTTTTTCAACAGTAGTCATTGTCCTCTGATGATGCCATCCTAAAGTCCCCACTATAGGCTGCCCCATATCTGGTTGTCGACTTTGTATCTCTGATCGAGCGACTCCACATCTTCTTAGTTATACCTTGACCCTGGCAATCTTCTCTGCTCTTATATCTCCATCCTACCTTCGGGTGAACTAGTATGCTTATTAGTGTTAAAGGAGGAGGTGGTCATGTTGGGGACCCTTAGGGTGATTCATTAAAGGCGCGTAAATCTTATGACGAACATGAAGAGATTGTCTCACTTGCTCTGGGGTCACAAACTGTCTCGATAAGATTATGGACAACATCCGCAAGTTGGTAGACGAAGCTGATCGGGATTTAGCTTTGGCGAGTGTATTGTGACTAGGCGCGCTTAAAGGTGGAGACTCTGGATGTGGATACTGCCCGTTGTCGTGCATTGATAGACGTCTAAACTTTTGCGGGTAGTCCCAGTGTTGTTCCTCTCTTTTAAGATATTGGATAGGTGAAGCGTGTCGTTTGGCAATGTTGGAGCCCGCCTACTCCCTTCTTTTATTTTCAATGGGCGTTTGGTGCCTCGCCTTGGCGGACATGGGTGGAGCGTGTATTGAACGCGGCCATTCCCGTTCTTCTTTTGGTATTTACGGTCTTTCCAAGTTTATTAATTTGATGAGAAGCCCCCTCTTTTTTTTTTTTTTTGTAAATACGTGGCCGATGGGATGCGCGGAGATATGTGGACGATCGGATGAGCATATCAACCCATCGTCTTTTGGTATATCTGTGGCCGAACGGATGAGCATATCAACCTGTCGCCTTTTTATATATTTGTGGCCGATCGGATGAGCATATCAACCCGTCACCTTTTTGTAAACCTGTGGCCGATCGGATGCGCAGGGCAATCCGTCACCCCCCTTTTTTTTTTTGTAAATTTGTGGCCGATGGGATGCGCGGAGCAACCCGTCGCCTTTTTGTATATCTGTGGCCGATCGGATGAGCATATCAATCTGTCGCCTTTTTATATATCTGTGGCCGATCGGATGAGCATACCAACTCGTCACCTTTTTGTAAACTTGTGGCCGATCGGATGCGCGGGGCAATCCGTCACCCATTTTTTTTGTAAATCTGTGGCCGATCGGATGGGCATATCAACCCTTCACCTTTTTATATATATGTGGCCGATCGGATGCGCGGAGCAACCCGTCGCCTTTTTGTATATATGTGGCCGATCGGATGAGTTTATCAACCCGTCTCCTTTTTTGTATATCTATGGCCCATCTTGGGCCTTTTTGTATATCTGTGACCCATCTTGAGGCCTTTTGTAAACTCGTCAGCCGACCGGGTGCCTATGCATCCCGTAGCTTTTTGTATATTTTGGTCAGTCGATCAGGCGCCCTTGGCTGTCCTGAGACATTTTGTAGATTTGTCAGTCAATCAAGCGCCCTTGGCCGACTTTAGACCTTTTTAGTCACCAATCAAAGCGCCTTTGGCTGACTCCGAGACCTTTTGCCACCAATCAAGCGCCTTTGGTGACTCGAGACCTCTTTTAGATTTGTCACCAATCAAGCGCCTTGGTCTGTCTTGAGACATTTTGTCACCAATCAGCGCCTTTGGCTGACTGATACCTTTTGCTACCAATCAAAGCGCTTTGGCCGATTTGAGACCTCTTGTGGACATGTCACCAATCAAGCGCCTTGGCCGACTTGAGACCTTTAGTCACCAATCAGCGCCTTTGGCTGACTCGAGACCTTTTGTCACCGCTTAGGCGCTTTTGGCTAACTTGAGACCTCTTGTAGATTTGTCACCAATCAAGCGCCTGACAGCCTTGAGACCTTTGTCGGGCCAATCAGCGCCTTTGGCTGACTCCGAGACCTTGCCGACCAATCAAAGCGCCTTTGGATGACTCGAGACCCTTGTAGATTTGTCACCAATCAGCGCCCCTTGGCTGACCCGAGACCTTTGTAAATTTTTGTTCATGCGGCCTCTATGGACCCTCGCTAGCATGGTGTCTGGAGCACGTTACTAGATTTTTTTTTTTTTTTTTTTTTTTTTTTAAAATACAGATCATGAATTTCACGACAAGATAATATTTATGCTTGTGGAGTTAACAGCCTATACATGGGACTAGGTTACTCATGGGGCGCAAATATCTATATTCAAGTAAGATCTAATCTAGATGCTTGATGATTTTTCAATCGCATGTATGTACAAAAAGCGAAGATAGCATAAACTAACAAGATGTTTGAGTTTTTCATACATATAGGTAGGAAAATATATGCTTTTATAATTGAATTAGAAGCAAACAGAAAATTGAAGGTAATATTTTAACGCAGTGTGAGGTTTCAACATACTTGCAGACATGCATTTTGTATTAACATAATGTACCCCATTATGAAGGAAGCACAAGTTCTAGGGGAGGTGATTAGACATGCGATAGGGTTATTCAAGTGGTGCTGCATAGAACTTTAGGCATGTGAAATTAAGCCCACATGGAATATATTCATAGTACATGTAAGATCATAATATCGCAACGTACAAGACTTGCGGGATTAATAAACGACGCTGTCGCGAGGCAGTCGCAGGAGCTAAAATAAACGACACAATGAATAACGACCGGCAAAACATAAAGAAGACGTGAGACCAATTAGGGTTAAGAAGTGTCGCGAGAGTGAATGTTTGTGCATCTGCGACACTTCGCGAGACATTCCCGAAAATAAAGGGTAGCTTAGCTGTCATCCACTATGTATTACCCTATATAAAGGGCTAAATGAGTCTGTAAGAAGGGGAGATCTTTTTGGAATTGTTGGGCAAGTCATTAGGAGAGAGAAAGTTTAAGAGTGTTTTAATTTCTAAGTGTAATTCTATTTTCTTGTGTAAACAATTCATGGATTCAATCAATAAATATTCTTGATCTTACATCTTTCAATGGACTAATTACAAAATCGAGTAAGGGGTGTAGTGTGGGAAAACCTGCTACTACATATGCGCTAGAAACAGGGATTGACGTAGAAATTGGAAGGAATTTAGATTAATAGAGAAAAGATTTGGAGAAGATACTCAAGAATTCGTTGGAAAAGAAAAATGGCTAAAAGAAGAAATATACAAGGGCAACCAACGATTGTAAGAAGAAGTGGGAGACTTGTCTGAGAAAGGAGGAATGAAACAGAGAATCGTCAAGGATGAATATGAGAAACGACGGAGAAGATCAAAACTAAACACCGATCTCCCCAAAGCAAGTGCTGGCTGTGGATTATGATAGAGTAAGTGTACATACTTGGAGGTCCGATTCTCAAGACGAGAGGGAAGAGGAACAAGAACTGATGAACAATGGACAAGGAGGAGGCGAGCAAGGGATGAATGGAGAAATGAATCCAGGAAACGAAGAAATGGCAACAAGTAGAAAGATTGAGACAAACAATACACGAAGAGAGACGACTAGAGGCAAGAGGAGCGAGCAAACTTGACAAGACAGAATCATGAATTGAGGATAGAAAATATGAGGTTGCAAAATAGGAGATCTAGAAGTATCGTGAGATCAAGTTCAAAATCGAATAGGGAAGAAAGAAGGAGAGTTTTACCAACAGAAAGTACTGAGGAAGAAACACAAAATCCGAGTACAGAGCATGGCGAGAGAAGAGGGGAAATAAAAGATCGTTATATTCCTCACCAAAATCTTCAAAATGAGCTAATAGGGAAAATCAAGGAAACATGCAACTCCAAGAACCGAATGACCCAAACTGGCCAAGGGAGAATAATCTTGCACTGAGAGAGAAGAATTGAGAAGAAACCGAGAGATCGAGGATGACATTGAGAGACACTACATTGAACAAGCGCGGCTAGCTCGCGAGAGAGAAAGGGTAAGAGCAGAAATGGAAAATCAAGAGATGGAAGAGGCAATCCGGCAGAATAACCATGACAACCGCGAAAGAAGAAGGGAACAAAATCGTACCAATAGAAATATTAATGAAGAATATGAGAGGGTGCAGATGAGAGCTGAGAGACAAACAAGAAGAGAGAACAACCGATATAATGGTGTGCGAATTGACGAAAGAAACGAAGAAGAGCGTCGCAGGAAAGAAGAGGAGAAAATAACGAGCAGAAGGTCAAAATAGACACGAGCGAAGAAGGAGAGAAGCGAAAGTTAAAAGACCAAGAGAATCAAACTCGAGGCAAATGAACAAATCTTAAGAGAACCGGGTCAAATGAGAGGACTACTGAATAATAGAAGGGAAGGAGGAAGAAGACAATTAGACGAAGCCATCGCAGAAGCCGCAAAGAATCCCTTCACGCTAGAAGTACGATGGGAGGAATACCTCCTAAGTGCAATCTACCTGCGTTAACCAACATCTTTGATGGAACAACCAGTGCGGTACAAATATATCAAGGCTTATATGAGATGTATGTTACAAAGGGGAGAATCATGATGCTATACTATGCAAATATTTCGCATCAAGCCTAATAGAAGAAGCACTAAAATGGTTTGAAGGTCCTGCCAAGGAACACAATCACATCATTTAACCATTTACAAGCCACATTCCCGGGAGCATACATAAGTAATGACTCTTCGCGACTGTATTGAAGATGTATTCGGGTTGAAACAAAGGGTTGGCGAGAGCTTAAGGCAATTGACAATAAGATGGAGAACCATGTGTAGCGAAATGGCAGATTTAATGAGGAAAGATATCTCATCCTCTCATTTGTGAATGCTCTCTTGCGACTAACTTGTTGTACATTCAAATTTTTAGAATCAAAAATACAATCACGATGGCGAATCGCGAGAGTTACAGAAGAATATATTGCCTTAGAAGAAAGACAGAATGAAATGAATTCTTATCCAAATCGCGAACACAAGCTCGAATGCTGCGAACGCAAGTTTGTTGCCTCAATTCATAAATACAAAGGGCGAGTACTTCGCAAGGACAAAGAAGCAAGGAAAGTCAATGAGGGACAGCAGAAGATGGTAGCCATGGGAAGCCACGATCAAGAGGAATTTGAACGAAAAGGAACTATTACAACCGTAACGGCAATAATAAGATTCAGAGGCTAGATCATGCGCAAGAAACATACGGTGGACGAAGGCAAAATAACCGTGGAGGCAAGAGAAGTCGCAGGATAGTATGGGAAGAGATTAAGATGCCTCCACCGAATGCTAGTGTGGAAAAGATCCGGGAAGCTATACTTGTGATGGAAAATGTACCAAAGACCTTGGAACGTGGAATGGAACCACCGCCAAAGCGATAGAAGTCATGAATTTTGTTCTTACCATCGCTTCCATGGGCATCAAACAAACGATTGTAGAAACATAAAGAGAATTATTCTCGGATGATTGATCGGGGGAAGCTAAATCACTTTCTAAAGGGAGAAGAAACAAAGCAGACATTACCACCACCACCAGAGATGCACAGAATCAGCAAAAGGAAAGGAAACATTTGTTATAGAAGTTGGAACAAAAGCTAGAAATTTAAACTGCAACTCTATCGTCCACTCCTATCGCACAATCGAAGATTTTCATGACAACGTGCTCAAGAGATTCTTTGCGAGAGATGCTAATGATAAAGAAATAATGAGTCCAAGCGAGAACGACGCAGCTTAGTAAAGTGGCAGCTGAAGACTATTTCTTTCTCTCGCAGATGAAGTGCCAAAAGGAAGAGAAAAATACACGATAGCCCGTTGGTTGTGAGACTAGAGATTAACCCAAACCAGTCGTTGGAGAAGATGATGAGGCGTGTGCTTGTCAAGCGATCAACCAATTCTAATCGACACCGGAAGTTCAGTGAATATTCTCTTCTACCATACTTACAAGACGATGGGAGGAAAAGATGAGGATTTGATCCCCTCTACATACAAGATATATGGCTTTAATGGCACTGCAAACAAACCAAAGGGATAGGTTCGCATGAGAATACCTCTACAAGGATTATCAACTGATATTTTATTCTGTGTGGTTGACGTGGAATCTCCATATAATGCGTTGATTGGGAGGCCATGGCTTCATGAAATCTTGGGAGTCGCATCAACATATCATCAATGTATAAAATTTCCACATCCAAATGGCATTGGTATCATACATGGAGATTGGAAGGAGTCGCAACAATGTCATGAGGTCGATGTAGAAAGCTGCAAGAAAGAAATACCAAAAGAAAAGGTTGGAAGCAACATGTGAGAGATGAGCAGAGAAAAAAAAATTGATGGTGGATGCTATAGAAGTAAGGATCGAACATACCTCATGCGAGGTGAATACCTGGAGATAGGCGAATATTATGATAATAAAGGAGCAAAAGATATGAGGAACAAAAGGAATAAGAAGTGAGTAATCAACAAAACAAGGGAAAAAGCAAAGAATTGAGTAATGATGTGCGAGAATCTCAGCACTGGAGTATATGGGAATTCAGTTAAGAAAGAAAATGAAAATACAACAAATGAAACAGAATTGTGCGAATACTTCGTAAACAAATATCAGCAGATAATGAAACATGAATGATTGAATGATTTAACAAATATGAATGAGTAAAAGAATGGGATGAACCTTTATGGCGTACACCCTAGTTCGCGAATAACATTTCAGAAGAGGCAAATGTAAGACCTAAAGTGCGTCATATAAGGGGTATCTCTCGACATGGCTCGGGGAAGGTTACACCGCCTCCCGAAGCCCGAGTCATGGAAATTTGGGGCCCATGAAAGCCTATCCGGGAGATACCTGATTCCCAACTATATATGTAGGTTATACCCTGGTTGGGCGACCGAGGGTCTCTTCTTGGGAATCAGTGTATGCTCAAGGCGCCGAGGTACACGGTTGAGCTGCAGAGTGCCCGGATGGATGAACCTACCCTGGCCATTCTTGGCAAGTCTTGGCATATGTTGCACTCGCCCGAAGAAAACTCCACTTAGGGTGCAGCCTCGTAACCATAAACCATATAGGTATAAGGGATAAGAGGCTGCGAAAACAACTGTTGTTGTTAAGACCGGATGGGAGGAGCTAGTCTTGTATGGCCGATGTTTCGCCTCCTTGAAGGGGCAACCGGGGAGATGATAAGGGCGACGCTCTCCAATAGGGGAGTGTCAAAACAGACGCAAATGTCATAAGGCTATGTTTTCGCAAGAAAATTTAGGCTCGTCATATTTGTGCAAATGATCCCGCAGAGGCAATAATACTAACGCGAGGGTAAGGCGAGATCAATGGGTCTTTACACGAAAAGTGTACTGACGTCCCGCGATTTCGTCGCACGGCGGCAATGTCATGGGGCTTTATGTTCGCAAGGATATCTAGGCCTGTCATATTGTCGCAACTAAAACATCCCGCAGAGGCAAAAATACTTGGAAAATGATAAGGCAAGATCAATGGGTCTTTACATGCAAGTGTGAAGACGTCCCGCGATTTTGTCGCAATGAAAAGAGATAGGGAAGACCTCTAATTAGGGAGGTCTAACTCGGAAGACCACACAAAAATAATAAGGCAGGGTCAATGGGCCCTTACTTGAAAATGTAAGCGCGGCTTGCGACCTTGTCGCAATGAGAAGAGATAAAGTACATTTATGAAGATAAGGCAAGGCAAGTAGAATTCTTGATTTATGAAGATACCCGCGACCTCGTCGCAACAATACATTTCAATAACAATAAAATTATTATTCAACCACATACATGAGGACAACTAAAATCTTCCATCCAAGATAAATAATGAGGCAAGTATGGGAATGGAAAAGATGGAATATTGTTATTCATCTTCTGATGAAAGAGTTATGCATCAATAATATTACAAGGAAGAACTACCAAAAAAGGGGAGTGAAGATTGAATTCAGGGGGGAAAAATCCAAGAAGTACACTATGATAAAGATACAGAAATATACAGATATTACAGGCAGCGAAAGAAACAAAAAGAGTTATCTCTTTGGTGATTCTTCTCCTTCATCCGATTCTTCGCTCTATTATTTTCATCGCCAGAATTTTCTTCTTCGCTAGCCTCACTATCAGAAACATCTGAGACAGGCAGATTCTCAGGAACCTTTTCGAGGAGCCAGGGATATGAATGCAGAGGGATATTGTGGTCTTTACAAACATACTCCATGGCTCCATTGCGATAACGAACTGCATCATTATTAAAATTCGCCAACGTCGCTTCAAATTGTTTCTTCAACTTGGAATACTTGTTATTACGAAGGGAGAGACTCTCGGCGAGCTGTTGTTTTTCAGCTTCGAGTTCTTCAATTCTCGCCGAAAATTCCCGGCGAGTTGTTCTTTTCGCATTCAAGCTCTCTAATTCTAACCTCGAAGCCTCTTCTCGATTCTCGCAAATAAGTAACAACAAATTAATAATTTACAAGCAATACTACAGAGTAAGAAGCAAGAAGGTGTAATAAGTAACCTTCTCTATCGATATCATATCTTTAATCAAGGAAGTATGCTCGGCATGAAGACTAGCATCAACACCTAGGTTATTCCCGGCATTATCTAAAACTTTCAAAGCCTGTGCGAACTCATCATCACTATTAATAACAAGAAGAGAACGAACTTGTTCTTCTCGCTGCTTAAGCATGGTATTCTGATGAAGGAGTTCATCGCGTTCAACTTGCACACCGAGAAGAGATTTGTGGAATTCTGCTAACGCCTGTGCACCTCTGTTAGTAATGCGATCGTTCTCATCTATGAGATCACTAATTTTCTTCCTTAAAATCTTGATTTTCTTCTCGGAATCAAGGTACATTTGTTTAAAGCGATTAGTTAAATTTAAACTAGATCTGTGATCGATCTCTAAGAGATGATATTTGGATTGAAGATCCTTTAAGGAAAGGGGGTTAGTTTTATTTGAGGAACTACTTAGAGATTGATTGAGGTGAGCGAGAAGAAGGTCATTATCCATAGGTTCAGGAAATGTATGGAGAAGAATAGCCTCATCGGAGAGATTATATACATCTGCGAAGGTGATAAGTTAGGTAGCAATACGCGACCGATAAAATAGAAATAATAAAAGAAGAAAAATCTTATACCATAAAGTTGCTGATTAGCTGCTCAAGAGTGGACACCCTATCCCTTTGGGAGTCAAGTTCGGTATTTAACTTTTGAATTCTCTCGTCTTTATCGCGAGATGACGCAGACTTCAATCAGTCTCTAATTCTTGAATCTTCTTGCTCAATTGCAAATTCTTCTTTTCAAAATTGTTGCGTCTTCTCTCGAGATCTGAGGCAACTACAAAAGAAGTTCTTCCAACCTATAAAAGAAGATAGAAAAATCATTAATATATACATATATTTAAAAATTTAAAATTAACAGGAAATATGACGCATACGTACCAAAGATCCAAGTGCATTCAAGAAGTCGAGACACAATTCTAGAGGCTCCATTGAAAGAATTATTGCCCTCTAATAAAGTAGATTACACACGTTTATAGAGCCCCGCAAAGAGAAGCTAGGGAGCATCTCCCATTCCTTGGAAAGAGTCCGAGAAGATGCTAGATAACTCGATCCATGTGTTTAACTGTTCGATGGAATCTTCTTGGCGAGAGAAGGATTCGAGTCATGGTTATCCTCGTCAAGATTCGAACTCGAGCTAAGGAGAGAAGAAGATTGAATCTTTCGCTTTTTAGCCAATGGAACAAGATTTATCTTTGCGAGCGACGGTTTTACCCTTACTTTTAGTCTTCGCGGCTACATGACTTCTTCAACTCCAACCTTCGCATACGGTTAAAGATAAGAAACAGAGGCAACAATATTGTTTCAAATAACAAAGGAAATGTTTCTTACTTCATCCGTAAGCGATCGAAGTATCGCTGTGGTACTCTCCAACGGATTGTCCTTATATTTTCTTCTCAATTTGGTGATCTCAAAATTTCACAAACTCAAAGAAATATAAAAAGAAAATTGCGAAAGCAAGATTTGAAATAGAAAACATACTCTTTTGCCTTATCAGGCCATTTGAATTCCCAAGGATGATATCCTCGCGAGATTCGCAGAAGAACGTATGCAGCCCACGATATAAGGGCCATTTAAAATCAAGGGTACAACCCACCACTTCTCATCTTTGGAGTGGCGAGGAGTAGTAGTATTATTGCCCGGGTGCCAGTCAATATCTTGCATGAGCAATTTATCCTCGGGACATTATCCTTCTTTTCAGCGAATGCCTCAAATGAGATTTCGCATTCCTCATCTTTATCATCGAATAATTTTCAAAAAAGTTCTCTACAGTTGTACTTCTCAAAGAAACTATTTCCAAATCTGCGAAATCGTGGTGTCTAACAAGAGAGTAGGGTATAAAGATCCTTTGCCAAAGACCACGATTCGCGAACTCAAGCATTAGGCGAATGCAATCGCCACTCAATTGATAAACAGCCCGAGAGAATTTTTCATGGGCCAAGATTTCATAAAATAAAGGCATCTCAGGATTGTACAAGGGAATGGGAAGTCCCGCGAGAAGCTGACCTAGCGAGACTATAATCTTTTGATCATCACATTGATGAACAGAAAATAATTTTGCAGAAAGAGTAGATGAAGATTCTTGATCAGGAATGGTTGATAGAGTGAAACCCTTCTCGAGCAACTTCTGTTGAACTTCATCAAAGGAAGCTTTGTATGCACGACTAATGGCAGCCATTATCAGTATGGGAATGGATGGGAGGTTAAAGGTTAGGATCAGTGCTAGAAAGGACGAAGAAAAGATTTGCAGTAGCAGGAGCGCAAATTGCGGAAGGAGAGAGTCAAAGAAAAGTTGCAGAGAGAAACTAAAGGATGAAAAGGAGGGGAAAAGAAAACTATATATAGGGAAAAGATCCTCGAGAAAACGAGGTCATTTAATGCGAGAAGAGACATGAATGGTCAAGAATAAGCGGTTGAAAGAGACGTGTCAAGAAAAGACATTAATAATCAAAATCCGTAAAAGTACAAAATCAAATGATAAAGATAAGCAACATGCACCAACAATATTGTAAAATCTCATGATACTCTTCCCTTCAGAGAAATATGAGGAGAGATGGGAGACGATATCAGATATATCTCAAAGAAGCTTCGGAACTTTGCAAAAGAATAGAGGCAAGTACGTACTTTTCAAGTCCAAAGATTCTTCCGCTCGCTCCTTCATCAACAAAGATCAAAGATTACTACTATTAACAGATTTTTCCTTAAAGATCGCTCTTCAATCAATATTTAAGGAAAAAGAGGCAAGATGTAGTATCATAATATCGCAACGTATAAGACTCGCGGTATTAATAAACGACGCTGTCGCGAGGCAATCGCAGGAGCTAAAATAAACGACGCAATGAATAACGACCGGGAAAACATAAAGAAGACGTGAGACTCGGCGAGGGTTAAGAAGTGTCGCGAGAGTGAATGTTTGTGCATCTGCGACACTTCGCGAGACATTCCCGAAAATAAAGGGTAGCTTAGCTGTCATCCACTATGTATTATCCTATATAAAGGGCTAAATGAGTCTGTAAGAAGGGGAGATCTTTTTGGAATTGTTGGGCAAGTCATTAGGAGAGAGAAAGTTTGAGAGTGTTTTAACTTCTAAGTGTAATTCTATTTTCTTGTGTAAACAATTCATGGATTCAATCAATAAATATTCTTGATCTTACATCTTTCAATGGACTAATTAAGCAAAATCGAGTAAGGTGTGTAGTGTGGGAAAACCTGCTACTACAAGACAGCTGGTAAAGCAAGATACTACTTCATCCGATGATCAATCCAGAACAACCATAATTCGGGCAATAAATAAGAAGTGCAGTATGTAAATGAAATTTCACAAATTAGTGCTTTGTGGTTACTCTACCTGGTGGAATCGTAATCATGGATTTGGCGGCTAACAAAAGAAAAAAGGATAAGTTCATTAAAGAGAAAACGGAAAGTAATTATGTAATGGAGCAAATGATGAATGCCGAGTGATATATAAATATGCAAGCCTTTGTACCTAGAAATGTTACTCAAGAGAAGAACAAAAATCATAAAATTCTGAAATCATGCCAGCCCGCTATCATTTACAGGATACAACTAAATTCAAGTGGAGGGATAATAATTGTACCATTGTTACCATATTCAAAGAGACGAGTCACCGTATATACCGTCCTTATGTTCTTCCCAACTCTACCTTCTGGTGCGAGCGGAGACCAGCTGGATGCGCGAGGAATGATAACACAATCCCTTCATCAAGCATAATTACATGATGTTTGGTGCACAGACTGTCCAAACAATCTTGTTCAAGCGCAGGTGAGCAAAAACCGCACAATGAAATTTCATTGCAGCTACTAAACAAGGGGTATTAAACTAGACATTCAATCATACAACAAGTACAAATACGAATGTGAGCTTATGAGTTAGGATCAAGATTCACAGCTCTGATAAAGTTCAGAGGTAACTCATGCAAGAACGAAATGCAAACTTATCTTCGTAATTTTGATTCAGTGACAGCTAATAGATATTCACAGGGATGCAACATACCTTTCCCCTCTTTTTTCTTTTTGCAGTATTTTCTTATCACAGATCTGATCATAGTGCAATTACTGATGCAGATAGTGGTTGGATCCTGTTTTATTGGGGATGACAAGAGTTTATAGGTACATGGTGGTGGAGTCAAGCGCCTTCTTTGAGTGACACACTTTAGTTATCTACGACCCTTGGAAGCTACCTATATTGAGTTAGTAGTAAAAATAAAATTGAACGTGATGTTAAACACTCGTGTATGTAAGGTATATGCTTAAACTATACACTAACAGTACATGCTTGCATCATGATCGAACAACTTTGCGAGAATATTTATATAAAATGAAGGAGATTGAGCTAGGAGGATTGAGAACTTATCCTCGTGTTTATTTGGATCGCCCCCTTGTCAACAACTGCATCTTTACATTCTGTTATGGCGGCATAATCAATTAGCATTATAACTTGCAAACTGATTTCATTATCTTAATACCTCGCCACTTAGCTGCAGTTTCACGTTCTTGTGTTTTTCCCGATGACGCCGTAGTTGCGCTGAAACAAGGGCGCGCATCAGCCTTGTGTTTTTCCTGTTGTTGATGTGAAGGCGCAACCTCTCTCTTGGAGCAGGGGCGGTCTGGTAGTGTTGACGCATATTTTGCATATATTTTGTGTCGAATCCATGCTAGTAATTGCTATATATTCTTGCGAATTATTGTATATTACTCTTGTTTTCTCTTGTTTATGTTTTGCTAGGTGAATCATCCAAAAGAAGTGAATTGGCACATATTTGTGCAATAAAAGAAGTTAGCCGCAAGCAGAGAAGGGCCAAAGACCAAGTAGAGCTCGTTCGAACCTAGGAGTTCTTGCTATCATCTTGAAGAGGACGAAAATGCGAAGGAAACGGCGAAAGAATGAGGTCATTACGACTCCATATGAGAAAGTTACGCCCAATTGAAGCGAGTCAAAGTTGCATTGCACAGAATTTATAAAGGCACCCGCCAGGATTACTCAAGGCAGTCAAGTGTATAAGACTGAATTGTCAGTTTTCCAAGACTGACAGTTGAAAACCATTACTATCACTCCACGTAACCAACAAGTCCAGCTGAATATTTCCTCTCTCCGGTTCACGGCAAGTTATCTGGTAGGGTTTTATGACGCAAGCATGAGATGATGGTGAGTTCGAAGCTATACAGAAGATGAAAGAAGCTCGAATAAGTTATATGTGATGAGCTCTTGAGGAATGGAAAAGGATGATGATGCGCCGCCATTGATGGAATGTGATGAACATGGAGACGGTCCGAGTTACCTTGGTCATTTGTCATGATTAAAGATGAGGAAAGAAGCAATGGGCTTGAGTTCTTTCTTCGCCATGAAGATCGAGCCGCAAAGTTAGTTGCTGCCATTAATGGTGGTGATTGATGATCGGCAGAGATTGAGTTAGGGACAGTATCATTGGTGAGAAGACGATGGGAGTGCTCGAGAAAATAGAGAATTGGCAAAGATCGAATGAAGACCGAGCTGGGCATAGGAGTGGTTGTACCTCTCGACGTTGGTTGGAGGTGATCGGGAAATGAATGATGGAGTTTCGCCATTGACGGAAGGTTGCCGCCAGCATGAAAAGGTCTTGGTCACAGGATCGAGAAGAACTCGAGCAAGAGTCTCGTGGCTCGTTGCAGTGTATGATGGCTGAGGATCACTCGAATAACGAAGTCAGATGGCAATGATGGAGATAATGGAGTTAGAAGACAGAGTTGCTATTCATGGTTCTTACCGCATCGATGGGAGAAGTTCTGCTGCTGAATATGGTGATAGATTTGAGCTTGAGTAAGAAAACAGAGAAGAAGAACGATGGAGCTCAGCTTCTGTTGTTGACTGATGGAATGGGTTGTTGTCGGAGTTGGAGTTCGAGAATGGAAGTGATGTCAGTGAGAAGCGACGTAAGGTGGCAACATGAAAAGATATGAAGATGAAAGCATCAGGTTGATGGTAGCTGGAATGGCCATGGAGGCGATGAAGACTCGGTGTTGCCGACGTTAATGGCAAAGGTGTATGTGCTCGTGTTTGGCAAGGTGACGGAAGTTGATGGAGTTGGTCGCCGAATATCACTGGTCTTGTGATGTCTTCTCGGAGTTAAGAACTTGAGTCGATTTAGTTTGGTCTTGGAAAAGCGTATGCCGGGCAAAGACGAGAGAAGATAAAAATCCAAATAGAATTTTCGCTCACGAGGTTCGTCCGTCCGTGGAAAATCAAGAAGAGTCAAGAGTATGCCTGTCAGTTCCGAGAAACTGACAGGCCAATGACAGTTGAAATAAAGGAAGTTGGGCCGGATCTGCTGCACTTTAGCGCAAGCCCAATGGGCTGTAGCCACTCCATGCACGACCAAGACTTTGGGGTATGGGATATTTGGCTAGTTTTTGGCAACTTGCCGACGACTTTCGACCGAGATTTGGCGCACGCAAATACTTCTACAACTTGAAGACTATAAAAGAGAACTTCATAACCTAATCATATATCTCTACACATCTCATAATACACTTTTGTTCTTCATAAAATATTTTAGGGTTTACCCCTTTAGGGGGAAACCGAGAAACGGTGTAAACATGAGAGGCTAAACTTTATTGATTAAGGATGAATTCAATGTTCTAGCGTGAAGCTTTATTATTATACAAGTTTGTTATGAGTTTTAATCATCTTACGTTTGTTTTCACTACATCTAATTTTATGAGTGATTCTTAGATTGATTTGGGATGCATACTAGATTAGTCTATTAATTTTTCTATTGCTAGTATTGGGTTAGGAGATAAGTAATCGTCAAATAATTCATACACAAGTAGAAATCGCGAGACCTTGCAGAGGGATTCTGTGGAGAAATTACAGTGAAGATAACACCAGCAAGTGGACCTTGAGCTAAGAGTTTAACTATCGGGATCAACCTAATTCACAAAGCCTAAGCGCTCGATCGGATTACACCTTGAGTGAGCTACTACTTGGTGGTTCGGTTGTATAGAATCTGATATTGGAGAGCTTCCGTATCCGTGGTAAAAGGAGTTTTGAGGATAGCACCGAGCTAGCTGCTTTCCTACGGTTGGTGATGAATGGTTCTAACGAAGATAGATAAGTATACTAATCCAGTTATCGCTTGGTAACGGCGAAGGATTCCTTGATCATATCTTTCTCTTATTTGTTATTCTTTTTATTTCACTTTAAAACAATCCCCTTTGTGTTTTTTATTATTTTCTTCAATCAAATAACATATCAATTACACAAACTGGGAAACGATCCTTACTACCGCTATATTATTTATTTAATTAGTGGAAATATCTTGATTAATTTGTTGCACTTACGACACGCATCAGGTAGAGATGTGAATCGCTGGCGGAGTCGACTCAAACAATCTGGGTACTCCAGCTTGTGCCACGATATCGTTACAACAGTTCCTAGTGCTCATGTACTCATATATTCTTGGCTGCGGTTCTTCTTTGATTTTATAGGTCTCTTCGTTGTCAATTGAGATCCGATCCGAAGGCCTTCATAGCCAATTCTGAACAGGGAACCAATTTTCTTTAGTCGTAACAATTCAAAGATTAGTGTACAGTGTTATCTCATTTCTACTAAGAGACAACAATTTTTTTTTAAACTGTCAGAATCATTCAAATGCGAGTAAAAGATGATCTCAGGTAAAACCCAAAAGTAAATCGAACTCAAGGCCTTGTTAATTTTTCTCAATTTTAGTAAAACCAAAGCAACCACCAAAATTCTTTAGGCAATTCAAAACAGATCAAAAACCTAATCTGATAATCTTATTGCATCTTTTACTTACTAAAATAACTTTCAAATAAGAAGAGTCTGATTATATCGAAACCGGTTGAGTTTAAATAAACAGATAATCATAAATCTAGATTTTAATTTCAAATCGGATTAGTAAATCAAAGGAAACCTCGAGTTTGAGTTTATGAAGCCCTAAATGGTTTCCCCAAATCTTATCTCAAGACCAATCAACTATCAATAATGGTAAATGGTAACATGCGTATTAAATCAAGAGAATAGATAGACTTATCTTCGTTGAATTCGTGATGTTAGTCCCGAAGCTCTTTATTGATGATGATTTTGTTGTTGTTGAAGACGAAGAGGTGTTGTTCTGCCAGTGGACTTGAAGTTAGACGATGGTTCGCTGATGTGCTTTGGTATAATCGGAGGATGAGGGTGCCGCGGTACTGGTTTATCTATGAGTAGGTAAGAGGCAACTAGAGATGCTCATAGGATTAGAAGATAGAACGCGGAACTGAGGTAGGACGCGGTAGCAGGGAGAGAGGTGAGGGAAGGCGCTGATGAGATTAATGGCGCGGTGGGGTTGAGTTTGGGTAGTAAGTGTAGTAGCAGGATTTCCCACACTACACCCCTCACTATATTTTGGTTAATTAGTCCATTGAAAGTTGCATAATTGAGAATGTTTATTGAATAATTTCAACAGTTGTTTACACAGGAAAAATAGGATTACACTTAGCAAATAAAACACTCTTGAACTTTCTCTCTCCTAATGACTTGCCCAACAATTCCAAAAAGATCCCTCTCTACAACAGACTCACTCGACCCTTTATATAGGGTAATACATAGTGGATGACAGCTAAGCTATCCTTTATTTTCTGAATGCCTCGCGAAGTGTCGCCATGTACAACTATTCAATCTCGCGACACTTCTTAACCCTCGCTGAGTTCCATATCTTTCAGCTTGTTTTGTGTGTCGTTTCCCATTGCGTCGTCTATTTTAGTTTCTGCGACTCCCTCGCAGATCATTTTATTGATCTCGCGAGCCCTATGCATTGCGATATCATGATCCTACATCTTGCCTCTTTTCCTTGAATATTGCTTGAAGAGCGATCTTGAAGGAAAAATTTGTTGCAAAGAATCTTTGGTCTTTGCTAATGAAGGAACGAAAGCGTAAGAATATTGTACTTGAAAAGTACGACTTGCCTCTATTCTTTTGCGAAGTTCCTGAGCTTCTTTGAGATATATATGAAGTATCGTCTCTTATCTCTCCCCGCGAGGGGAAGAGTACCATGAGATTTTTACAATGTTGTTGCCGCGATCGCTTATCTTCGCTTTGTACTTTTACACGGATTTTGATTATTAATGCCTTCTCTTGACACGTTTCTTTTAACCACTTTTTCTTGACCGTTCATGTCTCTTCGCATTAAATGACCTCGTTATTCTCGAGGACCTTTTTTCCCTATATATAGTTTTCTTTTCCCCTTCTTTTCATTCTTTAGTTTCTCTCTGCAATCTTTCTTTGACTCTCTCCTTCCGCAATTTGCGCTCCTGCTACTGCAAAGCTTTTCTTCATCCTTTCTAGCGCTGTTTTTAATCTCTGATCTTTCATCCATTCCCATACTAAAAGATGGCTTCCATCAGTCGTGGATACAAAACTTCTTTTGAAGAAGTTCAATGTGGTTGCTCGAGAAGGGTTTTACTCACAACCATTCCCGATCAAGAACCCTCATCCATTCTTTCTCAGAATCTTTTCTCCGATCATCAATGTGATGATCAAAAGATTATAGTCTCGCTCGGTCACCTTCTCATGACTTCCTATTCCCTTGTATAATCCCGAGTTGCCTTTATTTTATGAAATTTTGGCCCATGAAAAATTCTCTGGCTGTTTATCAATTAAGTGGCGATTGTATTCGCTGATGCTTGAGTTCGCGAACCATGGTGCAGGCAAAGGATCTTTATACCCTAATATCGCTGTAAATCCCAAATTCGCAGATTTGGAAATAGTCGTTGAGAAATACACTGGGAAAACTTTTTTGAAAATTACTCAAAGATAACTATGATGAATGCGAGATCTCACTGGGCGTTCGTTTGAAGAAAAATAATAATGTCTCTGAAGATAAATTACTCATGCAAGATATTGATTGGCACCTGGTAATAATTCCTCTCCTCGTCATTCCAAAGACGAGAAATGGTGGGTCGTACCCTTGATCTTAAATGGTACTTACATCGCGGGCTCGCATATTCTTCCCCGCGAATCTCGCAGGATATCATCCTTGGGAATTCAAATGGCCTGAGAAGAAGAAAGAGGTATGTTTCCGACTTCAAATTTTTGCTTTCGCAACTTTCTTTTTACGATTGCTGAGTTTGTGAAATCTTTCAGATAACCAAGTTGAAAAGAAGCTACAAAAGGGATCCGTCGGAGGATACTTTGACATTGCTTCGATCGCTTATGAGTGAAGTAAGAAGCATTTTTTTTTTTTTTTTTTTTTTTTTTTTTTTTTTTTTAAAACAATACTATTGCCTCTGTTTCTCAACTTTATACATTTGCGAAGGCTGAAGTTGAAAAAGTTGTTGCTGCGAAGACTACAAGTAAGGGTAAGACAGTCGCTCGCAAGAGTAAATCCTCTGCTCCACTAACTAAGAAGCGAAAGGTCCAATCCTCTTCTCGCCTTAGCTCAAACTCTGAGTCTTCTGATGAAGATGACCATGATTCCAATCGCTCTCTCGCTACAAGGACCCCGTTAACCGGTTCTTCTATGGGTCAGTTGTCTAGTATCTTCTCCGATTCTTTCCAAGGAATGGGAGATGCTCCCCTAGCTTCTCTTTGCGGGACTCTCGCAACGTGTGCAATGCCACTCTACTGGAGGGCAATGATTCTTTTAATGGAGTCTCTAGAACTATGTCTCCCGACTTCTTGAATGCGCTTGGATCCTTGGTATGTATACAATCATATCTCCCCATTGGCTTTATATTGTTGTATATGTATTAATGCCTTTTCTATCTTCTTTCATAGGTTGGAAGGTCTTCTTTTGTAGTTGCCTCAGATCTTGAGAGAAGACGTAACAATCTTGAGAAGAAGAATTCGCAATTGAGCAAGAAGATTCGAGAATTGGAGACTGAAGCAGCGTTATCTCGCGATAAAGACGAGACGATTCAAAAGTTAAATACCGAACTTGACTCTCAAAAAGAGAGGGTATCCACCCTTCAAAATGCTAATCAAAGAACTTTATGGTACAATATTTGCCTTCTTTTATTATTTTTATTTTACTGGTCGTGTATTGCCACCTAACTTATTACTTTCGCAGACGTATATAATCTCTCCGATGAAGCTATTCTTCTCCATACATTTCCTGAACCTATGGATAATAACCTTCTTCTCGCTCATCTCAACACTTCTTTAAGTAGTTCTTCAAACAAAATTAACTCTCTTTCATTAGATGAACTTCAGACCAAATATCGCCTTTTAGAGATTGAACATAGATCTGGTTTAAGTGCGGCCAACCAATTTAAACAAATGTTTCTTGAGTCTCAAAAGAAATCAAAATTTTGAGGAAGAAAATTAGTGATCACATAGATGACAAAGACCGCATTACTAAAATGGTGCTCAAGCATTAGCAACATTTCAAAATCTCTTCTTGAGCTACAAATTGAGCGAGATGAATTGCTTCGCTTGAAATTCCTTACTCGAATGAGCGAGAAGATCGATTCGTTCGCTCCTTGTTATAAATAATGATGATGAATTCGCCCGGCTCGCGAAAGTTTTAGATAACGCCAGAAATAACCTAGGTGTTGATGTTAGTCTTCACGCCTTGCATACTTCCTTGGTTAAAGATATGATATCTGACAGAGAAGGTTGCTTGTTATACCTTACTGCCTCTTATTTCCGTAATATTACTTATAAATTGTTAACTTGTTGTTTCTTATTCGCAGAATCTGAGAAGAGGCTTCAGGTTAGAATTAGAGAGCTTGAATCTGAAAAAGAGCAACTCACGGAATTTTCCAAAGAATTGAAGAACTCAAACCGAAAAGAACAAATCGCAAAGAATCTCTTCCTTCGCGAGAGTAGATATTCCAAGTTGAAGAAACAATTTCTAACGACAGTGGAGAACTTTAACAATGATGCTGTTCGCTTTCGCAATAGAGGCATGGAATATGTTTGTAAGGATCACAATATCCCTCTGCATTCATATCCCTGGCTCCTTGAAAAGGTTCCTGAGAATCTGCCTGTCTCAGACGTTTCTGATAGCGAGGCTGGCGAAGAAGAGAATTCCCGCGATGAAAATAATGAAACTGAAGAATCAGATGGAGAAGAAGAATCACCAAAGATATAATTCTTTTTGTTTTCTTTTGCTGCGTGTAATATCTGTACATTGCTGTATAACTCTTTTTTTTTCATGGATTCAATCTTCACTTTCCCTTGTAACATAATTGGCTAACATTATTAATGTATAACTCTTTCGTCAGAAGATGAATAACAATATTCCATCTCTTCCATTCCCATACTTGCCTCTGATATTTATCTTCTGATGGAAGAAGTTAGTTATCCTCATGTATTTTGTTGGATAATAATTTTATTGTTGTTGAAATGTATAACTGCGACGAGGTCGCGAATATCTTTATGAGTTGAGAATGCTATCTCTTTGTGGCTTTGCGACAAGGTCGCAGCCGCCTCTACACTTTCATGCAAAGGCCCATTGACCTTGCCTTATCATCTTGTGTGGTCTTCCAAGTCGACCTCCCTAGTTAGAGGTCCTCCCCCGCCACCGTTCATTGCGACAAAATCAGCAGGACGTCTTTACACTTGTATGTAAAGACCCATTGATCTTGCCTTATCACTTTTCAAGTATTTTTGCCTCTCGCAGGTGTTTTGGTTGCAACAATATGACAGGCCTAGATATCCTTGCGAATATAAAGTCCTATGACATTGCCGTCTTGCGACGAAATCGCAGGACGTCCGTACACTTTCATGCAAAGACCCATTGATCTCGCCTTACCCTCGCGTTAGTATTATTGCCTCTCAGGGATCATTGCACAAATATGACAAGCCTAAGTCTCCTTGCGAAAACAAAGCCTCATGACATTTGCGTCTGTTTTGGCACTCTCCCTAATGGAGAGCACCGCCCTTATCATCTCCCCGGTTGCCCCTTCAAGGAGGCGAAACATCGGCCATACAAGACTAGCTCCTCCCATCCGGTCTTGACAACAACCAGTTGTTTTCGCAGCTCTCTTATCCCTTATACCTATAGGGTTTATGGTTACAAGACTGCACCCTAAGTGGAGTTTTCTTCGGGCGAGTGCAACGCATGCCAAGACTTGCCAAGAATGGCCAGGGTAGGTTCATCCATCCCGGGCACTCTGGCTCAACCGTGTACCTCGGCGCCTTGTGCATACACTGACTCCTAAGAAGAGACCCTCGGTCGCCCAACCAGGGTATAACCTACATATATAGTTGGGAATCCAAGGTACCTCTTCCGGATAGGCTTTCATGGGCCCCAAATTTTCATGGTTCAAGGCTTCAGGGAGCGGTGTAACCTTCCCCCGAACCACGGCGAGAGATACCCCTTATATGACGCACTTTAGGTCTTACATTTGCCTCTTACGAAATGTTATTCGCGAACTAGGGTGTACGCCATAAAGGTTCGTCCCATTCATTTGCGCATTTATATTTGTTAAATCATTCAATCATTCATTTTTCATTACTTGCTGATATTTGTTCGCGAAGTATTCGCACAGTTCTGTTTCATTTGTTGCATTTCACTTTTCTTTCTTAGTTGTATTCTCATTTTACTCTTGGATGCGAGATTCTCGCACATCACTACTTCAAATTACACTTTGCATCCTGCATCGTTATTGATTATTCACTTCTTATGCCTTTTGTTCCTCATATCTTTTGCTTCTTCATTGTTATAATATTGGTCCTGTCTCTAAGCATTCACCTCATGGGTACGTTCAAATTTCTTACTTCTATAGCATCTACCATCAGTTTTTCCTTTCTCTCTGCTCATTTCTCACATGTTGCTTCCAACCCTTTCTTTTGGCACTTCTTTCTTCGCAGTTTTCTATATCAACCTCATGGCACTGTTGCGACTCCTTCCAATCTCCCTGTATGATACCAATGCCATTTGGATGTGGGAATTTAATACATTGATGATATGTTGACGCGACCCCCTAAAATTTCATGAAGCCATGGCCTCCCTATCGCGCATTGTATGGAGATTCCACATCAACCACACAGAATAAAATATCGGTGGATAATCCTTGTAGAGGTATTCTCATGTGAACCTCTCCTTTTGGTTTGTTTGCAAGGCCGTTAAAGCCATATATCTTGTATGTCGAGGGAATTAAATCCTCATCTTTTCCGCCCATCGTCTTGTAAGTATGGTAGAAGAGAATATTCACCGAACTTCCGGTGTCGATTAGAATTCGGTTGATCGCCCAACAAGCTTCTGCCTCATCATCTTCTCCATCAACTGGTTTCGGGTTAATCTCTAGTTTCACAACCAACGGGCTATCGTGTATCTCTCTTCCTTTTGGTACTTCATCTGCAGAGAAAAGAAATAGTCTTCAATCGCCACTTTTCTAATCTGCGTTGTTCTCGCCAGACTCATTATTTCTTTGTCATTAGCATCTCTCGCAAAGACTCTACCGAGCACGTTGTCATGAAAATCTTCGATGGTGCGATAGAGTGGACGATAGAGTTGCAATTCAAATTCTTAGCTTTGGTTCCTACTTCTATCACAAATGTTTCCTTTCCTTTCGCCGACCCTGTTCTATGCATCTCTGGTGGTGGTGGTAATGTCTGACCTGTTTCTTCTCCCATTAGAAAGTGATTCAGCTTCCCGATCAATCATCCTGAGAATAATTCTTTTTATGTTTCTACAATCGTTTGTTTGATGCCCATGGAAGCGATGGTAAGAACAAAACTCATGACTTCTATCTCCTGGCGGTGGTTCCATTCCAACATTCCAAGGTGCTGGTACATTTTCCATCACAAGTATAGCTTCCCGCATCTTTTCAACGCTAGCATTCAAAGGAGGCATCTTAATTTGTTCCCATATTGTTCTATGATTTCTCTCCGCTCCCACGGTTATTTTGCCTTCGTCCACCATAAGTTTCTTGCACATGATCTAGCCTCTCGAATCTTATTATTGTGCATTACGGTTATAGTAGTTCCTTTCTCGCTCAAACTCTTCTTGATCATGGCTTCCCATGGCTACTATCTTTTGCTGTCCCTCATCGCCTCTCCTTGCCTCGCTGTCCTTGCGAAGTGCTCGCCACCGTATTGATGAACTGGGTAACAAGCTTGCGTTCGCAGATTCGAGTTTGTGTTCGCAATCGGATAAGAATTCATTTCATTCTCGTCTTTCTTCTAAGGCGATATATTCTTCCCGTAATTCTCGCAGATTCGCCATCGTGATTGTATTTTTGACTCTAAAAATTTGAATGTATAACAAGTTAGTCGCAAAGAGAGCATTCACAAATGAGAGGATGAGATATCTCTCCTCAACCCGTCCCCGCCATTTCGCTACACATGGTTCTCCATCTCATTGTCAATCGCCTTAAGCTCTCGCCAACCCTTTGTTTCAACCCGAATACATCTTCAATACCTGGTCGTGAAGAGTTGTTACTTATGTATGCTCCCAGAAATGTGGCTTGTAAATGGTGAAATGATGTAATTGTATTCCTTGGTAGACTTTCAAACCACTTTAGTGCTTCTCCTATTAAGCTTGACGCAAAATATTTGCACAATATAGCATCATGGTTCTCCCATTGTAACATACATCTCATATAAGCCTTAATATGTTGTATCGCACAGGTTGTTCCATCAAAGATGTTGGTTAATGCAGGTAGATTGCACTTAGGAGGTATTCCTCCCATTTGTACTTCTAGCGTGAAGGGATTCTTCGCGGCTTCTGCGATGGCTTCGTCCAGTTGTCTCCTTCCTCCTTCTCTTCTATTGTTCAGTAATCCTCTCATTTCAGCTAGTTCTCTTAAGATTTGTTCATTTGCCTCAGAATTTGATTCTACTGGTCTTTTTAGCTCTGCTTCTCTCCTTCTTTGCTCGTGTCTATTTTGACCTTCCTGCTCATTATCTTCTCCTCTTCTTTCCTCGCGACGCTCTTCTTCGCCTCTTTCGTTAATTCGCACGCCATTATATCGGTTGTTCTCTCTTCTTGGCTGCCTCTCAGCTCTCATCATTTGCACCCTCTCATACTCTTCATTAATATTTCTATTGGCACGATTTTGTTCCCTCCTTCTCTCGCGGTTGTCATGGTTATTCTGTCGGATTGCCTCCTCCATCTCTTGATTTTCCATTTCTTCTCTTAGCCTTTCTTCTCTCGCGAGCTAGTCGCGCTTGTTCAATGTAGTGTCTCTCAATGTCATCCTCGATCTCTCGGTTTCTTCTCAATTCTTCTCTCCCGTGTAGGATTATTCTTCCTTCAAAGCAATGGGTCATTCGGCCCTTGGAGTTGCATGTTTTCTTGATTTTCCCTATTTCGCTCATTTTGAAGATTTTCCGTGAGGAATATAACGATCTTCTATTTCTCCTCTTCTCTCGCCATACTCTGCGTCTGGATCTTGTGTCTCTTCCTCGGTATTCTCTGTTGGTAAAACTCTTCTTCTTTCTTCTCTGTTCGATCTAGAACTTGATCTCACGCTACTTCTAGATCTCCTACTTTGCAATCTCATATTTTCCATCCTCAGCTCATGATTTTGTCTTGTCAAGTTTGCTCGCTCCTCTGCCTCTAGCCGTCTCTCCTCATGTATTGTTTGTCTCAATCTTTCTAACGCTGCCATTTCTTCGTTTCCTGGATTCATTTCTCCATTCATCCCTTGTTCTCCTTGTCCATTGTTTACCAGCCGCTCGCTCCTCTTCTCTCTCGTCTTCGAATCGAGATCTCCAAGTATGCACACTTACTCTATCATAATCCACAGCCGCGTTTGCCGCTAGGGAGATTGGTGGCTGGTTTTGACCTTCTTCATCATTTCTCATGTTCATCCTTGATGATTCTCCTGTTTCATTCCTCCTTTCTCCAAAGAAGTCTCCCACTTCTTCTTACAATCGTTGGTTGCTCCCGTACGTTTCTTCTTCTAGCCATTTTTCTTTTCAATGAATTCTCGAGTATCTTTTCCAAATCTCTTCTCTCGTTAATCCAAATTCTTTCCAATTTCTTCGTCAATCACCGTCGTCCTGTTTCTAGCGCATATGTAGTAGCAGGATTTCCCACACTACACCCCTCACTATATTTTGGTTAATTAGTCCATTGAAAGTTGCATAATTGAGAATGTTTATTGAATAATTTCAACAGTTGTTTACACAGGAAAAATAGGATTACACTTAGCAAATAAGACACTCTTGAACTTTCTCTCTCCTAATGACTTGCCCAACAATTCCAAAAAGATCCCTCTCTACAACAGACTCACTCGACCCTTTATATAGGGTAATACATAGTGGATGACAGCTAAGCTATCCTTTATTTTCGGGAATGCCTCGCGAAGTGTCGCCAGTGTACAACTATTCAATCTCGCGACACTTCTTAACCCTCGCCAGGTTCCATATCTTTCAGTTGTTTTGTGTGTCGTTTCCCATTGCGTCGTCTATTTTAGTTTCCTGCGACTCCCTCGCGGTACTGTCGTTTATTGATCTCGCGAGCCCTATGCATTGCGATATCATGATCCTACAGTAAGACAAGACGCGGGGAAGGTATACAAGAAAAGTGTGAGCGCGTGGGTGGGGTGTACCGCCCAGGGAGGCAAAAGTTCTTGTAAGAAAAGAGAGACGCGGGATGTCGTGGGAATTGGATGGCAAGGCTAGGCTAGGCACGAGCCTCCGGGTTTGGTCGCCAAATGTTTAAGGGTGAATTTTGGTTCTACAAGTCCTAGCCACAACACACCCAATTCCCCTTGAGGAGAGAGAAAAGGATCCCCTCCATTGTATTATATGCCTCTTTATATAGACTTTTCAAAAGCCCCTGTTTTTATGATATCATGCCACATGTCCTAAAACTCCTTAATTACTACTAATGTCATTCCTTCTCTAATACAACCTCATTCTTTCCTATTAATTCCTCCCTTGTCCTTTCCATCTTATGGATACTTTTTTAGTGGACTTGGGCTTTAGTCCCCATGTTTCATGTGGGGTTTGCCTCCCTTTTGGGGGCACACTAGGCCGGCTAAGGGGGAATATTTTTCATGTATCAACAAAGACTATTCAGAATATGGTTTTGATTGTGCATCACTCTATTAAAAGAGCATATATGTTGCTTAATATTATTCACAGTAATCAGAGCAGAAGGTTTAGTTTTCTGGAATATTAGATTACATATAGCTTTCCAAATGAACCAACAAGTAGTAGCAAAGATTGGTATTTAGTCCTTGAGATGATAAGAGTGAATGAACCAAGAGTTAAGCCAATAATTGGAGTCGGATTATTCCCCAAAGTATTGATTATGAGGACCAAAGAAATTTATCCACACTTTAGCAGCATAAGAGCAGGAGATGAAAGTGTGGGTTATATCTTCTGCAGCACTTTTGCATAGATTGCAGATATGATCAATGTAGTTTAGGATGCTAGCAGTTCTGGCATTGATTGGTAAGATACCATGGGAACATTTAAAGATGAACATTTGGATAGATAAGAAGGTTTCCAGCTTCCAGATTTTCTTCCATGCTAGATTGGAAATGTTTTCTTTGTATTTGTCATTGATATTCCTGTCATAAAGAGATTTGACAGTGAAACTCCCATTATCAAAGTGAGACTCCAGATTATTCCATCTTCCTCCTGAATGTTGAAAATGGTATTTTGGATGTTGAGCTGATCATCCTCATTAAACCATTGAGAAATCGGAGCCATATCCCATCAATTCTCCTAAGAAGTTACTTAACTGACTGACCAGAACAAGATCATTAGGGCAATGTTGAGGTTTTGCTGTTATTTCTTCTTTATTTTGAATCCATATGTCCTTCCGATCCCGATGTTTTGACCATTTCGTATCTCCCATCTATAGTATTTCTGAATATTTTCCACTCCTTCCAGAATTCCTTTCCATATCCAAGAATCAGTTCTTTTAGGTTTGATACCCGTTTTGATCAAAATTGTTTCTTTGAAGTAATTGGCTTTCACAGTGGATGACCATAAGGAGTTTTGTTTCAGATATTAGTCTCCAGGCTATCTTGGTTATCATGGAACTATTAAAAAACTCCATATTTCTGAAGCCAAGACCTCCTAGCTCCTTAGATTTACAGACAGAACTCTAATCAATGAAATACAAACCTTTGGGTTTCTCAGGGTCTTTTTTACAAAGAATATCTTTGGAGTTTATTAATCTCTTGACAGGTTTTTATAGGAAATTTAAAGCAGTTCATCAGATAAATACTAGAGGTGGATGTAACACTAGGAATCATAGTGGCTCTGCCATTACAAGATAGGTTTTCACTTTTCCTGCTAGAGCACTGCTTAGTCGAACTCACAAGCGTTGCTATCTCAATCTTGTTTGTCAAGTTTAGTTGCCAAAACTGTAATTCTTGATTTCTAGTATACTTATAGCTAAGTCTCGGATTAGGATCAAAAGTGTAGTTGAGCATTAGACTTCACGGCGTTCATCTATTGAAGACGACGAACTACTAAGGGGAGCTTGTGGAAGTTCATCAACAAAAGGTATATGGAGACTTGAACTCATCTATCACTCAAAAGTCTATCTACTCTATCTCATATTTGAGACAAATGTCGTATAGCAATATAGACTTCAATTATACACATTTGATATTTCGAGATGAGTTTAACTCGCTTACATATTTCTCGAAATATGTGTTGGTAAGCTTTCTCTTTAACCAAGTTCATCTTATATACTTGAAGAAAGTCAAAAGATGATCATTTGAAAATCTCCTTGTAAATCTTACATGATTTGTGTGAGACAGACATTTGATGTAGACTCGGAATGTTTCGTATTGATCATTTGATCACTTGAAAATTTCTTTGAAGCTAATAGTTTGTGTGAGACAGCTATTATCGTCTTCCAAGAATATTTCAATGATCGAAATGAGAGTTTAGAACACTTAACCATGATTGGATTATAAGCACAATATGCGTACTTGCATATGTGTTGATCCAAGTCTGGGAACCATGGGTACGCGTACTGGTTGGTTAATGAAAGTCTGGGAATTCAGTATGCGTACACGTACGCGTACTGGCAAAAGTTCAAGTTCCGGAATTCAACTGAGTTTGGTGGTATGCATACACGTTCGCGTACCGGCGCACCCAAACTTAGTTCGGCCACTTAGGTATGCGTACCCGTATGGGTACTTGAGTAGGTTATGTTCTAAAATCGGTTTGTTC
The DNA here is from genome assembly GCA_023531295.1 of Papaver armeniacum. NCBI lineage: Eukaryota > Viridiplantae > Streptophyta > Magnoliopsida > Ranunculales > Papaveraceae > Papaver > Papaver armeniacum. The sequence continues at coordinate 94,764 of JAJJWW010016336.1, read as the reverse complement.
ATGAACTAATACATTTATATATAATAAGGAATGCAATCTTTTTCAAACTGTGTCTATAATATTAATGAATTGATTCGAGTGAATCAAAATCGATTTTGCTTCAATTGTGTCTTGTATACTTCTATGAGAATATAAACAATTGAACAACTCTAGAACTAGTTTCATTTGAGTCATCTGAACTAGTTACGGTGAAGATGAATAAGGTTGATATGAAAGTGTTCATATGGACAACTTCGGTTAACTATTATTGAGCCAACAAAGGTGCAACGTTTAGCTACGGTTACTCATATCTAAATGAAGTCAATTTTCATTTGTGTGTAACAAGCTAAGTTCGATCTAACGATTGAAAGGTATTAGATTGAGTCTAATAAGGTTTTCATCTAACGGTGAACATTGAATTCTTTGTTACCAATGTAACATTGATTGCAAACCCTGATTTGAAGACTATATAAGGGAGAACTCTAGCAACTGGGAAACCTAATCCCCACACCTCTTGTGTGATACTAGTTGCGACTAGAATCAATTCTCCTTTAACCTTAGATTTTTCCAAAACCCTGTAGGTAAACGACTTGAAGACTTCATTGGGATTGTGAATCCATACCCCAACCATTTTCTCTGTAGCTGCGTGTTCTGATCTTGCTATTTTCTATTGTGATTGAGTACTATCTTCTCAAAGATTTGCTCGAGATTTAATCTCCGATACGCAAGATAAAAAGTAGTCACAAACATCTTCGTCTCATCGTTTGTGATTCCACAATATCTTGTTTCGCTATTATACAATTAAGATTATTGTGAGGTAATTGATATTTATAGGTTGTTCTTCGTGAATATAAGTCTGGTATATCAATTGGTGCCTATTCACCTTGATTTATCAAAAGACAGAACAAAACTCATAGGTATATCTGTGGGAGACAGATTTATCTATTTAGTATACTTTTCCGTGTGAGACAGATTGGTTTATCAAGTCTTCGCTTTTGGGTCGTAGCAACTCTTAGTTGTAGGTGTGATCAGCTAAGGGAGTCAAGTGCGCAAAATCCGGCGTGGCTCTAGAGGCGCAAGGAACACGATTATACCTTGATCAATGTGAGATTGGTTAGGGCTCAACTATATTCCAGTCCGAAGTTAACTTGGAGTAGGCTAGTGTCTGTAGCGGCTTAATACAATGTGGTGTTCAAATCTGGACTAGGTCCCAGGGTTTTCTGCATTTGTGATTTCCTCGTTAACAAAATTTCTGGTATCTGTGTTATTTCTCTTCCGCATTATATTTGTTTATATAATTGAAATATCACAGGTTGTGCGTAAGTTCAATCAATTGTGAATCCGACCCTTGGTTGTTGATTGAATTGATTGACACTTGGATATTGGTATTTGATACCGTCCAAGTTGTTTCTTATATTAATCAGGCTCACGGATTTTTATCTGTTTGATTTGATGATTACATTAAGAAACAAAGACATAAATCTTTGATATGTTTCTTTATTGAGCTCTCTTTATTAGTTGGTGCTCTCAGAATTATATTGGAGTTAGTCCATACATATTTCTAAATGAAATATTGGGTGAGGTTGTTATACCCCCGATTTTTCAATTGGTATCAGAGCAGGCAAACACGTTTAAAACCTCATAAGTCTGTGTTTGTAGCTATCCGACTCTATGGACAGTAGTGGTATCTCAGAAAACGCAGTACCAGTTCAGAAACATTCTGACTTGGTTCAAAGCCTTGTATCTTCTGAGAAATCTCTCACGTCTTCTCCATTGTCTGAAACTGTGGAAAACTGGGAAAAACTCTTGGATGATCTTTCAGATAAAAGTGATTCAAACGAGGGACAAGATGTTAATGAGGAAGTCTCACAATATATCAAGCTTTTCGACCATATTATCTTATAAAGAAAACAAAAAAAGTCAACAGCTTGCTTGGCTGAATTTATGTCTCCTCTCTGTCAAGAAAACATGAAATTGAGAAAACTCTTTGAGGGATATGATTGTGGTTATAAACTCTTACAATCTCTTCTTAAAGATCGTGAAGAAGAAGTGCGTTTAAAAAACTCTGAATATGATAATCTTCGTCGAAATCTCTTTGTGTTGAAAGAAAGACTTGCAGAAACTGAAGCAAGATATGACTCTCAACAAAAATGTTTTAATGACAGATAAAAACAATTGAAGGCTGATCTATCAGCTGCTGTTAATATGGTCAAATCACTGGAAGAGAATTTGAAAATATTTAATGCTAGATCTAAAAAATTGTCCACTATGCTGGGAGCATGTAAAGAACATCGTGATACACATGGTCTGGGCTATAAAGGAATAGACGCTCCAAATGCTAGTAAGATTAATTTTTTCTGTGCTAATGACAATTTCCTGAGTGAAGATTTCACTGATATCAAAAGTGAAAAACTACCTTCAGCAGCTGATGTTCCCAAGAAAAAGGATTGTCAACCTTCAAAAAAAGCTCATATGAGAACAGTAAAAAACATTCCCCTCAATTGTTATTATTGCGGAAATAAAGGTCACCTTGAAATGAGATGTCGTTTTCGACTGCGGAATTAAAAACTTCATAGCACTATTGTATGGATGTCTAAAAAAGTAATCAAACCTGCTTCTCAAGATATCTTTGGTGTTAAAGGTATTGTCTGCAATCAAGAAAAGTGCTGTGATGGGCCAATTCTTGGTTGTAAATATGACACAAAATCTGTTTGAAATTGTAAAGGGAAGAATGTTATATGGACCACTGACCCTTTAGATTGCTTGGTGAAAAGAAAAACTCATCGAAGGAAGAAGAAATCTTCAACCTCCTTGCCTCCTGCTGAAGAAAGTCTTGATTCTAAAGTGCATGTTCCTGAATACATTCATATCAATAATCGTGTTTCGGAGCTCAAGACCAGTATCAATAGACCCAAACGCAGTATTAAGAAGGCAAGAAAAGCTGATGCATCAGGTAATTTTGGTTCTCCTCTTATTAATTTTCTTGAAAAATCTTGTGACTTTTCTGATGATAGTCAAGAAAGAAAAAGGGGAAATGTCAATATTCTTGATGAGCTATATGATTGTCAAACTATAACTTGACCATACAAATGAGCATCCTCTTTGAGACCGTGTGAGGATGCTCATAATTATCAAGGAGCTCTACTTATTGACAAAGTGGTCTCTGTTGTATCTGGTTGTCATTTAAGAATAAAATGACCATCTTACTTTTGAGCCTTGTTCCGGTTAATTATTACATATGTCATATATTTGATCAGTAACTCTTGAGAAAATTATCTTTGTTGCTCACTTTGAAAGCCCTTGTTTTCCTTCCTAATGACAGTTGATTTGTTGTCTTTCAATAATTATCTTATGTTCCTCTCTTTTGAACTAAGATTTTCTGTCAATATATTTAGAATTTTTCTTTGATCTCTATCAAAACTACTTCTAAATTAGTCTTCATTATTCTCTTGGTTTTGAACCTGGTTCATAACTATGAGCGTACATGCACCTGGCCCATTACCCAACGTAAACGGGTAACCCTAGGGTTTCCATATGAATATTTCATTTATATATATCATGAACTCTTCATCTGATATATACTCGTTAAGTAACATCGAAATTCTCCTGTGAGATTATGGTGTGCACAATGGATGGATGCAAAAAGGAAGATGGAAAAGTGGGGGTACAACAACCTCACCCAATATTTCGCTTAGCAATCTGTATGGACTAACTCCAATATACTTTCAAGAGAATCAACTAGACAGTCAGACTCAATCTTAAGAAAAGTACATCAACGAGTTATATCTCAATATCACAATTCAATCCGCATTCAAACAAATAATAATTTGCTAGCCCCGATTGAATATAAGAGAGATAAACTTGAACGGTACCAAAGACCAATGTTCAAGGATCAATCAATTTCAATCAACAACCAAAGGTTTGATTTACCAATTGATCAATTCAACGCACAACTTGTGATATTTAAATTATATAACAAAATATAATGCAGAAAAGAAATAACACAGACACCAGAAGTTTTGTTAACGAGGAAATCGCAAATGCAGAAAAACCCAGGGACCTAGTCCAGATTGAACACCACACTGTATTAAGCATCTACAGACACTATCCTACTTCAAACAAACTTCGGTCTGGACTGTAGTTGAACCCCAATCAATATCACACTGATCTAAGGTACAGTTGCGCTCCTTACATCTCTGATCCCACCAGGATACTACGCACTTGATTCCCTTAGCTGATCTCACCCACAACTAAGAGTTGCTACGAACCAAATTCGAAGACTTTAATAAACAAATATGTCTCACACAGAAAAGTCTACAGGAATAGATAAATCTGTCTTCCACAGAAATACCTACGAGTTTTGTTCCGTCTTTTGATAAATCAAGGTGAACATGAACCAATTGATATGCCGGAATTATATTCCCGAAGAACAGCCTAGAAATATCAATAACCTCACAATAATTTTAATCTACTAGAGAAACAAGATATTGTGGAATCACAAACGATGAGACGAAGGTGTTTGTGACTACTTTTATATCTTGCCTATTGAAGAAATTAATCTCAAGTCAATCTTACGATTGTACTCAAATACGATAGAAACAACAAGATCAGATCACGCAACTACAGAAAATAGTTGGTTCTCGCTTCACAATCCCAATGAAGTCTTCAAGTCATTAACCTACAAGGTTTCGTGAAAAACCTAAGGTTAAAGGAGAATTGAATCTAGCTTATATAACTAGTATCACACAGGAGGTGTGGGGACTAAATTTCCTGATTCTTGCTAGAGTTCTCCTTTATATAGTCTCCAAATCGTGGTTTGCAATCTAAGTTACCTTGGTAACAAAGCATTCAATAGTCACCGTTAGATGAAAACTTGATTATATTCAAGCTAATATCTTTCAACCGTTAAATCGAACTTATATTTTTATACACAAATGAAATGTAACTTCATTTAGGTTTGAGTAACCGTATCCTAAACGTGTACACTTAGTTGGTTCAACATAGTTAACCAATGGTTAGCCATATGAGCACTTTCATATCAACCTTATTCATCTTCACCATAAATAGTTCAAATGACTCAAAAGAACTAGTTAGAGAGTTGTTCAATTGCTTAGATCTCATAGAAGTATACAAGATACAATCGAAGCAAAAATAGTTTTGATTCACTCGAATCGATTCATGAACATTATAGCCATGGTTTGCAAAGATTGCATTCCTTTATTTATAAATGTCTTAGTTCACGAATAAACCGTTTTTAGAAAATAACCATTTAAGTATGCATTCCTGTACGCATACTTAAGTACCCGGATTGGTCTTGTTTTTGGTTCACAAACTCCAGCAGAAATTCACGGGATGTGAACTTCCGACAGTACGCGTACTGGTACGCGGACTTAGATCCGGACATCCTAAATCAATAAAGTACGCATACTTTGGTTCAAGGATTTTGGACTTACAAAAGTATGAGTTCACATACAATGTTTATATCCAATCATGGTTATATATTCTAAACTCTCATTTCAATCATTGAAACATCTTAGAGGACGTTATATAGTTGTTATTCACAAACAATTTTTCGTCAAAGCGATTTTAAAGTTATTGAAATAATCAGCATGACTTCCGTCACGAGTAAAGATGAAATTGGCCAAAGCAAAAACTTACCAACACATATTTCGAGAAATAGATAAGCGAGATAAACTCGGTCCGAAATAGCAAATGTGTATAATCGAAGTATATATAGCAATACGACTTTTGTCTCAAGATAGGAGATATAATAGACAGACTTTTGAGTGATAGATAAGTTCAAGTCTCCACATACCTTTTTGTCGATGAAGTTCCACCAGTTCCTTGAGTAGTTCTTCGTCTTTGCATGATGAGCGCCGTGAGGTCCGGAGCTCAACTACACTTACTATCCTAGTCCGAGACTTAGCTATAAGTAGACCAGAAATCAAGACTTATAGTTTTGGCAACTAAACTTGACAAACAAGCTTGAAATAGCAACGCTTGCGAGTTCGACCGAGCAGTGCTCTAACAATCTCCCCTTTGTCAATTTAGTGACAAAATTATCAATACATGGAATACAAAATAAATAAACTTTGTAGCTTCTCATCCACATGCTTGATCTCCTTGGTACTTCAACATTACTCGAAATCTTCGTCACTTCTAAGTACTCCAATGACTCCAAAGGTATTCAATTCAAAGATCATCGTTGTTGAAGATCCGTAGCTATAACAATGAGAAAATAATAGCTCTCAATCATTGTTATACAAAGGTCATAGTATTATTACACATCATCAAAGTTCAATTGTATCACAACTTCGACAACAATACTATGGTGATATGTATCACTCCCCTTAGTCAATACTTCATCTCACATGAAAACCAGTCCCCCTCACATAATGATCTGAAAACCAGATGTATTTGTAGTGTGAACTACACATTAATTCTCCCCCTTTTTGTCAATAAAATTGGCAAATGTACGAAATCTAGTGGGATCCTAATGAAATTTCCATAGAGATACTTCATGACCAAACAAAGCACATATCAACTTTTTTTAGATGCAATCATATAGCCGAAACTAAATGCATTCATCAAGGAGTTTATAAACATACAAGATAACCCCTATAATATTCCACAAATACACTCCCCACAAAGATTTGGCAATTAAGCACAAGTTCAATTAAGAACTCTCCCCCGTAAAATGTCATTCCCGAAATAAAAACAAGAGCGACCTTACATTCACAAGAAATGAAGGATTTCTTTGGACATTAACAAATCACATAAGAATATGAATTTGTATCCAAAAAATCTCAATTAAACTAACCACAAGAGAACCCATGATTAATTCAATTGGAAATGCTCACAAAAGAGAACTTACGGAGCCGCATAATATTTACATAAAAATATGGATTAGGGAAGACCAATACTGCGGAATACACAAAGATTCATTTTATTTCTCATCACCATTTGCACAATGACATATAATAGACTTAATCTTTGTAGACAAAACTTCATCCGTTCTTCCATCAATATTTGCATAAAGACATAAAAGGCTTAACTTTTGTTTGTCAAAAGTTCATTTAATATTTTATCAATACTTGCATATCGACATATGAAAGACTTAACTTTTGACCATGTATGGGACAATCATAGTTCACGGACGCAAACACACATATCCCATAACAAATTGCAATATATGAAATCATAAAGATTAATACTGCAAAATCATCTTCCAAATAAACTTTAGAATTTAAATAAATAAATCTAAAAACATTGCAGGATGAAAACATTGGACATAGCTATGTGTACTCACAATAATGGCTATTCCAAACCCTAGTTATCCTTCTTAAAAACATAAGAATAAATTCTGATAAGAAGTTTCCTAGTCAAAAACAAAACAACTCTTAGAGAACATGATTCGAAAAACATTAAACATGGCCAACAACCAGAGATTGAACATGGATGAGCTCTTCAGTTGCTTTCTTCAGAAAATCAAGATTCCTAGTTGCAATTCCAAGTTTTTCACGTACGACCTCAAAATCTTGAAGAAGATTTCCTACTAGTTGTGATGACATCTGGACTGGTAGTTTATTTTCATGATCAACAACATGATAGCATGATATGAAAACAGGGTTCTTGTGAAACTCGATAGTCTTGCCCTTCTCAACTTTGTTTTCCTTATTGCCTCCATCCATTGTGCACACAAAATTCAGTCGCACCTTTTTGATATTCCGGAACGTGTATGTATCAAGGAGGAGCATGATATATATATATATATATATATATATATGAGTGTTTCGTAGGAAACCCTGGGGATACTCGTATATGTTCCGTGCGGGTCAAGTGTATGTGCACTTGTGGTTACAAACTTGGTACACTACCAAGAGAGTAATGGAGCCAAATCTAGAAGAAGTCTTGAGAAACTCAAGGATCCATTCTAAACAAATTGATGACATTCTTAGTTCAGAAGAACATAAGATAATTGTTGATAAACAACAACTGATTGGTCAATGGAAGAAAGTCCTTCAAGGAAAACAACAAGAAATTATTCTCAAGAGTGGACGATCAAAAACATTACATCATGTAAAGTACTGGAGCAAGGCTCAACAGTTTTATGATCATCATTACGTAAAGGGAAAAGATAATGAAACGAATAATATAACAACGACTACTTTCTCAAGACAAAATTTCTTCTTAGGAATTATGAGCATCCTTCCACAATTACAAGAAGGGGCAGTCAAGTTGTATTTTGATGAGCATTTTGCTCATCAAGAATAATATTGACTTCTGCTCTCTTTCCTTCATGAAGATTTTCAAAAAAAATCACTAGGATTAGTCGAAAAAGATTTAACCAAAGGAAGACAAGGGATACCTGAAACTGCTGCTTTCCTTGCCTTATTAATGCTCCGTTGAGTCTGTTTATGATGGTCTTGAGCTCCGAGACTCGATTGTTCATATGAATGAAGTCTGGAGCAGACACTTTGGGTTCAAGGCCTTTTTTCAGAGAGAGTAAGCGAATTTGAACCTTTTTTCTTTCTCCTATGCCTTTTTCTCTTCTCAGAGTAATTTAACGAGTCAGTTGACCATCTAACGTTCTTCCTTCTACAATCGTAGGTGTTGATACATGAAAAAATATCCTCTTAACGAGTTGGAGATGCCCCTAAGAGTAGAGGTGAACTTGGGTTAAGATGTAGGACTTGGGGACTAAACCCAAGCCCAAATAGAGATACCCATAAAAGATGGGAGGATAAATGAGGAATTAATGAAGAATGAAGAGGTTATGTTTAAGAATGACATTAAGGGTAATTAAGAGGTATTAGGATATGTGTCATGAAGTAGTGAAAAGAGGGCCTTTTAGGAAAGCCTATAAAATAAAGGAAAATGTACAATGGAGAGACAACTCTCTCTCTTACTATTATTGGAATTGTGAGGTCATGTGTAGTAGCTAGGACGGGATAACCTAAACTGAAATTCACCCCTCAACATTTGACGACCACACCCAAAGGCTCGTGCCTAGCTCACAAATGACACACATAGGAGGCGCCGGTTCGGACACTGCAGGAGCTCAAGCGGCCGACCATACTATTAACCTCGATCAAGTAACATTAGAGGATGATGACATCGATGAAGAAATACCGATCCTAGGTTTCATCAAGCAATCGGTGAACCATAAAGCTCGACCAGCGAAACCCACGCCGCTAACTCTACAAGTCATGCAAGAAGAACTTAAAAAACGTGCTCGAAAGAGACAGGAGTTGGAAAATTGGATACCACAAACAGTTGAAGCGGGACAAAGTGTCCCTGAAGAAACAAGAAAAGATGATAGACGCAAGGCTGATAAGACAGCAGTAGCAACATAAAAGGAGATCGCCGAATACCAAGAGCAGAACTACCATGTAATGAAACAAGACAACCAATGTCGCGTGAGTAGCCCATATCCCACACACATCCGAGGGTACCCATACCCCGAAGATTATACTTCCCCAAAATTCAAAATATACGAAGGCCATGGAAACGCGCGGGAACATCTCAGCCGATTTTTATCATCCATGAACGACAGAGCCAATGATGAAAAACTATGCTTAAAAGAACAAGTCACTCACGGGCACAACGTTCTCCTGGTATGACAATCTAAAAGAAGAGAGCGTGGATTCCAGGAAAACCTTGTCCGCACTCTTTCTCGAAAAGTTTTATTCGGCGAAAAGAAAGATTACGGCAATAGACCTAATCAAGAGTGGACAACGGGTAGGAGAAGAAGTAAGAAAATACATCTCGCGGTTAGACGATTGACATTAGATTGCCACGAAGACTTCAACGAGGAAGCACTCGTCGAAATTTGTGTACGAGGAATGATCCCAGCCTTCAAAGGGGGTCTGATAAATTTCAAGTTCCAAACCTTTGTAAAACTAGAAGAAGCAGCTCATAGGATCGCCAACTGCATAGAAGAAGCACCCAAAGACTCTATCTCGGCGTACAACGATTAGTGTCGTGGCGAAACCTCGGTTGATGCAAGGACCAGTGTCAACAGAGGAAAGTAGGGGTCGGTCCCAAAGTGACGGCAGGAACCAAGGAAGGGGCGGAAGAGGAAGTGGTAGGCCTTTGAATGTGTATAAATTTAAGCCTACTTGTAATACCGCAAGTGCACGGCGTCTATCGGAGATGCGGCAAGTACGGGTCGATCCCACAAGGACTTGTGGTGCTTAAGATGATCTATGGCTTGCCAAACTGAAGTCTAGAAAGTAACAAGACTAGTGTTTGGTTTGTCGAAACGACTGAGAAGTTGTGACAGTGAACTGAACTAAAGTAGCAAATGATTGTGACAAATTAGGAAGTGACCAGGGTGATTATTTCCACCACCTGTTCTTATGCTAAGGCAATGCAAGCTAAGTTATGATCATGTGCCTTCCTTTGAAGGTCTTGGCTATATATTCATTAACTAAATTTGTTAACTCACCCCTAGTATGAGTGGTCTTCTTACAGTACCACTCATCACAGGCTTGTAAACTCAATGGCTAACTACTAATCTTCATCATATTAGAACACAACAAAAATCATATCAAATCAGACATGCTTCACATTGGAATCAGGGGTTTCATCAAACACCCTGGAAATCAAATTAGAACATGATACAACAGAGATAAAACTACTATTGACGCTCTGGCTAGCCCAGGCATGCGTTTCAAACCTCCACAGTTAACTATTTATACATGCAAAGTATCAAAACCCTAATTTATTTCAAAAACAGAAAAATAAGATAGAAAATAAATCAAACCCAATCTTCAAACGTCTATGAATCGCTTGTCGGCTCTTGTCAATCGGCTCGATTGATGTTTCCTTCCTCTCTCGAGAAACCCTAACCCTAGTTTTCTCTATCTCGATCTTAGCTCCTAGGGAAGAAGCTATGAACTAGGTAGAGAGACGTTAGGGGATGGTGGTTGTGGCTAGTGTCAGGAGGTGATGGAGGTGGTGACTGGTCGGGGAAGAAGGTGATGGGGTTGCAGAGGAGCAGAGCTCGCTTCCGTTTCTCCGAGAGTGTCGGGTGAGGGGGAAGGAGGAAGAAAGAGAAAGTGAAGGTGAGATTAGGGTTTGGTCGAGGGGTATAGGGTATGTGATTTTTGTTGTGAAGCAGGGACATCGAGTGCTGATGGGACGGGCTGAGCGAGCGTTGGATGTAGCGAGGGGAGATCTGAACGGCTGAAGGTGACTCGGAGTGATCTGGTGTTGCACGGGAGCATCGAGAGATAGATGTGAGCGATGGAGCGACCGTAGGATGCATCTGGGCGAGATCTCAACGGCTCGGGATGAGCGGGTTCGGATCCGGGTCATGGGTAGCTCTAGCCCATGTCTTCCTTGTTGGGTTGCAACTGATTCGCGCGCGGGCTTTGGCTATCTGCTCCATAGATGCTTGTCTCCAATTCTTTGCTCTTTTGGCTCCTCAATTTCTCCGAGCTTTATTTATTACCTAAAAACACAAAATTAATTAATACAAATATTTATTCTTGAAAACAAAGAAAATACATAATCTGGGATAATATCTGATTTCTAAGCGCAAAAGATGAGTAAAATGCCAATAAAAAGGTGTATAAATATGCACTATTTAGCACTCATCAAATACCCCCAAACCTGAATTTTACTTGTCCTCAAGTAAAACGAGAAATGAAGAAATCCTAACTATACCCCTGTCAGCAGTCTCTCGAATGCATTTAGCGTATGCACTAAGCCTTTAAACCCCCTAGGTGTCCTAGTGAACGAGTTGTAGTCTCGTGAGGGTTTACAAGAGGTGTACCCACAAAACCTTCTCCAACTTCAGAGTGTAAAAGAGTCTCAAGCCTCCAAGAAGCTATGAGGACATAGAGTTTCTGCGTGCTAGTAACATGAAGTTAGAACTACCAAAGAACGCATTCTCATCCTTAAGTGCTGAGCGAGAAGTAACCATACCATATGAAAGAATTCGGATTCGATTGTGATCATAAGTCTCAACTTCTGCCTCACCATTAGGGTTTTATGATAATTGCACTCAAAAAAACCGCTTTTTTAGTCTCTCATGTGTGCAGGCAGGAATAAAGAGAGAAATCCCCGCACGTTGTAGGTAAGAAGGATAACCTTCTGAAATAAAATCTGGAGACTCCACAAAAGTGTGGACAAAAGAATCTTTTTCTGATGATCTCTAAGAAAGGAAATCAACCATTAGCAAGGGGTGGGAGTACTCACTCACTTCTCACCCGATCGGCAATTAACATCATTCTCTCATAGGAACCATAGAAACGTCTTCACTCTTCGGTCTTCGGTCTTCAATTGTTGATGACGAACTTCTAAACTTCACAAGACTTGACAATTTTTAACTTTTCTACTCAATTCCCTTGTTGTTTGGATTTTTTTTTTTTAATTCTTCTTTACCATGGTGGTATCGAACTAAAAACAAACTACAATATTTATTTTTTTGATTTTTGATTTTTTGATTTTTTTTTTTTTTTTTTTTACAATAAGTGAAAATAAAAATACAAATAATGAAACAACTAACTCCATGGACAAAGGACTTTAACACTCAATTTTTCCACAACTTGTATTGTCTTGATTTTATAAATTTTATTAATTCTCATCCTATTTTCTTTTCTTTGTTGCACATAAACCTTGGACTATATCAATTTTTCTTTCAATATTCTGATGATGCTCCGCTTGCTGACGATGATGTGTTTCTATTGGTTCTGTTGATTGAGAGAGAGAGAGTGATGCTAACTGCAAATCGATATTTAGAAGGAGTTTTCATCTTTAGACGTCACCCTCATGATTGACAAAAACTAGCACTCAAGAGATCAAAAGTAGTGCTGAAATTGGTGCGAAGTTGGATAGCTCACCATTCCTACCCTAATTGACGTACGGTGACACACACTCTAACAGCTTTTCTAGAAAGTTGCAAAAATTGAAGGTTGGTGCCTCACTTGATGTCAAATGGGTAGTCTCCACTATGGGTGATCACAATTCTACTACCGAATATCTAAACAAAGACCTAATTCGCTCTCCTGTGGTTAAATCCAACTTTAACGCTCTAATCAACTAAGGAACCCGATTGTGTTCTCCACCTCCAATTTCCTGTTATTTCGGTCAGACTCTCTATGTAAACATAGCTAGAAGCATGCTAGTGACTCTAAAATCTCTAAAAGTTGGAGGTTTTTATTTGCAAAAAGTTTTGAATTTTTTTTTTTTTTTTTTTAAAGATAAAAAGATAAAATAAAAGACTAAAAACTCTAAATGCAAATGCACCCCCAAACCTAAATCAAACATTGTCCTCAATGTGTCTACATATAGAAAAATTTTAAACAGTCACATACCGAGAGAACTATGCTGATAAGAGAAAAGGGAAGAGATTACCGGATGTCGGTGGAGCAAGGTTAGAGCTTCATTCATCAAGGCAAAATCCAACATTCTCAGTGGTGATCATATCGGATTAGCACAAAATATGCACAAGAAGACTCAACCGATTCAAGAAAAGAAAATTTAACAAGTCCTACTGGATTATATACAATGAAAATTCACCATAAACCAACAATCTAAAGAGTTGAGGATCAACCCAATAGAAAATATATACAAACATCAACAGCCTTACACAGATATAATATGAGAGTGCAAGTAAGGCTGCAAATGGGAAAGATTTTCCCCCAAACCTAAACTTGTCAACAGGTGTGTTTGAGAGCACAAAATCTTGCAATTTTAACGGTACATCATGCAAAAGGTCTAACTCAAAATGAGTTTTGCTAATAACAGGCCCAGAACATACACATTCCAACTGTGGTTCCTTAAAAGTGTTATACTTTGATGCAAAATAGTCCAAGAGGACTTGGGAGGCACAAAGTTCTAGGCCTAAGTTAGGCATTTTCAGAAAAGTTGGTTTTGCAATTTTGTTACAAACTACACCTAGGTTTGGTGGAGGAGTTTCAATTTGTGACTTAGGAGAGAAAGTAGGTACATCTAAGTTGTTTTCATGCATAAGATCATTTGCACCATTACATACTTTCCTAAGGTCAGAAGAAGGTAAATCATGTTCACCAGCATAGAACAATTCATCACTTTCCATGTCATACTCATCAGAGGAGGCAACATATTGTGACATGGCCAGGGAATCAGACACAAAAATAATATCATGGTCCATAAGAATATTAGTGTCTACAGAAGATTCATCCTTTCCTAAGTCACAAACAAGTTGTGCAGCATGCTCACATTCACTGAAGAATTTCACAAAACCAAGCTCAGAGTTAATATCACATGTATGAATATTAGAAGAGGCATCATTCATAGGGTTCACAGAAGAGACACTTAATGTCTCTGAACCTAAAGATTCTATCATATTTTCAGTATGCACATGCTCTTCTAACATATCATATTCATCATCATCATCATAGCAAAAATGCGTTTCCCTATTCAAAATTGTAGCATTTCTAGTGTACTCATTTACCTCTAGATTAGGTTCATATTCAGTGTTAATTGCATGAGTAGGAGTAGAAACACTATTTTCAAAATTATCAGAGATAACAAACATCCTATCATAAGTTTCCTTCCAATCTTCATTTTGTAACTCAATCAGGTTCCTTTGAAGAATCATAGTGAGTTGTTCTATTGAAGGAGAGTCTTCACTAGTGGGTATGCATTCCTCATATGGATATTCATTGTATGGTTGAGCATGAGGTTCACTAGAGAAGGGAAATTCAGACATGTTGCTATATGGATGGTCATGTGTTGCATTCAGTTCAAGCCTAGCATTTTGCTCCATGAGCGTTTCCATTAGTGATTGTAAACAAGGAGTCGGGGGAGTATAAAATTGTTCATCTCCCCACTTTGTGGTGACTGATACATGTGCTCATGATGGTTAGGGGTATGAGTATTCAAGGTCAGGGCCACGAGAAGGCTCACAATACTCCCTAAAATCACTATGGTATGTGGGGGTTCGTAACATGAATCATGCCCGTAAGCAAGTTCTCTAATTGATTTGTTTGTATCCCATTGCAAACAAAAAATCCACGACATGATTTAGCACTCAAATTGAACTCAAAACCCAGTTATAGTGGGCTCGGTTTGGTTTATTGGGTTTCATTTGGTTTATGTGGAATTGGTTTATTGGGCTTTTGGTTTGTTGGGGAAGTACAACCCGGCGATTGGGTAACAAAGTTAACAGCCCAGATTAGGTTGAAAATGTATAGCCCAGATTAGGTTGAGTTGGGCTCGGTTTTGTGCACAGCCCAGAAGTGAGTTGATTGTGAGCAGCCCAGCAGCAGAGCCCAGCTTAGGTAGAAGCGGCCCATATTGGTTTTTAAACAGCCCAGCAGACTATGGGCTCAGTTTGGTTTAAGCCCAGGTTGTGGGCTTCAGGCAGGTGCAAAAATAGAGCCCAGTTGTTGGGAGAAAAGGTACATCCCAGGTATGTGGGCTGAAAGTTTAGTGTTAAGGGCACAGCCCAGTGGAAGTGCGGCCCAGGTTATAATGCAAGCCCAGTGCACAGTGAGCTTTTTAGTTTGGTTTGTGTGGTAGGAGCAGAGCCCAGTGATTTGGGCTTTCTGATGTGCGCAGCCCAGTACTTAGCTCAGCCTAGGTTGGCAGCTTAGGTTGCAGAACCAGCCTATGTTGGACTACCATGCTCAGTCTTATGCAAGCTTCAGCTTGCACAAATTGGTAAGTTCACACAACACCAGTCTAAGCTCGGCTAGCAAGGTGGCTCAAGTTATGGCTTCTCACTAGCAAGGTGGCGGGGTGGCTCATTCAACGAGGTTACACAGATGTACAATGGCAAAGGTGCAGAGCAGATGGCTCATAACCTCAATCTCACAGCTCATACACAAGGATACCAAATCTCAACAAGCATACATTCAACTCTTAGCAATTCAGGGTTTGAGAAGAATACACATGGAGCTAAAAATCTCAGCAAGGTTGCACAGGCTGATAAACCAGAGTATGCTCAAACTCAACTTGTAGCTTCAGGGGCTAGCAAGGGAGTAGGGTAGCTAATTGCTCAGCAAGTGAAGATGATTTAGCATTAATCACAGGTTAGCCTACCAGTTTGGCTCAACAGCTTCAGGGGGCTGGAGCTCAGGGCTGATGGTAACTAAGCTCAGAGCATACAATCGACTCAGGGGTGATTGGTTATCCAAGGTAACTAAGTTATCATGCAATCAGAGGTCGCAGATGCACACGAAGGGCAGAATGCAATGTGCACAATTTCAATATGTTCCAAGGGGCAACAGATGTATGCACAGAGATTGCAGTTCAGGGTTGAAGATGCCAGCTAAGGGTTGCAGCTTGAACTCACAGCTTCAGGGGCTGGAGGTTATCAGCTCAAGTACAACTTGGCTGGCTTGCACAACAGAGGTCTAAGTGCATTCACAGCTCAGCACAGCAAGTTTGTGCACACAGGTTGTCACAAGATTGGCTAGCCTTAGGGTTCAGAGCATGCATAGAGGCGTAGGGTTGACAGAGTAATGCTCAGGGTATGTAGTTCAAATGGCTATACAAGCATAGCATCAGATTTTAACAGGTTCATGCACTTACCCACACATTTCAGCACAGAGTTATGGCATACACAGCTAACAGGTGTATAATTCACATATCACTGAGTCACTCACCTGATTTGCAGGGGTTGCTCAGGTTTTGCGCCTTTTTCTCCCACTCCTTGGGCTTTCTCAGCAGCACAGCAAGCACAGCAAGTACCTGATTTGCAGGGGTTGCTCAGGTTTTGCGCCTTTTTCTCCCACTCCTTGGGCTTGCTCAGCAGCACAGCAAGCACAGCAAGTACCTGCTAGCTTAACAAAGAGATTTAGTCCTCAGATTTGCACAGTTATACCAACAGAATCACTACAGAGTAAGCTAGCAAAGATGAGGGTTTAGAAATGAGTAATTGGAGATCACAATGAAGCTGGGCTGAAGCAAATGTGACAGACCAAGTCAGGCAGGCTTGTATGCCAGATGCTGACTGAGATATTAAACAATACACTAGGATCTCACAGCTTCTGTTTCCTTCAATGGTTGTTCACAGATGATAAAGGAAAAGAAAAGCTACAACATGTAATGACAGTGTTGATTATGCAAGACAGCTGCCAATATGCAAGACAGCTGCAAGACAGCTGCCAAGGCAGGTGATAAGACAATGACAGCAGATTGATGAGCCACAGTCAGCAATGATAGAGAGCTTTATCAGGGAATATGCACAACTGAGCTAACTGAGCTAACTACAGCTAAGTTTAACTAACAACTGAAGTGCAATGAACTAAATGCACTGAAATGAGGCAATGATTCAGGTGCAAACAAAAATGTAAAAAGATGCACTTCAGTTGATTTATACTAATACAGGGGTTACAAAGAACACTTTAAAGTAAATATGTACAAGGGAGGATTGGAACTCAGTAAAGCAAGCCAACAGTCAACAGGGCACACGCCAACTCCCCGGCAGCGGCGCCAAAAACTTGGTAGGCCTTTGAATGTGTATAAATTTAAGCCTACTTGTAATACCGCAAGTGCATGGCGTCTATCGGAGACGCGGCAAGTACGGGTCGATCCCACAAGGACTTGTGGTGCTTAAGATGATCTATGGCTTGCCAAACTGAAGTCTAGAAAGTAACAAGACTAGTATTTGGTTTGTCGAAACGACTGAGAAGTTGTGACAGTGAACTGAACTAAAGTAGCAAATGATTGTGACAAATTAGGAAGTGACCAGGGTGATTATTTCCACCACCTGTTCTTATGCTAAGGCAATGCAAGCTAAGTTATGATCATGTGCCTTCCTTTGAAGGTCTTGGCTAGATATTCATTAACTAAATTTGTTAACTCACCCTAGTATGAGTGGTCTTCTTACAGTACCACTCATCACGGGCTTGTAAACTCAATGGCTAACTACTAATCTTCATCATATTAGAACACAACAAAAATCATATCAAATCGGACATGCTTCACATTGGAATCGGGGTTTCATCAAACACCCCGAAATCAAATTAGAACATGATACAACAGATAAAACTACTATTGACGCTCTGCTAGCCCCTGCATGCGTTTCAAACCTCCACATGATTAACTATTTATACATGCAAAGTATCAAAACCCTAATTTATTTCAAAAACAGAAAAATAAGATAGAAAATAAATCAAACCCAATCTTCAAACGTCTGCCAGAATCGCTTGTCGGCTCTGTCAATCGGCTCGATTGATGTTTCCTTCCTCTGCCTCGAGAAACCCTAACCCTAGTTTTCTCTATCTCGATCTTAGCTCCTAGGGAAGAAGCTATGAACTAGGTAGAGAGACGTTAGGGGATGGTGGTTGTGGCTAGTGTCAGGAGGTGATGGAGGTGGTGACCGGGTCGGGGAAGAAGGTGATGGGGTTGCAGAGGAGCAGAGCTCTGCTCTGTTCTCTGAGATTGTCGGGTGAGAGGGAAGGAGGAAGAAAGAGAAAGTGAAGGTGAGATTAGGGTTTGGTCGAGGGGTATAGGGTATGTGATTTTTGTTGTGAAGCAGGGACATCGAGTCTTGATGGGACGGGGGAGCGAGCGTTGGATGTAGCGATGGGAGATCCGAACGAGTGAAGGTGACTCGGAGTGATCTGGTGTTGCACGGGAGCATCGAGAGATAGATGTGAGCGATGGAGCGACCGTAGGATGCATCTGGGCGAGATCTCAACGGCTCGGGATGAGCGGGTTCGGATCCGGGTCATGGGTAGCTCTAGCCCATGTCTTCCTTGTTGGGTTGCAACTGATTCGCGCGCGGGCTTTGGCTATCTGCTCCATAGATGCTTGTCTCCAATTCTTTGCTCTTTTGGCTCCTCAATTTCTCCGAGCTTTATTTATTACCTAAAAACACAAAATTAATTAATACAAATATTTATTCTTGAAAACAAAGAAAATACAGAATCTGGGATAATATCTGATTTCTAAGCGCAAAAGATGAGTAAAATGCCAATAAAAAGGTGTATAAATATGCACTATTTAGCACTCATCAGGAAGACGCGACCATAAAGTATCACCCCCTCTCCCTTGTAGCAAATATCGCGTAGTCAAACTTTTAATCAATGGATTGCCGAAGGAGAAATTAAATTGCCCTCAACCACGTTGGATATCAACAAGATGGAAAAAAGCTCGCCTAATTATTGTCATTATCATCGGAGGATGGGACACCCGACGGAAGAATGCTTTGTCATTAGAGGCATATTTGAACGAAAGCAGGTAGTCGGGGAGCTTGAAAACACGATACAAACAATCGCGCATGATCCGTTTCCCCGTCACTAACCCAAAAGAGGAAGGAAAGGGAAGAATCGGAGTATGAGCTAGCAAATTATAAACAACTTTATTTATTTATTTATTTATTTGTTTTTTTTTTTTTTTAAAAAAAAGCGATTTCATAATCAATGAGTAAGCATTACAAAAGGTCACGGGATGCCAAAGGCGCTCGGTTGACTGACAAAAGGTCTCAGGATAGCCAAGGGCGCCTGATTGACTGAAGAAATTTGCAAAAGGTCCCTGGGATGCCAAAGGAGCTCGGTTGACTGAAAAAAGGTCTCAGGATAGCCAAGGGCGCTTGATTGACTGAGGAAATTTACAAAAGGTCCCGGGGATGCTAAAGGCACTCGGTTGACTGACAAAAGGTCTCAAGATAGCCAAGGGCGCCTGATCGACTGACGAAATTTACAAATGGTCCCCGCGATGCCAAAGGAGCTCGGTTGACCGATAAAAGGTCTCAGGATAGCCAATGGCGCCAGGTTGACTGACGAAATTTACAAAAAAGTCCCGGGGATGCCAAAGGCGCTCGGTTTACTGACAAAAGGTCTCAGGATAGCCAAGGGCGCCTGATCGACGGACGAAATTTACAAAAGGTCCCGGGGATGCCAAAGGCGCTCGGTTGACCGACAAAAGGTCTCACGATAGCCAAGGTCGCCTGATTGACTGGCGAAATTTACAAAAGGTCCCGGGGATGCTAAAGGCGCTCGGTTGACTGACAAAAGGTCTCAGGATAGCCAAAGGCGCCTCATCGACTGACGAAATTTACAAAAGGTCTCGGGAATGCTAAAGGCGCTCGGTTGACTGACAAAAGGTCTCAAGGTAGCCAAAGGCGCTTGATCGACTGACGAAATTTACAAACGGTCCCGGGGATGCTAAAGGCGCTCGGTTGACTGACAAAAGGTCTCACGATAGCCAAGGTCGCCTGATTAACTGACGAAATTTACAAAAGGTCCCGGGGATGGCGCTCGAATTGACCGACAAAAGGCACCGGTAAAGCCAAAGGCATCCGATCGAAAAATAAATAAATAACGGGAAACGACGCGTTTGTCAACGCCTGTCAACCCAATATCCCTCTGAATGGAAGGAAACAAAATGGGGGGGGGGGTGTAGGCGCGTTTAACTTATGCCAGCCCCACCCAACACCCCTTAAAAGGGGGGAATAGGCGCGTTTTAAAAAAAAAACGGGGGGGGGGGGCGTCCACCCCACCCAGCAATCCTCTACTAAAAACGAACATAATAACACCTGCAAGCTAAAAACAACAATTCTGACTATTTCCTCACATGCATATTCATGAACATAAATAGTCAACAAAATGCTAGCAGCAAGAGAAACTAATATAAACACCAATGAAGTATCCCATAATGAAATACCAGCAAAAGAAAATAATCCAAACACCAACATCCCACAATAAACACCAAGTCTAAACAAAGAACAAGTCCAACAAAAGAAGAGAAAAAATCAATCAATCAAAGCTTCTCCAACTCCCGCCGTTTCTCTTCGAGCTCAGCAAGGATATCTGCTTCGGAAGCCTCGGCTCGCAATACCTCGTCATTTGCCAAGCCAACATCTGTAAGCAACAGGTTCAACACCACCCTCTTACTAGAAGTCGTATCCGAGCACTTTTGAAGCTTCTCCTCCAGTTGAGAAATTTGGATGGTAAGACGACCGCGAGGATCATTGCGGCTCTTCATCTTTACCAACAATTCCTTTAACCATGCCACGGGAAAATTAACATTAAATGCAGATTATACAGAAGCCTCCCAGCCACGCAGCCTTGCCCCGTCGACAGGATCATCCCCTACATGTGCAAGCTGGTCCGCAATCTCCAATACCCAATAGACCCACCTTCGCCATATGACCGCCGCTGCGCTCGACAATTTCTCTATAAGTAGCA
The DNA here is from genome assembly GCA_023531295.1 of Papaver armeniacum. Classification (NCBI taxonomy): domain Eukaryota; kingdom Viridiplantae; phylum Streptophyta; class Magnoliopsida; order Ranunculales; family Papaveraceae; genus Papaver; species Papaver armeniacum. Next base: position 73,651 of record JAJJWW010016336.1, on the reverse strand, counting down.
GCAAGAGTAGTTGGAACCCGGAAGCCGTGAAAAAGAGTGTGGGTAGAAGGATCCACCCTAGCCTCGGCAGCACTCACCACCAAAAGGAAGCTAAACTGCGCGTCCTCTGGGTCTGCTGTTACAACAGGGATGGTCAGAGCATTAGTAGGAGGAACGTTAGCCGGTTTCTATGTAAGAACATACGAACTGCCATCATTCACTTTAGTGCGTTTAAAGGACCCATCGCACTAGGGACCACGCCCGGGCAATGTCCATGTCGGGTTTCGCGGCCTCTTTTCTTTTCTTACCCATGTCCTAACACCAACAACAACATGTCAACGAAAGGAAAGGAAAATGAACAACAAAAAATGTAATAAATAACAAGGAAAGGAGAAAGGAGGAAAACCAACCTCGGTAATCGACGAGCCTAGCGGAGTATCAGCAACTTTAGGACGAGACGTGGAGGAACTAGAGGAAGATTCAGAGTCACTAGTGGAACCTGACAAACTAGAAATGAGCATCATTACAAAGCCAACTTAGATTTATAAAAAAAAAAAAAAAAAAAAGAAAAGAGAGGTGAGAAGAGGAAGGTAAAGAGAGAGGAATGACAAAAAAAAACACGTATTAAATAGGAAGATACCTGGAGGAGCATTAACATCTAATGCCACGTGGGATGAGGACCCACCAAAAAATGACCGGCTACACCCAGAAGGGCTCATCGATTGCAAAACGGCACTGGGAGACACCGGAAGTTCACCCCTGCCACGAACAGTTTCAACCCTAAGAGGGTGAATTGACGATACGTGAAGGCGCGGTGATACCCATCCAGCCCCTGTAGGGAGGGTAACCCCCAAATCTCTCAACTGGTCCACAAACGAGAAAGTTGGGCTGCCGCTCACGTCCCTCGGGGGCTGCGATGCGCTCCTCCTATGACTTTGACGTGACTGAAAAGGTGCAGTATTAGCAGAGGAACAAGGGCGCGGAGCAGAATACTGATTCTCCTCCCGCCTGGCTTTCTTCTTTAGACTACTCTCAGTCCAATCACATTCGGGCATGTTTAAGTATTCCTCCATCACGTAAGAAGGAGCTTTCCACCCTAAGCGATTGGAAGGGGGATATCCCTGGGGAAATGATATCCGCCATCCATCTCAATCAAAATAAAGCGTGGATACATAATGACAAAACATAAAAAGGCGAAAAAATATATATAGCAAGTACCTGGGGCGCCGAAGGACTAGTGGACGTCTTCACGTTTAATCGTGGAGGCTTTCGGTCAGAAAATGCCCATTTATTTGGCTTTGCAGGTTCATAACCATCTGGCGGGGCCCAAGAGGTCACCACATGATCCGAGCGACCTTTATTGGCGGGAACGAGACGATGATCAGCAGCCACGGCATCATCAAGCTTGACCCGACCAGACGCATGAAGTTATCGAAGATCTTGGACAGTCAGAGCACGAGGGGGAGAAGACTCGCGCAAAAGAAAGTTCAAAGCTCAATGCCTTAAAAAATCATGATACTCGTGGGCTCTCTCGGTAACCTCCAGGGGCCTCGTATAGATGGGTTGCTTGAACGAAAAACTGATCCCCCGATCAGACAACCAAGTCGCCCCTTTGAAGACATAGCGGTTGAAGCTGGTGACGATGTCTTCGACGTTATAACTATTTGGAGGAGGAAACCTAGGAGGAACCCGCTGATCAAACCCAACTTGTCGAGCCGCGAGATCAGTATTATACGACATATCAATGAATTTACCAGCATAAAAACCAGGGAGAAAACCAGGTAACACATCCATCACCGAATCAAATTCCGCTGCCGATAAAGGCTTTGAGGAATCCAACTCAACATCAAAAGGAGCAAGAAAGTCATAATGCGCCGGACCTAAACGACCATCTTGGTAAGGAAATGGTTCGAAATCCTTGGCTATATCCAGATGCTTTCCTAAATCACCCTTCGGTATCTTCCACTTCATGTTCCACAAAGCCATCCGCGGGTAGCTATAGACAACAGGAAGCTTCTTCAATGAATCATCATCCGGTTTAACATCTTCTTCACGATGGATGGAGAGGTCATTTGGTTCTGGCACGCATGGTGGGACGTGTTCCTAGTACCAATCCTGCAGGAAGGAAGCGGGGATGTATGTCTCGATCTTGTGGGATGAGCCCACCATCTGGAGATCCCGGCAGAACAAGTGAAGATGACGATACAAGCCGCCTAAAAACATCGGTGCGAGTGGAAAAGAAACACCGCTGGATAACAACATCGCCATCGGCACGAGCTCACCTTTAATGATATCTTGGGGACTGTAATCAAACACATCATGGCAAAGCCAGAACAGGAAAAAATCGGCTAACTCCGCGCGGGGATTCCCCTCCTTACGCTTGCAGGGGAACGCTTTTTTATCAACTATCTGAGGAGCCCAATACTTCAACCAGAGAGGGAAAGAGGCACGACGGTTGACCTTTACAACCCACTCGGGATCAGTTTCTGGTGTATCAGATGGACCATGGATTGCCTCATGAGCGCGAAAAGAGCTGGACATCAGTCGATCGCAGGACTGGCGTTTAGGAGGCGCTTTCTTCTCCTCTACCCACTTGGCTTTCAGTTTCTTGGCCGACGGGGGGTCTCCTTTTCGGGCGCAGCCTCTTCACCTTTGGCCCGCTCCGGAGGCGCTTGGGTCTTCCGAACCAGTTCACGACGAGAGTCGTCCTTGCACTTCAGCAGATAAGAACACAATTCCTTGTACTCATCATTTAGCGCTCCAAAAACAGCCTCCTCCTCATATGAATGACTACCATGGATCGGCAGCCCTGTAAGGGCGACTACATCCTCTAAAACGATGGTCGCTTCTCCCCATGCTGTGAGAAGGGTATGAACCGGAGGAGTCCAACGACAAAAAAGCCGCGTTATATCATGAATGCACCTGTTCACTTCCCGCTTAAGAGACGAAAGTATAGCTTCCTCGATGCTGGCCCGCTTGAGTGCAGCAACATGGTCAGGGTTGGAGCATATACGAGCTGCCCAATGTGGCCACACCGGATGAGTTTTCGACTTGGATCGAATATCGATAAGGGGGAGATTGTAATCGCCGTGATGAATAGCCATCAGTGGAACATTTTTAAATGCAAAAGTATCCATGCTCTCCGATTCTGGTTGCATAAGCCATCCGGGAGCAGCAGGGTAAGGCAGCACATGATGGTTTAAAAGGCGATAAACAAAGATATCTTCTAAAGGAAAAGCGCGCTCACCTCCGCGGAATTCCCTTAACCTCAACACGCACTTTAAGGCGGGACCACTCGTGAACTCGGCGATTGTATATAATCTGCTGTCTGCTGGAGCTGGCAAGATGATCTCTTCCTGGTTAAGATGCTCTGTTTCTTCAGAACCATTGCTATTAGGCTGTTCGGATTCATTACTCTCGTTGGATGATGGACCGCTAGAGGAACTACCAGACATGGCGAGTATATGGGTATGTTCAGAAGGAGGAAAGAAGAAAAAGCGTTAGGGGAAAAATGGATTGACAGGTCTATATATAGGGGGGCTTTAAGGTCGAACGTGGCAGTTACTAAGGGGAAGTGGGAACCATCAGAAACTGAAAAGGTAGAAAAGTTTTGCATGATAGGAAATCAAAGCGTCGCCTACGATCGCAGATTTAATAAAACAACGAAATTTACCGCGAAAACAAGAAGACGCCTAAAGGAGATCCTTTTGACTATTGGATCATCTGAAAATTGACCCAATAGTCAGGGGACTAATGTTGATACATGAAAAAATTTCCCATAATGAGTTGGAGATTCCCCTAAGAGTAGAGGTGAACTTGGGTTAAGATGTAGGACTTGGGGACTAAACCCAAGCCCAAATAGAGATACCCATAAAAGATGGGGGGATAAAGGAGGAATTAATGAAGAAGGAAGTGGTTATGTTAAAGAATAACATTATGGGTAATTAAGAGGTATTAGTACATGTGTCATGAAGTATTGAAAAGAGGGGCTTTTAGGAAAGCCTATAAAATAAAGGACAAGGTACAATGGAAAGACAACTCTCTCTTACTATTATTGGAATTGTGAGGTCATGTGTAGTAGCTAGGACGGGTAGAACCTAAACTGAAATTCACCCCTCAACAGTAGGTGTTGTTTGTCTCAAAATCATAATCTAGAAATGACTCATCACAACATTTCTCTTGATTTCAGACAATTCCTTTTACTCCAGCAAGATGAAAGACGGGTTTGATTAATTATTTAGACATCCATGCATGAATGTTATGAAGTTTTTCATTCCTCAGTCGAAAACGACATCTCCGTCCAAGGTGTCCTTTATTTCCGCAATAATAGCATTTAAAGGAATTGTTTTTGACTGTTTTCATGCGAGTTTATTTTGAAGGTTCACAATCTTTGTTTCTAGGAACATCGGCTGCTGGAAAAGGTTTTTCACATGAAGAGTTGTCATTATCACGAACTAAATTTATCTTGCTAGTACTTGGAGCGTCTATTCCTTTTTAGCCTAGACCACGTGCATCACGATGCTCTTTACATGCTCCAAGCATAGAAGATAATTTTGTAGATCTAGAATTGAATCTTTTCAGATTCTCTTCCAGTGATTTTACCTTATCAAGGGAAGCAACGAGATCAGTCTCCAAAAAAAAATTCTCTGGCGAGAAGACTGATTTCTCTGTCATTAAAACATTTTTATTGAGAGTCATATCTTGCTTCAGATTATGTAAGTCTCTCTTTCAACACAAAGAGATTTCAAAGAAGATTATCACAGTCGGACCTTTTTGAGCGTATATCTTCTTCTCGATCTTTAACGGTAGATTGTAAGAGTTTATACCCACAATCATAACCTTAAAGAGTTTTCTCAGCTTTTTGTTTTCTTGACAGAGAGGTGCCAAATATTTACCCAGAAAAGTTGTTGACTTCTTTTCTTTCAAAGCATGGTCAAAGAGCTTGATATATTGAGAGACTTCCTCATCAATACTTTGTCCTTCTTCTGAATCACTCTCATCTGAAAGATCATCCAACTGTTCATCAAGACATTTATCCCAGTTGAAAGCAGATTCAATCAAAGGATCAGATACATGTGATTTCTTAAATGTTCCAGGATTTTGAAACACATCAAAGTGACTCTGAACTGATGTTGCATTATCAGAAATATTACTACCGTCCATAGAGTCACACCGATACAAACATATACTTATGAGGTCTTAAACGTGTTTGCCTGCCCTGATACCAATTGAAAAAGTGGGGGTACAACAACCTCCCCAATATTTCTCTTAGAAATATGTATGGACTAACTCCAATATACTTTTTAGAGAATCAACTAGACAGTCAGACTCAATCTTAAGAAAAGTATATCAACGAGTTATATCTCAATCTCTCAATTCAATCCGCAATCAAACAAATAATAATTTGCTAGCCTGATTGAATATAAGAGAGATAAACTTGAACGATACCAAAGCCCACTGTTCAAGGATCAATCAATTTCAATCAACAACCAAAGGTTATATTTACCAATTGATCGATTCAACACACAACATGTGATATTTCAATTATATAACAAAATATAATGCGGAAAAGAAATAACACATACACCATAAGTTTTGCTAACGAGAAAACCGCAAATGCAGAAAAACCCCGGGACCTAGTCCAGATTGACCACCACACTGTATTAAGCTGCTACAGACACTAGCCTACAACAAACTAACTTCGGTCTGGACTGTAGTTGAACCCCAATAAATCTCACACTGATCTAAGGTACAATTGTGCTCCTTACGTCTCTGATCCCAGCAGGATACTACGCACTTGATTCTCTTAGATGATATCACCCACAACTAAGAGTTACTACGACCCAAAGTCGAATACTTTAATAAACAAATCTGTCTCACACAGAAACGTTTACATGAATAGATAAATCTGTCTCCCACAGAAATACCTACGAGTTTTGTTTCGTCTTTTGATAAATCAAGGTGAACAGGAACCAATTGATATACATGAATTATATTCTCGAAGAACAGCCTAGAAATATCAATCACCTCACAATAATCTTAATCGACTAGCGAAACAAGATATTGTGGAATCACAAACGATGAGAAGAAGGTGTTTGTGACTACGTTCCTATCTTGCCTATCGGAGAAATTAATCTCAAGCCAATCTTACGATTGTATTAAAATACGATATAAACAAAAAGATCATATCACACAACTAAAAAGAAAATAGTTGGATCTGGCTTCACAATCCCAATGAAGTCTTCAAGTCGTTAACCTGCATGGTTTCGTGAAAAACCTAAGGTTAAAGGAGAATCGACTCTAGCTTATACAACTAGTATCACACATGAGGTGTGGGGATTAGGTTTTCTAGTTGCTAGAGTTCTCCTTTATATAGTCTCTAAATAGGGTTTGGAATCTAAGTTACCTTGGTAACAAAGCATTCAATATTCACCGTTAAATGAAAACCTGATTAGATTCAAGCTGATATCTTTCAACCGTTAGATCAAACTTAGCTTGTTATACACAAATGAAATGTAACTTCATTTAGGTTTGAGTAATCGTACCTAAACATATACACTTAGTTAGTTCAACAATAGTTAACCAATGGTTAGCCATATGAGCACTTTCATATCAACCTTATTCATCTTCACCATAACTAGTTCAAATGACTCAAAAGAACTAGTTAGAGAGTTGTTCAATTGCTTAGATCTCATAGAAGTATACAAGATACAATCGAAGCAAAAATAGTTTTGATTCACTCGAATCGATTCATGAACATTATAGCCATGGTTTGCAAAGATTGCATTCCTTTATTTATAAATGTCTTAGTTCACGAATAAACCGTTTTTAGAAAATAACCCATTTATGTACGCATACGGTACGCATACTTAAGTACCCGGATTGGGCTTGTTTTTGTATCACAAACTCCAGCAGAAATTCAAGGGATGTGAACTTCCGACAGTACGCGTACAGGCACGCGGACTTAGCTCCGGACATCCTAAACCAGTAAAGTATGCATACTTTGGTTCAAGGATTTTGGACTTACACAAGTATGAGTTCACATGCAATGTTTATATCCAATCATGGTTATATATTCAAAACTCTCATTTCAATCATTGAAACATTCTTAGAGGATGTTATATAGTTGTTATTCACAAACTATTTTTCGTCAAAGTGATTTTCAAGTTATTGAAATAATCAACATGACTTTCGTCATGAGTAAAGATGAACTTGGCCAAAGCGAAAGCTTACCAACACATATTTCGAAAAATAGATAAACTCGTCCCGAAATAGCAAATGTGTAAAATCTAAGTCTATATAGCAATACGACTTTTGTCTCAAGATAGGAGATAGAATAAATAGACTTTTGAGTGATATATAATTAAGTTCAAGTCTCCACATACCTTTTTGTCGATGAAGTTCCACCAGTTCTTTGAGTAGTTTTTTGTCTTTGCATGATGAACGCCATGGAGTCTAGAGCTCAACTACACTTACTATCCTAGTCCGAGACTTAGCTATAAGTAGACTAGAAATCAAGACTTATAGTTTTGGCAACTAAACTTGATAAACAAGCTTGAGATAGCAACACTTGCGAGTTCTACCGAGCAGTGCTCTAACAAAAGACAATATTGAAGGCAGCAAAGTTATTGAGTTTCACGAAAATCCTTTCTCCATAACCTGCTTTCATGCAGTTAATCATGAAAAAGATCTTCCATTTCAGATGTCGTCTCAATTAGTGGGAAATCTTCTTCGAGATTTTGGGGTTGTTCGTGAACAACTTGAAATTCCAACAAAGAATCTTGAATTTCTGAAAATTGAACTGAAGAAAGCTACTGATGAATTTGTTTATATTTGATCTCTGGTTGCTGATTTTGTCTGAATACCTTCAGTTTTGTTTGTCTTAGGAGTTATTTTGTTTTGTCAAAGAAACTTCTTATGAGAATTTATTCTTGTAATTTAAGAAGAATAACTAGGGTTTGGAATAACAATTATTGTGAGTACACATAGCTATTTCCGACGTTTTTCATTTTGCAATGTTTTTAGATTTATTTATTTAAATCCTAAAGTTTATTTGGAAGATGATTTTGCAGTATTAATCCTTTTCGGTTTTATATATTGCAAAAATAGTTATGGGATATGTGTGTTTGCGTCCGTGAACTATGACTGTCCCATATATGTCAAAAGTTAAGCCTATTATGTCATTGTGCAAGTATTGATGGAAGATAGGATGAACTTTTGATTACAAAGATTAAGTCTATTATATGTTTTTATGCAAATATTGATGAAAAATAGAATGAATCTTTGAATATTCTGCAGTATTGATCTTTCCCTGATCCACCTCTATGTGAAAGTACTGTGTGTCTCCGTAAGTTCTCTTAGGTTGAGCATTTCCGATTAAATTAATCATTGGTTCACTTGTTGTTAAATTAATTGAGTTTTCTGGATACACATGTTTCATGTAATTTGTTAATGTCCAAAGAAATCCTTTTTTTCTTGTAAAAATAAGGTCGCTCTTGTTGTTCTTTCGGGAATGACATTTTATGGGGGAGAGTTCTTAATTGAACTTGTGCTTAATTGCCAAATCTTTATGGTGAGTGCGCCTGTGGAATATTGTTGGAATTTTCTTGTATCTTTATAAATTCCTTGATGAATACACTAAGTTTCGACTATGTGCAATCATCGAAACAAAGTTGATATGTTCTGTTTTGGTCATGAAGTATCTCTATGGAAATTTCATTAGGATCCCACTAGTTTTCGTACTTTTTCCAATTTATATTGACAAAAAGGGGGAGAATTAATGTACAGTTCACTACAAATACATATGGTTTACGGATCACTATGTAAGGAGGAGTGGTTTTTATTGTGAGATGAAGTATTGACTAAGGGGGAGTGATACATATCACCATAGTATTGTTGCCAAAGTTGTGATATAATTGGACTTTGGTGCTATGTAATAATACTATGACACTTTATACCAATGATTGAGAGCTATTATTTTCTCATTGATATGGCTACGAATCTTCAAAAACTATGATGTTGAATTGAACATGTTCAGAATCACTGGAGTACTTGGAAGTGACGAAGATTTCGAGCAATGTTGAAGAACCCACGAAATCAAGCATTTGGATGAGAAGCTACAAAGTTTATTTATTTTGTAATCCATATGTATTGATAGTTTTATCACTAAAATTGACAAAGGGGGAGATTGTTAGAGAATTGCTCGGTCGAACTCGCAAGCGTTGCTATGTCAAGCTTGTTTGTCAAGTTTAGTTGATCAAAACTATATACATGATTTCTAGTCTACTTATAGTTAAGTCTCGGATTAGGATAGAAAGTGTAGTTGAGCATTATACTTCACGGCGTTCATCTATTGAAGACGAAGAACTACTAAGGGGAGATTGTGGAACTTCATTAACAAAAGGTATGTGGAGACTTGAACTCATCTATCACTCAAAAGTCTATCTACTCTATATCCTATTTGAGACAAAAGTCGTATAGCTATATAGACTTCAATTATACACGTTTGATATTTAAAGTTGAGTTTAACTCGCTTACATATTTCTCGAAATATGTGTTGGAAAGCTTTCTCTTTAACCAAGTTCATCTTATATACTTGACGAAAGTCAAAATATGATCATGTGAAAATCACCTTGTAACATCTTACATGATTTGTGTGAGACAGTCATTTGATGTAGACTCGAAATGTTTCATATTGATCATTCGATCACTTGAAAATTGCTTTGAAGCTAATAGTTTGTGTGTGACAGCTATTGTCGTCTTCCAAGAATGTTCAATGATTGAAATGAGAGTATAGAACACTTAACCATGATTGGATTATAAGCACAGTATGCGTACTTTCATATGTGTTAATCAAAGTTCGGGAACTATGAAATGCGTACCCGTAAGCGTACTGGTTGGTTAATGAAAGTACGGTAACTCAGTATGTGTACCCGTACGCGTACTGGCGTAATTTCAAGTTCCGGAATTCAACTGAGTTTGGTGGTATGTGTACCCGTTCCCGTACTGGCGAACCCAAACTTAGTCCGGCCACTTAGGTATGCGTACATGTAGGCGTACTTGAGTAGGTTATGTTATACAATCGGTTTGTTCATGAACTAATATATTTAAATAATAAGGAATGCAATCTTTTGCAAACCGTGGCTATAATGTTCATGAATTGATTCGAGTGAATCAAAACCGATTTTACTTCAATTGTGTCTTGTATACTTCTATGAGAATATAAACAATTGAACAACTCTAGAAGAACTAGTTATGGTTAAGATGAATAAGGTTGATATGAAAGTGTTCATATATCCAACTTCGGTTAACTATTGTTGAGCCAAAAAAGGTGCAAACGTTTCAGTACGGTTGATCGACGTCACTTTTCATTTGTGTGTAACAAGCTAAGTTCAATCTAACAGTTGAAAGATATTAGCTTGAGTTTAATCAGGTTTTCATCTAACGGTGAATTTTGAATGCTTTGTTACCAAGGTAACATTGATTTCAAATTGTGATTTGAAGACTATATAAGGGAGAACTCTACCAACTGGGAAACCTAATCTCCACACCTCATGTATGATACTAGTTGCGACTAGAGTCGATTCCGCTTTAACCTTTGGTTTTTCCAAAACCCTGTAGGTTAACGACTTGAAGACTTCATCGGGATTGTGAAGACAGACCCAACTATTTTCTCTGTAGTTGCGTTTTCTGATCTTGCTGTTTTCTATCGTGATTGAGTACGATCTTCTCTAAGATTTGCTCGAGATTTGATCTCCGATAAGCAAGATAAAAATTAGTCGCAAACATCTTCGTCTCATCGTTTGTGATTCCACAATATCTTGTTTTGCTACCATACGATTAAGATTATTGTGAGGTGATTGATATTTCTAGGCTGTTCTTCGGGAATATAAGTCCGGTATATCAATTGGTTCTTGTTCACCTTAATTTATCAAAAGACAGAACAAAACTCATTGGTATATCGGTGGGAGAAAGATTTATCTATTCAATAGACTCTTCTGTGTGAGACAGATTGGTTTATCAAGTCTTCGACTATGGGTCGTAGTAACTCTTAGTTGTGGGTGAGATCAGCTAAGGGAATCAAGTGCGTAGAATCCGGCATGGTTCTAGAGGCGTAAGTAACGCGACTGTACCTTAATCAGTGTGATATTGGTTAGGGCTAAACTACATTCCAGTCTGAAGTTAACTTGGAGTAGGCTAGTATCTGTAGCGGCTTAAAACAATGTGGTGTTCAAATCTGGACTAGGTCACGGGGTTTTTCTGCATTTGCGGTTTCCTCATTAATTTTTTTTATGGTGTCTGTGTTATTAATTTTACGCATTATATTTGTTTATATAATTGAAATATCACAGGTTGTGCGTGAAAAAGTGGGGGTACAACAACCTCACCCAATATTTCTCTTAGCAATCTGTATGGACTAACTCCAATATACTTTCAAGAGAATCAACTAGACAGTCATACTCAATCTTAAAAAAGTATATCAACGAGTTATATCTCAATCTATAAATTCAATCCGTAATCAAACAAATAATAATTTGCGAACCTGATTGAATATAAGAGAGATAAACTTGAACGGTATCAAAGACCAATGTTCAAGGATCAATCAATTTCAATCAACAACCAAAGGGTTACCAATTGATCGATTCAACGCACAACATGCGATATTTCAATCATGTAACAAAATATAATGCGGAAATGAAATAACACAGACACCAGAAGTTTTGTTAACGAGGAAACCGCAAATGCAGAAAAACACCGGGACCTAGTCCAGATTGAACACCACACTGTATTAAGCCGCTACAGACACTAGCCTACTACAAACTAACTTCAGTTTGGACTGTAGTTGAACCCCAATCAATCTCACACTGATCAAAGGTACATTTGCGCACCTTACGTCTCTGATCCCAGCAGGATACTACACACTTGATTCCCTTAGCTGATCTCACCCACAACTAAGAGTTGTTACGACCCAAAGTCGAAGACTTTAATAAACAAACCTGTCTCACACATAAAAATCTACATGAATAGATAAATCTGTCTCCCACAGAAATACCTACGAGTTTTGTTATGTCTTTTGATAAATCAAGGTGAACATGAACCACTTGATATACCGGACTTATATTCCCGAAGAACAACTTATAAATATCAATCACCTCACAATAATCTTAATCGATTAGCGAAAAAAGATATTGTGGAATCACAAACGATGAGACGAAGGCCTAGTTAGCAATTCGACGAATTTTTGCCGAATTATTCGCGAATCAGTTCTTCCCGCTCTAATTCACCGTCCAAATGTGACCACAGTTAGAAATCACATTATATATTGAATTTCCGAATAATCCGCGTATTTTTACGCATTACGATTTGTTCGGCAGTTTGATTCGCTCGGTTACAGTAGCCCATTACTTATTAGGACCATTTCCATCAAGAAGAATTTCTTTGCAAAAACTAAATAAGTAAAGGGAATCGATGTAGCGACCTAAAGGTGACATACAAAGGCACTCAACCAACTGGGCCATTCATTTTTGATGTCTATGGTACATATATTTTCTATATAGACTTATTCCACCACCATACCTCGTTCCCACGACAATTTACATATCCCGAATTTTATGTGCCGCATTTACATTTATGAAACGCATTATGTGCGAATAAACGAATTTCCGAATTTTGACTGCATTGCGCATTTTTGACCACATAGTTGACCGAATTCGCATTTTACCTAGCCGATTAATGCGCGCACTTTTGCCGGTCCGGATTTTTTCCGCATGCCGAATTGCTAAATAGGGACGAAGGTGTTTGTGACTACTTTTCTATCTTGCCTATCGGAGAAATCAATCTCAACCCAATCTTACGATTGTACTCAAATACGATAGAAACAGCAAGATCAGATCACGCAACTACAGAGAAAATAGTTCGGTCTGGCTTCACAATCCCAATGAAGTCTTCAAGTCTTTAACCTACAGGGTTTCGTGAAAAACCTAAGGTTAAAGGAGAATCGACTTTATCTTATACAACTAGTATCACACAGGAGGTGTGGGGATTAAGTTTTCCAGTTGCTAGAGTTCTCTTTTATATAGTCTCCAAATCAGGGTTTGCAATCTAAGTTACCTTGGTAACAAAGAATTCAATATTCACCGTTACATGAAAACCTGATTAGATTCAAGCTAATATCTTTCAATGAAAACTTAGCTTGTTATACACAAATGAAATTTAACTTCATTTAGGTTTGAGTAACCGTACCTAAACGTGTACATTTAGTTGGTTCAACAATAGTTAACCAACTGTTAGCCATATGAGCACTTTCATATCAACCTTATTCATCTTCACCATAACTAGTTCAAATAACTCAAAAGAACTGAGTTGTTCAATTACTTAGATCTCAAAAAAGTATACAAGACACAATCGAAGCAAAAACGATTTTGGTTCACTCGAATCGATTCATGGACATTATAGCCGCGGTTTGAAAAGATTGCATTCCTTAATTTATAAATGTCTTAGTTCACGAATAAACCGTTTTTAGAAAATAACCCACTTAAGTACGCATACTTAAGTACCCGGATTGAGCTTGTTTTTGGTTCACAAACTCCAGCAGAAATTCACGGGATGTGAACTTCCGACAGTACGCGTACAAGTATGCGCTTAGCTCCGGACATCCTAAACCAGTAAAGTACGCATACTTTGGTTCAAGGATTTTGGACTTAAACAACTATGAGTTCACATACAATGTTTATATCCAATCATGGTTATATATTCTAAACTCTCATTTCAATCACTGAAACTTTCTTAGAAGACGTTATATAGTTGTTATTCACAAACTATTTTTCAGCAAAGAGATTTTCAAGCTATTGAAATAATCAACATGACTTTCATCACGAGTAAAGATGAACTTGGCCAAAATGAAAGCTTACCAACACATATTTCGAGAAATAGATAAGCGAGATAAACTCGGCTCGAAATAGTAAATGTGTATAATCGAAGTCTATATAGCAATACGACTTTTGTCTCAAGATAGGAGATAGAATAGATAGAATTTTGAGTGATAGATAAGTTCAAGTCTCCACATATCTTTTTGTCGATGAAGTTCCACCAGTTCCTTGAGTAGTTCTTCTTTTTTGCATGATGAATGCCGTGGAGTCTAGAGCTCAAGTACACTTACTATCTAAGTCCGAAACTTAACTATAAGTATACTAGAAATCAAGACTTATAGTTTTGGTAACTAAACTTAACAAACAAGCTTGAGATAGCAACGCTTGCGAGTTCGATCTACCCCTTTGCCAATTTTAGTAACAAAACTATCAATACATATGGAATACAAAATAAATAAACTTTGCAGCTTCTCATCCGCATGCTTGATCTCTTTGGTACTTCAAAATTACTCGAAATCTTCATCACTTCTAAGTACCAATGATTCCAAAGGTATTCAATTCAGCATCATCGTTGTTGAAGATCCGTAGCTATAAAAATTCGAAAACAATAGCTCTCAATCATTGTTATACAATGTCATAATATTATAACACAACATCAAAGTTCAATTGTATCATAACTTTGACAACAATACTATGGTGATATGTATCACTCCCCCTTAGTCAATACTTCATCTCACATGAAAACCACTCCCCCTTACATAATGATCCGAAAACCATATGTATTTATAGTGTGAAGTACACATTAATTCTCCCCCTTTTTGTCAATAAAATTGGCAAAGGTATGAAAACTAGTGGGATCCTAATGAAATTTCCATAGAGACACTTCATGACCAAAAGAAAGCACATATCAACTTTTTTAGATGCAATCATATAACCAAAACTAAATGCATTCATCAAGGTTTATAAAGATACAAGATAACCCCTATAATATTCCACATCAGCACTCCCCACAAAGATTTGGAAATTAAGCACAAGTTCAATTTAGAACTATCCCCCATAAAATGTCATTCCCGAAAAAACAACAAGAGCGACCTTATTTTCACACGAAAAGAAGGATTTCTTTATACATTAACAAATCACATAAGAATATGAATTTATACAAAAAAATCTCAATTAAATTAACCACAAGAGAACCCATGATTAATTCAATCGGAAATGATCACATAAGAGAACTTACGGATCCGCACAGTATTTACATAAAAAATATGGATCAGGGAAGACCAATACTGTGGAATACACAATGACATATAATACACTTAATCCTTGTAAAAAAAGTGCATCCTTTCTTCCATCAAAATTTGCATAATGACATAAAAGGCTTAACTTTTGTTTTTCAAAAGTTCATTCAATCTTTTATCAATACTTGCATATCGACATATGAAAGACTTAACTTTTGACCACGTATGGGACAACCATAGTTCACGGATGCAAACACACATATCCCATAACAAATTGAAATATATGAAATCATAAAGATTAATACTGCAAAATCATCTTCCAAATAAACTTTAGAATTTAAATAAATAAATCTAAAAACATTGCAAGATGAAAACGTTGGACATAGATATGTGTACTCGCTATAATGGTATTCCAAACCCTAGTTATCCTTCTTAAAAAACACAAGAATAAATTCGCATAAGAAGTTTTCTAGACAAAATCAAAGTTCATTGAGAACCTCATACCTTTCAATGAATCCATCATAGAAGGTATCACTAATTTCCTTTATTCTCTTGACCGTAGACACTCTATGTTTGTGAGTTAGAACACAAACTTTACGATCAACAACCCGAGAAAGTTATCTAGCCTTCACACAGTCCATGATGAGCTTCTTCTGATTCCGTATAAGAATATTTTGATTAGCAAGGATTCTGGCCTGACCATCTAAGAGTTGGTTTATCTGCAGTTGAAGATTTGCAAACTCGACCTTTGAATCGTTCTGAAAACGAGTTAAATTCTTGACAGATTCACCAACCCAAGAGTTGTGTTCTTTCCTTGCAAGCATTTTCTTTAGATACAGCTCTTGAATCGAATCATGTCCTTGAGTGTCTTCCTCCATATCAAGATGCACAATCCCTTGAGATTTTGCAGAGTTCTCCATATATTTTTTGTTAGGGATGTATCAATACAATATAGAATATTTATATGTAATTGAGTAAAGAGAAGAAACTTCTCATTAAGGAAACCCTAATGTTGATGGTGGTTTTTAGCTTAGGGTTGAAATCGTATAACCTTACATCTGATGTGATGTCACTCTGTAAAGGAAACGGTGTCGTGAGTTCTAACCTCTCCAGCGGCATATTTATTGAGTCGTTCAATATACTTACATGAAATTTATCCGTGAGCCGGCAAATGTAGCAACCATCCCGGATGTTCTGTAAATTTCGGCGCCTCGCTTTATATTCACTTAATATAAGTTCATTTGAATGCCTTCTATTCTATGTTCTCCGGCTGAACCCTTAATGTTGATATGTTATGATGATTTGTGTTCACTCGCAGCAGAGTAGCACGAATTTCTAAGTATCGAGGATAAGATCTTTGCATAAGGTATTCAATCGGAAAAAGCATCTTTGCTCTCGGCAATGAACTTAAAAGAACTCTATTTCAACACATATAATTCAATCAATTGACACGACTAAGTTGTAGAATTTAGGGTTTTTTGCGCCTCGCAAAGATATCGAGACCTTGCTTGTCGAAATAAAACCTAGGCAAACTAGGTAATTAATCCGCCATGGATTAAGCGTGTGCAAAACCTTGCTCGAATCGAAAAACAGTAGAGCCGCAACAACAAAGGGAGGCGTTGCCATGCCTTAGGCCAACTGGCGCCACGCCCCTTCCTAAACCGGCCCTATTTCTCTCGACCAATCGTGTCGCCTCAAATTATCCACGCGCACATAAGTTGTGACTGGGCCCATACTTGCCGGCCCCATTTTCCATCGACCAATCAGGTCGCTCTAAAGCCGCCACACTCTCACCAGAAGTGTAGCTACGCCCATGCTTGGCCGGACCTCTTTTAAGCGACCAATCAGGTCACTCTAAAGCCACCACACTCTCACCAGAAGTGTAGTGGCGCCTTATGTTTGGCCGCCCACTTTTGTTGGCCAATCAAGTCGCTCTAAACTTGCCACCACACATTAAAGGCCAAACGCACCGTGCCGCGCCACCATACTAACTGGAAAGCCAAACACGTCTTACCACAACAACATATTAATCGGCATGCCAACATGCCACTCTGTCGCGATAGCATGCCACTTTAGCCTTGGCTACGCCGCCAAGCCCTAATTCTTACCACGGCTCCACATCCTAGACCTAGCCACGCCGCCAAGCCCTAATTCTTACCACGGCTCCACATCCTAGCCCTGGCCACGCCGCCAAGCACCAATTCTTACCACGACTCCAAATCTCCCTGGCCACGCCGCCAAGCCCTAATTCTTACCACGCCGACAAATCCTATCCTTGGTCACGCCGCCAAGCCCCAATTCTTACCACGACGCCAAATCCTAGCCTTGGCCACGCCGCCAAGCCCCAATTCTTACCAAGGCGCCAAATCCTAGCCTTGGCCACGCCGCCAAGCCCTAAATCTTACCACGACGCCAAATTCTAGCCTTGGCCACGTCTCCAAGACCCTAACTCTTACCACGACGCCAAATCCTAGCCTTGGCCACGCCGCCAAGCCCTAATTCTTACCACAACGCCAAATCCTAGCCTTGGCCACGCCGCCAAGCCCCAATTCTTACCACGGCGCCAAATCCTAGCCTTGGCCACGCCTTCAAGCCCTAATTTTGGCCACGGAGTCAAACCTTAGCTTTGGCCATGCTACAACGCCACAGGCGTGGCCATGCCACAACGCCACGGCTACTAGCATGCCGCTATGCCATGGCTCCACAGGCGCTATTATGACAATGGCGCCACTTCACTATACAACAAGATGCGGCCATAATCAATGGCCACTCTTCCTCATGAGATGCAATCTCAGCCATCCAAGTTTGCCACTGAACTGACGGACTTGCGGCAAGTCCCAGGCAACCCGCTACACCACGGCTACACCAGGCGCCACTATGCTAATGGCGCCACTTTGTTACACAACAAAGATGTGGCCATAATCACCGGATACCCTTCCTCATGAGATGTAATCTCAACCATTCAAGTTCGACACCAAACCGACAGACTTGTGGCAAGTCTTAGGCGGTCGACCAAGGCAAGCCTAATAGCATCACATGCTATTTTCCTATGGAAAAGTCTCTTTACTTTGACTTGCCACACATAGCAACCTACTACACATTTTCCACGAAAACACTAGAGACATCAAACATGTCACAAACTGGGGGATACTAATCAGGGTATTGGTCTGGCAGTTTACAGCGTGCGACGTGCAATGCGCCTGTTACAAGAAAGTATCATGAAGTAGGACAATTAGTGGTGGTGAAAAGTAACGGCGTAAACAATTCATTTCCTTCATCATGGAAGCGTAATGATTGACGGTTACACGAATTCACTTCCCTCATCATGGAAGCATAACGTCTGACGGTTAAACGTTACTATATTCTTCCACCACTCAATCGTTTCCACTTCCTACGAGACCAGGGTACGTTTCAACATGACTTGTATAAATAAGCTTCACCTATTTTCACCAAACAACAAGTTTGGGTCGGCAACAATACGGTATCTAGAAATCACACGGTAGCTTTCCATTACGCACAACCACTCTACTTCCGATACAAGTCATAAAACAAACCACACCTTCAGAATCAACTATTCTGGTCTCAACACTCTCCTCACTTCCCTCCCTAAGACCAACCCTTCTCCTTCACTTTGTGACCGAAGCAAGCCTGGAACAGCCATTTCTTGGTTTAGGCCAGGATTGTATAGATTGATCTCTCGAATCAAAATTACTCCCACGCAGTACATTTTTTAGGGTTTAGATTCGTTTCTCATCCACACACCCAAATTACCAAAATCAGCAGAAACGGTTTTCACCCACAAATACCTACGAACTCACATGAGAGGGACATGAACATACATGGACCGGTCACAAGAGAAAGATGGATTGAGACAAAATCCAATAAGGGGAAACACAATGTTTGTTTACATAGCTCAATAATCACTTTAGATTATATGCTGAGACATAATAGCAGGATTGCAATGCTCAGATTGATTAACAAGAAAATGCCTAAACAGAAAAATATTCAACTAATCTTGAGACCCCCATAGTCATCATCCTTGCACCTCTCAAGATAGGTTCAAGGATGAGATTACCTAGAATTAGGTAAATGAGTGAGAAGTGATCTCACTATGAATCATGGGAGAAGAGTTGCACAAGTTTTTTGAGCGTTTCAACTGTGTATTTCCTTTTTTCCATCGATTATAACTTATTCCAGAAAAATTTGTAATAAACCCTTTCAAAAGTCCATCGGAAGGATTTTTCTGAGGACTGATTCTATGACCTCTAGAAATAGGTTCCAGAGGATTAAAAGAGACATGTCTCCACCATCTATACTTAGATTTTCCAGACTTATTCTCATAAATAATGGGAATGTGTATTTTTGTGGTGTAAGAGTTTGCACCATTCGGAGGAACATGATTCCTGTAGGGATTTCGAGATGAGTGACCATTGAAATCTATTTTATGAGAATCCTATTTTTCTGCAGGAATTAATGAAATCCATTGTAGTGGTCACTAGAGAGTTTACTTTGTTCACAGTGAAAAGAAGTAGATTTTGAAGATCAGAAATTTGTTTCTTTCTAGCAAAACAATGATGAACATAGTGATTCTTTTTCCCACAGAAGGAACAGGTTCGTGGAAGAGAAACATTGGAAGGAACCTGTTTTAAATTCACAACCCTATTAGAAGATTGCAAGTTATGTAAACATTTCTTAGCAGGAACTTCTTTTGGAGAACATTTCTTCATGGACTATAATTCTGTCTGAGAATTGGTGATCAGTACAAAAGAATTTCTCATTAGGACAGAGTTTTCCTTTTTCAAGGACTTGCACTGTTCTTGGGATAGAATAAGGGATGCACCCAGTTTCTCTTTTTCAACACGAAGTCTATTTAGATCAGATGAATTCTTCTCGATCAAACATTTTTCTTCAATTGAGTCTTCTTTAAAAATATTCTCAAGAACACTAATCTTTTCACGCTGAAGGGTAGTTTCTTGAATAAGTTTTTCCGTATTGTTGGAGAAGGATTCATGATACTATAGAGTTCCCGTTCTCGACCAAGAGACTTTTCAAATTTATCAATGAGCTGAGCATGATTATGAAAATCAATAGCTACAGTAGATTTTTTCTAGATTCTGGTGAGATCCATTTCAGCTTTTGACAGTGTCAAATGTCTCATTTGAGAGAATGTTATCAAATTTGATAAAACATCCTTTCTACCTCGGGATTCGGAAGAATCAGCTAAGGAGTTATCATTTGAGGTAATCCCAAGACATTTGGCATAATTAAAAGCTTTGGAAGATATTTTGGTGTGCGTAAAATCAAGAGATGATCTTCCGTCCACAGTGTCAGATTGCTACAAACACAGACTTATGAGGTCTTAAACGTGTTTGCCTGCTCTGATACCAATTAAAAAAGTGGGGTACAACAACCTCACCCAATATTTCTCTTAGCATTCTGTATGGACTAACTCCAATATACTTTCAACAGAATCAACTAGACAGTCAGACTCAATCTTAAGAAAAGGAAATTAAAGAGTTATATCTCAATCTCTCAATTC
Organism: Papaver armeniacum; assembly: GCA_023531295.1. Taxonomy (NCBI): domain Eukaryota; kingdom Viridiplantae; phylum Streptophyta; class Magnoliopsida; order Ranunculales; family Papaveraceae; genus Papaver; species Papaver armeniacum. The sequence continues at coordinate 53,027 of JAJJWW010016336.1, read as the reverse complement.
AATCCGCAATCAAAAGCATAATAATTTGCGGGCACGATTGAATATAAGAGAGATAAAATTGAACGGTACCAAAGAACAATGTTCAAGGATCAATCAATTTCAATCAACAACCAAAGGTTGGATTTACCAATTGATCGATACAACCCACAACCTGTGATATTTCAATTATATAACAAAATATAATGCGGAAAAGAAATAACATAGACACCAGAAGTTTTTCTAATGAGGAAACCGAAAATGCATAAAAACCCCTAGACCTAGTCCAAATTGAACACAACATTGTATTAATCCGCTACATATACTAGCCTACTACAAATTATCTTAGGTCTGGACTGTAGTTGAAAACCAATCAATCTCACACTGATCCAAGGTACAGTTGCGCTCCTTACGTCTTTGATCCCAGTAGGATGCTACACACTTGATTCCCTTAGCTGACCTCACCCACAACTAAGAGTTGCTACGACCCAAAGTCAAAGACTTTAATAAACAAATCTGTCTCACACAGAAAAGTCTACAGGAATAGATAAATCTTTCTCCCACAGTTTTGTTCCGTATCTTGATAAATCAAGGTGAACAAGTACCAATTGATATACCGGACTTAGATTCCCGAAGAACAACCTAGAAATATCAATCACCTCACAATAATCTTAATCGACTAGCGAAACAAGATATTGTGGAATCACAAACGGTGAGACGAAGGTGTTTGTGACTACTTTTCTATCTTGCCTATCAGAGAAATTAATCTCAAGCCAATCTTACGATTGTACTCAAATACAATAGAAACAACAAGATCAGATCACGCAACTACAGAGAAAATAGTTGGGTCTGGTTTCACAATCCCAATGAAGTCTTCAAGTCGTTAACCTACAGGGTTTCGTGAAAAACTTAAGGTTAAAGGAGAATCGACTCTAGCTTATACAACTAGTATCACACAGGAGGTGTGGGGATTAGGTTTCCCAGTTTCTAGAGTTCTCTTTTATATATTCTCCAAATCAGGGTTTGCAATCTAAGTTACCTTGGTAACAAAGCATTCAATATTCACCGTTAGATGAAAACCTGATTAGATTCAAGCTAATATCTTTCAACTGTTAGATCGAACTTAGATTGTCATACACAAATGAAATGTAACTTTATTTAGGTTTGAGTAACTGTACCTAAACGTGTACACTTAAGTTGGTTCAACAATAGTTAACAAATGGTTAGCCATATGAGCACTTTCATATCAACCTTATTCATCTTCACCATAACTAGTTCAAATGACTCAATAGAACTAGTTAGAGAGTTGTTCAATTGCTTAGATCTCATAGAAGTATACAAGACACAATCGAAGTAAAAACGGTTTCGATTCACTCGAATCGATTCATGAACATTATAGCCACGGTTTGCAAAGATTGCATTCCTTAATTTATAAATGTCTTAGTTCACAAATAAACCGTTTTTAGAAAATAACCCACTTATGTACACATGCTTAAGTACCCGGATTGAACTTGTTTTTGGTTCACAAACTCCAGCAGAAATTCACGGGATGTGAACTTCCGACAGTACGCGTACATGTACATGGACTTAGCTCCGGATATCTTAAACCAGTAAAGTACGCATACTTTGGTTCAAGGATTTTGGACTTACACAAGTATGAGTTCACATACAATGTTTATATCCAATCATGGTTATATATTATTGTTGATGGTGGGTTTTCATTTGAGGTTAAAATTGTAAAAACCAGAAAAAATTATGCGCTGACATATTGTAAAAGATAAAACCATTAATAAGTGTTGGATACTCCCTCACTTAATTCACCAAGAATGGAGCATGTAGCAACAATCCCATTCTGTGAATACATGAAATTCCTCCAGGTTGGAGCATGTGGCAACAATCCCTTCCCGTGAATTTCATATCGGCCTTGTATTTCCGATTACTCATTATCGGTGTGGCATGACGACCGAGTGTTACTCTTGCTGCAGTAACACGAACCTCAAGCACTATAATGAAACCATGTACGAAATACCCGTACAAAGCCGACTCTCGGTGTGTTATACTAGCCCGATTGAGCCCCTCTCGGTGTGTTATACTAGCCCGATTGAGCATCCGGACCGACCAGTAGCGGTCCAGGATATGATCTCGATCGCATTCATCCAACTCCATAAGCATGATTGGATGACCCCGGATCAATTCCATCACCCCAAGCGGTATGGAATACCCACGGCCGACCCCAGCATGGTCGGTCATTGGCCTAGCTTGCCAAGAAACCGTTCATACCAAGCATTATGTACGGAAAACCTAAATTAGGGTTTGCGGCATATTACATGTGTTGCAAAACGGTCTCAACCATCCATCTTCGCAGGTATAGATGGAGGGTGTAGATGTAGACTTAAAGGGCCCAAGAGCATGTCAACACGATCACCGTGGGACCGCCTACACACTTGACCAATCGGTCAAAACCAACAATGTTTGGCCGTGACAAAATCGTCACCCAAACAAGAGACGGCGCACGGCTTTGAAAGCCAAAATTAGGGTTTCAAGCCATCTCGCGCGTCCATCTTCTCCTAAGCACGAATGGAGGGTCACAGATTAGATTAAGCAAGGGTCGGTCATACCAAAGATGACCACCGTGGGCCCATCTACCTCCTCATGTGTTCGGACAAGGCATATCATGCTGGTTAATCCAAAAACGTGCGTCCAAACTAGCATGGCCACGCCTCCCAAACCACAACCGATCTCGACCGCTCAACTTCACGGATGATTTGAGTGGCTTAGATCACGTTTTCACGGATATTCGGTATAGGCATGAACACCAGCCCGCCATCTTCACGTCAAACCCATCGGCCAAGACCGACCAAATTAGGTCGTCTTGGAACGCGCCGAAAAAGCATGATGCGCGGCCTTTTGCGGCATCAATTTCCTATTGCAAAATTGATCTCAACCACTCCTCTTTGCTTAGGTCAAATTGAGTGGCCTAGATCGCACCTTCATGGGACAGTGATACATGGACGTGTACACCGGCATGCTATCTACATGCATGCCCTCGGTTCTCTCCAAATCCCTTTCCATGCTCGGTTTCGACCAAGTCGAAGAGTGATGCTTGCGCACCTCTTCAAAAAAACCCTAATATTCATTAATCTGGTCGCGAGATGAGTGTCTCAAAGATCATCTCATCCGTCCAACTTCACCAGCTTGGTTATACAACCCCGGTCAGGAGTTATTTGGTCAGTGAGGCGTTATTACCCATCACTTTTGTAGTTGCGGGATTTCCCACACTACACCCCTTACTCGATTTTACTTAATTAACCCCTTGGAAATGTAAGATCAAGAATATTTATTGATTGAATTCATGAATTGTTTACACAAGGAAATGGAATTACACTTAGAAATTAATACACTCTTAAACTTTCTCTCTCCTAATGACTTGCCCAACAACTCTCCAAAAATCTCCCCCTCTAATGTATCTATTTAGCCCTTTATATAGGGTAATACATAGTGGATGACTTAGCTCCCCTTTATTTTCGGGAATGTCTCGCGAAGTGTCGCAGATGCACAAACATTTGCTCTCGCGACACTTCTTAACCCTCGCCAGGTCTCATGTCTTCTTGATGTTTTGCCTGTCGTTATTCATTGCGTCGTTTATTCTAGCCCTCTGCGACTGTCTCGCGACATCGTTGTTTATTAATCCCGCGAGCCCTGTACGTTGCGATATTATGGTCCTACATCTTGCCTCTTTTTCCTTGAATATTGCTTGAAGAGCGATCTTTAAGGAAAAATCTGTTGTTGTAATAATCTTTGGTCTTCGCTGATGAAGGAACAAGCAGAAGAATACTTTTCTTGAAAAGTACGTACTTGCCTCTATTCTTTTGTGAAGTTCCGAAGCTTCTATCTGCGAAGTGTCATTTCTTGTCTCTTGTGTTACAGAGAATAATCAATTTCGCAATCTCTTCTCGCCTATATAGAAAATATGTCGTGTATTTGGATTCTACTAAAGTTCTTTCTATCAGGTTTCCTTGGATTTAGTAGTGACCGTTTACACGTGTCTATATTTACCTCTTTTACCGGTGCATTTAATATTATCCGGTCATAACGGCTTTCTCATCTATTTATAGGAGCATCCCCTGTGAAAAAATTTTCCTTTTCCTTTTCATCTTCTTCATCGTCTGCAAGTGTTCTTCTTCTTCATCGTTCTGCAAGTGTTCTTCCTCTTCATCACTTTAGCTATTCCCTTCTAGTTGTTACTCTCATGGCGTCCGTGTTTGTTAATTTTACCATATCGACTTATTTTGTGGTTGATTAAATTTGAGATTGGCTTTTCTTATTGAAATCACGGGGTATGATTAACTTTGTGATTCTTTTTCTGCCATTGTTGTTTAGCAAAAACCAACCCAGAACTAAATTTATCGTGAAGGATCCTCTTATTTCTTTGGGTTCGCCATCGAAATCTTCTTCACAGCAAGAATCCCTCACGCAACCAAAGCCCTCTTCACGAGTAAAATCTACGGCTTCAAAGAGACAGTCTGCGAATGATAAGGTGTTTAAGAAACATTTGTTTTTTATTAACAATATATTGTCGCCTCTGTTTCTTATTTAACGTGTCATTCGCGGGATGATAAAATTATTAGTAATACTCCCAAAAGGCTTCGCCACTCTAGGCTGTTACCCCGGACGTTCGTTTCCTTCATTCACACCTTCGTCTCCTATTCAGAAATCTTCGCAAGATACTTTTGTGCCTCTTTCCTCTCGATAACATTACTAGCGACAACATTTCTATACCTCAACTCCTCATAGACCAAGTTCCTCATAATAACCCTACCACAAACAATCTTACGCCTCTTCCTGTTATTAATGCCCCTACTATTTCTCCAATCGCTTCCCTTCCTGAAATCTCTTCTTCTCCTAAGGCTCCTTTGACAAAGGATGACTCATCTTTTTTGGTGGAGCAAATTCCTCTGACGGCGGAAAATTTGGAGGGTATAGATGTGGCCTTCAAGGTTCTTTCAGATCTTGTGAATGATGCCAAGAGGACTTATGGCGATCTGTCAAATCCAACGTCTGCGAGATTTTAAGTAAGCACCTTGGTCCTGATAAGGTCTCGCAAACATCTTTAGTTCAAGAAATTAGTAAGCTGAAGGATGATCTCCAAGTTATGACCGCGAAGTGCAATAGTCTCCACCTTGAAAATCAAAAATTTCACAACATCTCGCTTGGATCGTGATAACCTTCGCAAGAAAGAATGAAGAATTAAAAGGTATGTTCTTCCCCCCCCCCTCCTTTTTTTTTTTTTTTTTTTTTTTTTTTTTTTTTTTTTTACAACTCAAACTCCTGTTAGTCCTCCAAGCATTAAACCGAAAACGAATAATGGAGATATATCAAACGAAGTGCAATCGTTGAAGAAGTTCGAGTGGAAAGAGATGCTTGGATGGAGCAATATAATCTCTTAGATAATCTTCACACCTATGCGGTGATCAAATAAATAACTTGTCTAAAGAGAATTTTGATTTATCGCAAAAGCAAGACTCATTAAGTAATGACTTATCTCGCCTCTCTTATGCTTTGACTAAAACTAATTTGGAGTTGGAAACTTTATCGGATGAGAATCGAACTCTTTCTCAAGAGAAACGTTCTCGTTGAATAAGATGGCGAGCTACTCGCAGCAATATAACGCTTGTCAAAAGTTATGTGAAGAACACGAACAAGCTAAACATACTTTGAGAAACCAACTTGAAGAAATTACTGCCGAGAGAGATAAACTTATTCAAGGTAGAATAACCTTAAGTGTAAAAGCGAAGCAATTCCAAGAACAATGTGTCAGATTAGAAAAATCCAACTCTACTTTGGCGACCGAAAATTCCATACTTATTTCCAATGAAAAGAATTTGCGATCTCGATTGAAAGGCTTAGTTGGAGATTCATTTGATGATGTCATGGACCGTTTGGGGAATAACTTCGCAGCTTTAATTCAACATCTTACTTCTCAAAAGGAAGGTAGTCAAATTATTTGACTATCTGAATTTATTTATTTATTCTATGAATGCTTTATTACCCTAAAAAATGCCAATAATGTTCGATAAGAATTTACTTTGATCTTGTGTATTTGTTATGTAGACTCTGAGAGAAAGCTTCGCTCCACTATCTCCACCCTCAAGTCTGATTATTCTAAAATTCGCAAGGAAAAGAGATTACTCGCTGCGTCTCTTGCTCGTTCTCGCGACCGTGCAGAACGAAGATTTGATTATATGTCTTATTGTAAGGATATTGATAGTAAGAATCGTCAAAAGGCATTGCTTCGCCAATTCCCTCTAAAAGCGGAAGTTCTTGTGAATAACATTTTGCTGTCGAAGTCTCTTGATCCTATTCACGTCGATCCTTTGGAAGTAAGTGATGATGAAGTTCCTAATGCTCCAGATAGTGATTATGAATATGAAAGCTGCGAAGATCTCCACGATAAGGAAGCCGTCGATGAAGATCCAAATAAAAAGACTCTGATGAAAATCCAAAGTATCTGGCGAGAACGAAGGTAATGAAAACATTTACGATGAAAATCCACCAATTGAAGAAGGTGAAGGCGATAAGGGCGCAAAAAGTCTCAACCATCCTCCGTACTTGATAATGCTGATGTAGAGAGTTAAATTCTCTTTGTAATTTGCTAGAATCTCTTTTTGTGTGAATGATTTAACTCCTTGATTGAGTAATTCATATGTTTCTTTCCCCCTTCCTTAGTTAAGACAACCTTGCGAGCATGTTCGCTCACTGAATTTTTTATTAAGTAAAACCATCCCAATCAGGGATTTGATTTTAATTCTTCTTACTTTGCTGGCAAGGTCGCAGGCCGTCTTTACATTTTCATGCAATGGCCCATTGACCTTACCTTATCATTTTTGTGTGGTCTTCCAAGTTAGACCTCCTAATTAGAGGTCTTCCCCTGCCACCTTTCATGGCGACAAAATCGCGGGCGTCTTTACACTTGCATGTAAAGACCCATTGATCTTGCCTTATCATTTTCCAAGTATTTTTGCCTCTGCAGGATGTTTTAGTTGCGACAATATGACAGGCCTAAATATCTGTAGTAGCAGGATTTCCCACACTACACCCCTCACTATATTTTGGTTAATTAGTCCATTGAAAGTTGCATAATTGAGAATGTTTATTGAATAATTTCAACGATTGTTTACACGGGAAAAATAGGATTACACTTAGCAAATAAGACACTCTTGAACTTTCTCTCTCTAATGACTTGCCCAACAATTCCAAAAGATCTCTCCCTACAACGGACTCACTCGACCCTTTATATAGGGTAATACATAGTGGATGACAGCTAAGCTATCCTTTATTTTCGGGAATGCCTCGCGAAGTGTCGCCGATGTACAACTATTCAATCTCGCGACACTTCTTAACCCTCGCTTGAGTTCCATATCTTTCGGTTGTTTTGTGTGTCGTTTCCCATTGCGTCGTCTATTTTAGTTTCTGCGACTCCCTCGCGATCTTTCGTTTATTGATCTCGCGAGCCCTATGCATTGCGATATCATGATCCTACATCTTGCCTCTTTTTCCTTGAATATTGCTTGAAGAGCGATCTTGAAGGAAAAATTTATTTGATAATCTTTGGTCTTTGCTAATGAAGGAACGAGCGGAAGAATATTGTACTTGAAAAGTACGTACTTGCCTCTATTCTTTTGCGAAGTTCCGGAGCTTCTTTGAGATATATATGAAGTATCGTCTCTTATCTCTCCTGAGGGGAAGAGTACCATGAGATTTTACAATGTTGTTGCCGCGATGTTGCTTATCTTGATTTTGTACTTTTACACGGATTTTGATTATTAATGCCTTCTCTTGACACGTTTCTTTTAACCACTTTTTCTTGACCGTTCATGTCTCTTCGCATTAAATGACCTCGTTATTCTCGAGGACCTTTTTTCCCTATATATAGTTTTCTTTTCCCCTTCTTTTCATTCTTTAGTTTCTCTCTGCAATCTTTCTTTGACTCTCTCCTTCCGCAATTTGCGCTCCTGCTACTGCAAAGCTTTTCTTCATCCTTTCTAGCGCTTTTTTTAATCTACGATCTTTCATCCATTCCCATACTAAAAGATGGCTTCCATCGATCGTGGATACAAAACTTCTTTTGAAGAAGTTCAACGAGAAGTTGCTCGAGAAGGGTTTTACTCATCAACCATTCCCGATCAAGAACCCTCATCCATTCTTTCGTAAATCTTTTCTCGATCATCAATGTGATGATCAAAAGATTATAGTCTCGCTCGGTCAAACTCGCGGGACTTCCTATTCCCTTGTATAATCTGAGTTGCCTTTATTTTATGAAATTTTGGCCCATGAAAAATTCTCTCGGGCTGTTTATCAATTAAGTGGCGATTGTATTCGCTTTGATGCTTGAGTTCGCGAACCGCCCGGTGCGGTGCAAAGGATCTTTATACCCTAATCTTTGCGAGAAATCCCAAATTCGCAGATTTGGAAATAGGCTTGAGAAATACACTGTGGAAAACTTTTTTGAAAATTACTCAGTGATAACTATGATGAATGCGAGATCTCGCTGGGGCGTTCGTTTGAAGAAAAATAATAATGTCTCTGAAGATAAATTACTCATGCAAGATATTGATTGGCACCCAGGTAATAATTCCTCTCCTCGTCATTCCAAAGACGAGAAATGGTGGGTCGTACCCTTGATCTTAAATGGTCCTTACATCGCGGGCTCGCATATTCTTCCTGCGAATCTCGCAGGATATCATCCTTGGGAATTCAAATGGCCTGAGAAGAAGAAAGAGGTATGTTTCCGACTTCAAATTTTTGCTTTCGCAACTTTCTTTTACGATTCTTTGAGTTTGTGAAATCTTTCAGATAACCAAGTTGAAAAGAAGCTACAAAAGGGATCCGTCGGAGGATACTTTGACATTGCTTCGATCGCTTATGAGTGAAGTAAGAAGCATTTTTTTTTTTTTTTTTTTTTTTTTTTTTTTTTTTTTTTTTTTTTTTTAAACAATACTATTGCCTCTGTTTCTCAACTTTATACATTTGCGAAGGCTGAAGTTGAAAAAGTTGTTGCTGCGAAGACTACAAGTAAGGGTAAGACAGTCGCTCGCAAGAGTAAATCCTCTGCTCCACTAACTAAGAAGCGAAAGGTCCAATCCTCTTCTCACCTTAGCTCAAACTCTGAGTCTTCTGATGAAGATGACCATGATTCCAATCGCTCTCTCGCTACAAGGACCCAGTTAACCGGTTCTTCTATGGGTCGGTTGTCTAGTATCTTCTCGATTCTTTCCAAGGAATGGGAGATGCTCCCTAGCTTCTCTTTGCGGGACTCTCGCAAACGTGTGCAATGCCACTCTTTTGGAGGGCAATGATTCTTTTAATGGAGTCTCTAGAACTATGTCTCTGACTTCTTGAATGCGCTTGGATCCTTGGTATGTATACAATCATATCTCCCCATTGGCTTTATATTGTTGTATATGTATTAACAGCTTTTCTATCTTCTTTCATAGGTTGGAAGGTCTTCTTTTGTAGTTGCCTCAGATCTTGAGAGAAGACGTAACAATCTTGAGAAGAAGAATTCGCAATTGAGCAAGAAGATTCGAGAAATTGGAGGCGAAGGCTGCGTTATCTCGCGATAAAGACGAGACGATTCAAAAGTTAAATACCGAACTTGACTCTCAAAAGAGAGGGTATCCACCCTTCAAAATGCTAATCAGCAACTTTATGGTACAATATTTGCCTTCTTTTATTATTTTTATTTCTTGGTCGTGTATTGCCACCTAACTTATTACTTTCGCAGACGTATATAATCTCTCCGATGAAGCTATTCTTCTCCATACATTTCCTGAACCTATGGATAATAACCTTCTTCTCGCTCATCTCAACACTTCTTTAAGTAGTTCTTCGAACAAAATTAACTCTCTTTCGGAGGAGCGAGCAAACTTGACAAGACAAAATCATGAGCCGAGGATGGAAAATATGAGATTGCAAAGTAGGAGATCTAGAAGTAGCGTGAGATCAAGTTCTAGATCGAACAGAGAAGAAAGAAGAAGAGTTTTACCAACAGAGAATACCGAGGAAGAGACACAAGATCCAGACGCAGAGTATGGCGAGAGAAGAGGAGAAATAGAAGATCGTTATATTCCTCAGCCAGAAAATCTTCAAAATGAGCGAAATAGGGAAAATCAAGAAAACATGCAACTCCAAGGGCCGAATGACCCAGCTGCTGAAGGAAGAATAATCCTACACGGGAGAGAAGAATTGAGAAGAAACCGAGAGATCGAGGATGACATTGAGAGACACTACATTGAACAAGCGCGACTAGCTCGCGAGAGAGAAAGGCTAAGAGAAGAAATGGAAAATCAAGAGATGGAGGAGGCAATCCGACAGAATAACCATGACAACCGCGAGAGAAGGAGGGAACAAAATCGTGCCAATAGAAATATTAATGAAGAGTATGAGAGGGTGCAAATGATGAGAGCTGAGAGGCAGCCAAGAAGAGAGAACAACCGATATAATGGCGTGCGAATTAACGAAAGAGGCGAAGAAGAGCGTCGCGAGGAAAGAAGAGGAGAAGATAATGAGCGGGAAGGTCAAAATAGACACGAGCAAAGAAGGAGAGAAGCGAGCTAAAAAGACCCGAGTAGAATCAAATTCGAGGCAAATGAATAAATCTTAAGAGAACTAGCTGAAATGAGAGGATTACTGAACAATAGAAGAGAAGGAGGAAGGAGACAACTGGACGAAGCCATCGCAGAAGCCGCGAAGAATCCCTTCACGCTAGAAGTACAAATGGGAGGAATACCTCCTAAGTGCAATCTACCTGCATTAACCAACATCTTTGATGGAACAACCTGTGCGATACAACATATTAAGGCTTATATGAGATGTATGTTACAATGGGAGAACCATGATGCTATATTGTGCAAATATTTCGCGTCAAGCTTAATAGGAGAAGCACTAAAGTGGTTTGAAAGTCTACCAAGGAATACAATTACATCATTTCACCATTTACAAGCCACATTCCTGGGAGCATACATAAGTAACAACTCTTCACGACCCGAGTATTGAAGATGTATTCGGGTTGAAACAAAGGGTTGGCGAGAGCTTAAGGCGAGTTGACAATGAGATGGAGAACCATGTGTAGCGAAATGGCGGGGGCCGGGTTGAGGAGAGATATCTCATCCTCTCATTTGTGAATGCTCTCTTTGCGACTAACTTGTTATACATTCAAATTTTTAGAGTCAAAAATACAATCACGATGGCGAACCTGCGAGAATTACGGGAAGAATATATCGCCTTAGAAGAAAGACGAGAATGAAATGAATTCTTATCCGATTGCGAACACAAACTCGAATGCTGCGAACGCAAGCTTGTTACCCGATTCATCAATACGGTGGCGAGCACTTCGCAAGGACAAGCGAGCAAGGAGAGCCGATGAGGACAAAGACAAAAGATAGTAGCCATGGGAAGCCATGATCAAGAAGAGTTTGAGCGAGAAAGGAACTACTATAACCGTAACACAATAATAAGATTCGAGAGGCTAGATCATGTGCAAGAAACTTATGGTGGACGAAGGCAAAATAACCGTGGAGGGCGGAGAAATCATAGAACAATATGGGAACAAATTAAGATGCCTCCACCGAATGCTAGCGTTGAAAAGATCTGGGAAGCTATACTTGTGATGGAAAATGTACCAAAGCACCTTGGAATGTTGGAATGGAACCACCGCCGAGGAGATAGAAGTCATGAGTTTTGTTCTTACCATCGCTTCCATGGACATCAAACAAACGATTGTAGAAACATAAAAAGAATTATTCTCGGGGATGATTGATCGGGGAAGTGAATCACTTTCTAAAGGGAGAAAAACAGTCGGACATTACCACCACCACCAGAGATGCATAGAACGGTGTCGGCGAAAGGAAAGGAAACATTTGTGATAGAAGTAGGAACCAAAGCTAAGAATTTGAATTGCAACTCTATCGTCCACTCCTATCGCACCATCGAAGATTTTCATGACAACGTGCTCGGTAGAGTCTTTGCGAGAGATGCTAATGACAAAGAAATAATGAGTCCGAAGAGAACAACGATTAGAAAAGTGGCGATTGAAGACTATTTCTTTCTCTGCAGATGAAGTACCAAAAGGAAGAGATACACGATAGCCCGTTGGTTGTGAAACTAGAGATTAACCCGAAACCAGTTGATGGAGAAGATGATGAGGCGAAGCTTGTTGGGCGATCAATAGAATTCTAATCGACACCTAAGTTCGGTGAATATTCTCTTCTACCATACTTACAAGACGATGGGCGGAAAAGATGAGGATTTAATTCCCTCGACATACAAGATATATGGCTTTAACGACATCGCAAACAAACCAAAAGGAGAGGTTCACATGAGAATACCTCTACAAGGATTATCCATCGATATTTTATTCTGCGTGGTTGATGTGGAATCTCCATACAATGCGCTGATAGGGAGGCCATGGCTTCATGAAATTTTAGGTCGCGTCAACATATCATCAATGTATTAAATTCCCACATCCAAATGGCATTGGTATCATACGGGGAGATTGGAAGGAGTCATAAAGTGCCATGAGGTTGATATAGAAAACTACGAAGAAAGAAGTGCCAAAAGAAAGGGTTGGAAGCAACATGTGAGAAATGAACAGAGAAAGGAAAAACTAATGGTAGATGCTATAGAAGTAAGGGCTGAGCATTACCCGCGAGGTGAATGCTTAGAGACAGACCAATATTATAACAATGAAGAAGCAAAAGATATGAGGAACAAAAGGCATAAGAAGTGAATAATCAATAACGACGGGATGCAAAGTAATTTGAAGTAGTGATGTCGAGAATCTCGCATCCAAGAGTAAAATGAGAATACAACTAAGAAAGAAAAGTGAAATGCAACAAATGAAATGTAACTGTACGAATACTTCGCGAACAAATATCAGCAAGTAATGAAAAATGAATGATTGAATGATTTAACAAATATAAATGCGCAAATGAATGGGACGAACCTTTATGGCGTACACCTAGTTCGCGAATAACATTTCGTAAGAGGCAAATGTAAGACCTAAAGTGCGTCATATAAGGGGGTATCTCTCGCCGTGGTTCGGGGGAAGGTTACACCGCTCCCGAAGCTGAACCATGAAAATTTGGGGCCCATGAAAGCCTATCCTAAGAGGTACCTTGGATTCCCAACTATATATGTAGGTTATACCCTGGTTGGGCGTGCCGAGGGTCTCTTCTTAGGAGTCGGTGTATGCACAAGGCGCCGAGGTACACCTGTTGAGCGAGTGCCGGGATGGATGAACCTACCACCTGCCCATTCTTGGCAAGTCTTGGCATGCGTTGCACTCGCCCGAAGAAAACTCCACTTAGGGTGCAGTCTTGTAACCATAAACCCTATAGGTATAAGGGATAAGAGACTGCGAAAACAACTGGTTGTTGTCAAGACCGGATGGGAGGAGCTAGTCTTGTATGGCCGATGTTTCGCCTCCTTGAAGGGGCAACCGGGGAGATGATAAGGGCGGTGCTCTCCATTAGGGAGAGTGCCAAAACAGACGCAAAATGTCATGAGGCTTTGTTTTCGCAAGGAGACTTAGGCTTGTCATATTTGTGCAATGATCCTGCAGAGGCAATAATACTAACGCGAGGGTAAGGCGAGATCAATGGGTCTTTGCATGAAAGTGTACGGACGTCCTGCGATTTCGTCGCAAGACGGCAATGTCATAGGACTTTATATTCGCAAGGATATCTAGGCCTGTCATATTGTTGCAACCAAAACATCCTGCAGAGGCAAAAATACTTGAAAAATGATAAGGCAAGATCAATGGGTCTTTACATACAAGTGTAAAGACGTCCTGCGATTTTGTCGCAATGAGCGATGGCAGGGGAGGACCTCTAACTAGGGAGGTCTGACTTGGAAGACCACACAAGATGATAAGGCAAGGTCAATGGGCCTTTGCATGAAAGTGTAGAGGCGGCCTGCGACCTTGTCGCAGCACAAAGAGATAGCATTCTCAACTCATAAAGATATTCGCGACCTCGTCGCAGCTATACATTTCAACAACAATAAAATTATTATCCAACAAAATACATGAGGATAACTAACTTCTTCCATCAGAAGATAAATATCAGAGGCAAGTATGGGAATGGAAGAGATGGAATATTGTTATTCATCTTCTGACGAAAGAGTTATACATTAATAATGTTAGCCAATTATGTTACAAGGGAAAGTGAAGATTGAATTCATGAAAAAAGAGTTATACAGCAATGTACAGATATTACACGCAGCAAAAGAAAACAAAAAGAATTATATCTTTGGTGATTCTTCTTCTCCATCTGATTCTTCAGTTTCATTATTTTCATCGCCGGAATTCTCTTCTTCGCCAGCCTCGCTATCAGAAACGTCTGAGACAGGCAGATTCTCAGGAACCTTTTCAAGGAGCCAGGGATATGAATGAAGAGGGATATTGTGATCCTTACAAACATATTCCATGCCTCTATTGCGAAAGCGAACAGCATCATTGTTAAAGTTCTCCACTGTCGTTAGAAATTGTTTCTTCAACTTGGAATATCTACTCTCGCGAAGGAAGAGATTCTTTGCGAGCTGTTCTTTTTCGGTTTCGAGTTCTTCAATTCTCGCTGTGGAAAATTCCCGTGAGTTGCTCTTTTCAGATTCAAGCTCTCTAATTCTAACCTGAAGCCTCTTCTCGGATTCTCGAATAAGAAACAACAAGTTAACAATTTATAAGTAATATTACGGAAATAAGAGGCGATGGGTATAACAAGCAACCTTCTCCGCGATATCATATCTTTAACCAAGGAAGTATGCTCGGCGTGAAGACTAACATCAACACCTAGGTTATTTTCTGGCTGAGGAATATAACGATCTTCTATTTCTCCTCTTCTCTCGCCATACTCTGCGTCTGGATCTTGTGTCTCTTCCTCGGTATTCTCTGTTGGTAAAACTCTTCTTCTTTCTTCTCTGTTCGATCTAGAACTTGATCTCACGCTACTTCTAGATCTCCTATTTTGCAATCTCATATTTTCCATCCTCAGCTCATGATTTTGTCTTGTCAAGTTTGCTCGCTCCTCTGCCTCTAGCCGTCTCTCCTCATGTATTGTTTGTCTCAATCTTTCTAACGCTGCCATTTCTTCGTTTCCTGGATTCATTTCTCCATTCATCCCTTGTTCTCCTTGTCCATTGTTTACAACCTTTCTTGCTCCTCTTCTCTCTCGTCTTCGAATCGGATCTCCAAGTATGCACACTTACTCTATCATAATCCACAGCCGCGTTTGCCGCTAGGGAGATTGGTGGCTGGTTTTGACCTTCTTCATCATTTCTCATGTTCATCCTTGATGATTCTCCTGTTTCATTCCTCCTTTCTCCAGCAAGTCTCCCACTTCTTCTTACAATCGTTGGTTGCTCCTGTACGTTTCTTCTTCTAGCCATTTTTCTTTTTCAATGAATTCTCGAGTATCTTTTCCAAATCTCTTCTCTGTTAATCCAAATTCTTTCCAATTTCTTCGTCAATCACTGCTCGTCCCTGTTTCTAGCGCATATGTAGTAGCAGGATTTCCCACACTACACCCCTCACTATATTTTGGTTAATTAGTCCATTGAAAGTTGCATAATTGAGAATGTTTATTGAATAATTTCAACAAATTGTTTACACGGAAAAAATAGGATTACACTTAGCAAATAAGACACTCTTGAACTTTCTCTCTCCTAATGACTTGCCCAACAATTCCAAAAAGATCTCTCTCTACAACAGACTCACTCGACCCTTTATATAGGGTAATACATAGTGGATGATGACTAAGCTATCCTTTATTTTCGGGAATGCCTCGCGAAGTGTCGCCGGTGTACAACTATTCAATCTCGCGACACTTCTTAACCCTCGCCAAAGTTCCATATCTTTCAGTTGTTTTGTGTGTCGTTTCCCATTGCGTCGTCTATTTTAGTTTCCTGCGACTCCCTCGCGGTACTGTCGTTTATTGATCTCGCGAGCCCTATGCATTGCGATATCATGATCCTACAATATCCTTGCGAACATAAAGCCCCATGACATTGCCGTCGTGCGACGAAATCGCAGGACGTCCGTACACTTTCGTGTAAAGACCCATTGATCTCGCCTTATCCTCGCGTTAGTATTATTGCCTCTGCAGGATCATTGCACAAATATGACGAGCCTAAGTTCTCTTGCGAAAACATAGCCTTATGACATTTGCGTCTGTTTTGACACTCCCCCTATTGGAGAGCGTCGCCCTTATCATCTCCCCGGTTGCCCCTTCAAGGAGGCGAAACATCGGCCATACAAGACTAGCTCCTCCCACCCGGTCTTAACAACAACCGTTGTTTTTGCAGCCTCTTATCCCTTATACCTATATGGTTTATGGTTACGAGACGCACCCTAAGTGGAGTTTTCTTCGGGCGAGTGCAACGCATGCCAAGACTTGCCAAGAATGGCCGGGGTAGGTTCATCCATCCGGGCACTCGGCTCAACCGTGTACCTCGGCGCCTTGAGCATACACTGCGACTCCTTGGAAGAGACCCTCGGTCGCCCAACCGAGTATAACCTACATATATAGTTGGGAATCCAAGGTATCTCTCCGGATAGGCTTTCATGGGCCCCAAATTTTCATGACTCGGGCTTCGGGAGCGGTGTAACCTTCCCCCGAGCCATGTTGAGAGATACCCCTTATATGACGCACTTTAGGTCTTACATTTGCCTCTTACGAAATGTTATTCGCGAACTAGGGTGTACGCCATAAAGGTTCGTCCCATTCATTCATTCTTTTTATTCAATCATTCTTCATCATTTGCTATTTTGTCTGCGAGATATTCGCCGATTCATTCATTTAATCATTCCTTATCTCTTGTTGTTTTGTTAAGCCATTCATGACTTTTTTTGTTATTCTTATCACGAGCTCTTGAATTCTCTCTCGCATTTCTTGAATGTCGCAAATATCATGAAGAAGTACTTCATCTTGATTCCTTTTTCCTCTCTCATTATTACGGGTAATATTTCTTTAGATATAACCTATTCCATGGTCTATCCAATTTTTGTCCCACATCTCTTCCTTCCTGGGTCCATTAATCTATATGCCCCGTACCAACTACCTCTTTGACGATATAAGGTCCATCCCATTTTCTCGCCACTTGCCTCAAACTTTCACGTTGATATATTGGGGTTTCTCGCAACACCAAGTCTCCCGGTTGGAACTCACGTATTTTTACACGCTTGTTATATTCTCTAGCCAGTCTTGACGATAATTCTCCATGTGTCGCAAGGCCTTTTCTCGTTTTCTTCCAATTCATCCAACTTGATTAGAATATTGCACTAAGATTTTTCTCCCGAGACCTCTTTTTTGGTTGTCGGAATCACGACCTCGTTGGGAGTCTTGCTTCAACTCCATAAGTTAAGCAAAAGGGGACATTCCTGTGGCTTCTCTTCTAGTTGTATTATAAGCCCATCTTTGCATTGGGTACTTGTTCGCACCATCCCTTGTTGTGTCCTTCCAACTTTTTCTTGATATATCGGCAATTGTTTTGTTTGTTGCCTCCGCTTGGCCATTAGCTTGTGGATATAATGGAGTTGATTTTCCACATTTTATCTGAAATGCATTGAGCAGCAACTCTATATTTTGCCCTTCAAACTGCTTCCCATTATCAGATACTAATTGTGCGGGGATCCCAAATCTGCATATAATATTTTCAAATATGAAAGTAAAAACATCCTTATCGCGAATGTGCTGGACCGCTTTCACCTCTGCCCATTTTGTGAAATAGTCCGTTGCGACAATTAAGTATCTTCTTTGTCCTGTTCCCGGTAAAAATGGTCCCACAATATCTAAACCCCATTTTCCAAAAGGCCACACACTTCTTGAAGAATTTAACGGTGCTCCCGGTGCGTGTATCTTCTTCCCGTGTCTTTGACAATCTTCGCAGCGTCTGGCGATTGCTCTCGCGTCCTCATGCATATATGGCCAATAATATCCTTGCGTCTTTGCCTTATATGCCAAAGATCTTCCGCCGCTATGATTTCGGCATCCCCACTATGCAACATCTTCAATATGGTTTCTCCTTCTTTCCTCGTTAGACATCGAAGCGAAGGTCCATCAAAAGAACGCCGATAAAGCACGCCATCTCGCAATTCATAATTTGTTGCCCGGCTTTTTAACTTGTGTGCTTCCAATCTATTTCTTGGTACCTCGCCTTTCATTAAGTACGCGTGAAGTTCTACTCTCCAGTCTTCCTCGCGACATTGCATTTCATCTGCCACCATCATTATATCTACATCTTGTCCCTCCTCTTTATTAATTGATGGCGCTAGTAGCGTCTGTATTTTGATATTCCTCGCAGTTGGGTCTGTCATCATACTTGATATAAAGGCAAAAAGCGTCTGCAGTCTATTATCTCTCCTTGATATGTGCCTCCATTTTATTTTCGGTATCTGTCTTGACAACACTTCTACAAGCTTCTGTATTTACGTAGGGATGGATCATTTGTAGCATACTTCTCATTTATCGACAGTTGCCAATTGCGAGTCACTGGTAACCCTTACATTCTCCAATTTCATTTCTATTGCAAATCTTAGAGCGTGTATTATAGCTTCGTACTCCGTTTCATTATTGGTAGACTCAAATTCCAATCTAAAAGCAAAGGCTAACTTAGTGCCTTCTGGCGAAATCACAACAATTCCCACTCCTTTACCTTCTCTATTGGATGATCCATCCACTAATATTTCCCACCGGTCCAAACTCGGTTAACAAATCTTTTGGATCTCCATGCTCTTCTTCTACACATCCATCATTTCATCCTTTGCTTCATCTTCCTCCAAAGGAAATTCCCAGCGAGAAAAGTCTGCGACAACACGTGACTTGGTTGAAGATAGTATTTCATATTTGAGTTTGTAATGGCTTATTTGAGCATTCCATCTTTCAACTCTTCCGATCTTTTTGAATTTTTCATTCTTGACTCGATTGGTACCTTCGTTACCACTCTAACGAGTATGTGCCTGAAAATATATGCGAAGTTTAAACGACGCATAGACTAACGCCAGGATTAATTTTTCAATCTTCGAATAATTTCTTTCTGCAGCATTAAAAGTTTTGCTGATATAATAAATTGGCTTTTCTACACCTGCGTCCACTCGCAGTAAAACTGCACTTAAGGCATGCGACGTTGTCGCGAGGTATATTAATAATTCCTCTCCTGGTTCTGCCTTCTGCATAATGGATACATCCATTAAATGTTCTTTGATCCCTTGTAAAGCCTTTTCACATTCGTCCGTCCATTTAAACTTCGACCCTTTTTTCGGGAACAACGAAAAAGTGTTTACATTATCGGATGACCGCGAGATGAACCTTCCCTAGCGACGCTAGTAACCCATTCAGTTTTGAACATCCTTTATTGTCGCAGTGTCGGCATATCGCGGTGATTGCTTTTACTTTCTCCCGGTCAACATGTATTCCTTCCTTTGATATAATGTAACCCAAGAACTTCCCTGACGCAACTCCAAAGGTACATTTCTCTGGATTGACTTTGATGTTGAAACGCCTCATTTGTTCAAAAATTTCTTTCAAGTCTCGCACGTGATCTTCTGCCTTTTTACTTTTCACCAGCATGTCATCTACGTATACCTCTAGTGTTTTATGTATCCATTCTGCGAATACATTTTCTACCATCCTTTGATATGTTGCTCCAGCATTTCGCAAACCAAACGGCATTTTAGTATAACAGTATAATCCTCTTGGAGCGAAGAAAGCAGTGTGTTCTTGGTCTTCCTCGGCGAGAGGAATTTGATTGTAACCCTTGTATCCGTCCAGCGACGATACTCTTTCGCTCCCAGCTGCTGATTCGACCAATTGCGGAATGTCTGGTAATGGAAAACTGTCTTTAGGGCAAGCTTTATTTAGGTCAGTGAAATCAATGCAAATCCTTATTCCCTTGTTCTTCTTTGGAACTATAACCATATTCGCTATCCATTCTGGATATTTTGCTTGTCTAATAATTCCTGCATCCAGCATCTTCTGCAATTCTTCTTCTATCTGAGGGTGATACGCTGTTGCTATCTTTCTAATTCTTTGTTTGAATGGCTTCACATTTTTATCAATTTCCAACTTGTGACAGGCTACTGATGGATCTATACCAGGCACTTCATCCATATCCCACGCCGAAGATATCTTTATAATTTTATGATAGATCGACTTGTTCTTTTCTCTTCTTCCACTCCCATGTTAGTTCCAATTTTTAGCATCTTGGGTTTTTCCTTAGTTCCAATATTCACTTCTTTGGTTTGCTCTGCCGCGACATAACTGGCCTTCGGTTCTCCCATAGGGGTTGGTCCTTTCGGTTCTTTCGCGGGATCATTTTCTTCTCCCGAGATCTCGCTAGGTATGCCTTTTCCTTCCTTCGCTTTGATCATGTAAACTCTGAACTCTTCTTCTTTCTTAGCCGCCCTCGCCATCTTTTTGCGATACTTTGATATATTCTTTCGCTTGTTCACTTGTTCTTCGCAGCATTTTACTTCATTTTGATAATATATTCTTCCTTTAGCAGCATCCCCTTTGATCTCGCTGATTCCGGTTGGTGTAGGAAATTTGATACATTGATGAAGCGTTGACGCCACAGCTTTTATTGCATGTACCCATGGTCTTCCTAGTAATATGTTATACGGTGATTCCATATCCACTACGCTCAACGTCACCTGTGTTTCGATTCTTCCTAATGGAATACGTATTTTTATCTCCCCTCTAACTTTTGTTATGGATTTACCAAAACCTTGAATGTTATATGCCGCGAAAGTCATATCTTCGTCTTTATATCCCATCTTTTTGTAAGCGTGATAGAACATGATGTTCACCAGACTCCCTGTATCAATTAAAACTCCATTCACCACCCATGTTTTCACCGTGTTCTCCGATTCCTCTCCTTCCTTATACGCGTTAATTGCAATTACCAATGGAGATGTGTGATCCAAATTTTCTTTGGATATTTCCCCTGCCGTGAATGTTATCTCTTGCTTTTCCCAATCCTTCATAGGTGATGTTATTTCTCTATCCGTAATCTTCTTTCCTTCAAAATCTCGTTTGTGTATTCTTCCTCTGATATTTTCATGAAATTCGTTAACCATTACTCTTATACCTGTGCTGTATGCCATATCTTTTTCATCCGATCTAAAATTTTTCTTTCTCATTTGTCTGATTCAAACAATTTTAATTGCAATCTTCTCTCTTTTCTCAACGATCTCCCTGTTTCTAGCGCATATGTAGTTGCGGGATTTCCCACACTACACCCCTTACTCGATTTTACTTAATTAAACCATTGGAAATGTAAGATCAAGAATATTTATTGATTGAATTCATGAATTGTTTACACAAGGAAATGGAATTACACTTAGAAATTAATACACTCTTAAACTTTCTCTCTCCTAATGACTTGCCCAAAAACTCTCCAAAAATCTCCCCCTCTAACAGATCTATTTAGCCCTTTATATAGGGTAATACATAGTGGATAATGACTTAGCTCCCCTTTATTTTTTCGGGAATGTCTCGCGAAGTGTCGCGAGATGCACAAACATTTGCTCTCGCGACACTTCTTAACCCTCGCCGGTCTCATGTCTTCTTGATGTTTTGCCTGTCGTTATTCATTGCGTCGTTTATTCTAGCCCTCTGCATGATTGTCTCGCGACATCGTTGTTTATTAATCCCGCGAGCCACATGCGTTGCGATATTATGGTCCTACAACTTTACCACACCATAATGCGGTACACATAAAATACACACGATACTTCACAAGTATCGACTTTCTAGAATAACACAGTTATTCAATTGACATTACATGCTATCTTTCGTGGATCCACGATCCACACATTCAGATCAATCATGTCACAAACTGGGGGGATACATACTGGGGTATTGGTGCAGTGGTTTACGGCGTGCAACGCGCCATCACAAGAACGTGTCGGGGAAGTCATGGACGGTTAGAGATGAACAGGGAGAAGTTGGCAAGACTGGTCGTGTGGCAGACACACAACTCCACTACTCCATCACTCCACTTCCTCCACTTCCCACGAGAGACGTGAATAAGGCTCAATGACTTGTATAAATAGGTTCTCCGCCTATTTCAAACAACAACACAAGTCCAGGACGGTACAGAAAACCAAGTGTTAATACAAAAAACGTATTCCAACACCCGGAGCTTGTCAAGCATCAATCACAAGCCTTCTCACCTTTATTTACAAGTCATAAGCAAGCCAACAACTTCACAACCTCAATACCTTCTTCGCTTCCCTACCTAAGATCAACCCCATCTCCTTCACTTTGTGGCCAAAACAAATCCTGAACGGCCATTTCTTGGTTTAGTCCGGACTTGCACTGATCTCTCGAATCTACAAGCACTCACCGCGCGATTGCATTTGTTTAAGGTTTAAATTCATTCCTCATCCACACCCCAAATTACCAAATTCTGCGGGGAGTAGTTTTCACCCATAAACAATTGGCGACCACAGTGGGAGGTTGATCTCTCGGTTACACAAAATCGAATTCTCAATTTTTTCGGTTTCCATCTCATGATGTATCAGGAGTCCACGGGGCGGTTCGGATACCATGGGAAGTGTAGCTAGAATCTTGGAGGATGTCTTGGCAAATCAATTTGGTATCACCGAGAAGGCGAGCGAGACATTTCGCCTTTTGAATGATATAACAACACAATTACAAGAAGGGTCGGCATGCATCTACTCAGCGGTGCAGAAATCTTTGAATCCTTAGTCGGGAGTCACACCTTTACCGGTGGAGAGGCAAAAGAGCGCGCAACCGCGGGGAGATTCGGGAAAAGACGAACAACATGGTCCGGCCAGACGAAGACTCGAGGCAACTCCCTTTGAGGAAAAGACTTGTCGGGGTAACACAACGTCTACCGGATAAAGAAATGGAGCCTGCGGCTTACGGATCCCTGGGAAGATTTATATCTCAAGACCCTTGTCGAATCCGGAAGACTGTTCAATCCGCATCGACCTTTCAACTAAGTGAAGAAATGCTTGAGGAAGGAGAGATCAATCAAGGGACACGTGAGTACGAGAGGACGAACGTTCAGATTCGATCACTCGGCGGTGATATTACAACACCTCTCATCACCGAGCCGGAGCGTACGCAAAATCCGGCATCTCATCAAGTGTAACACCTCTGGTAGTCACCGGAGCAACAACTTCCACTCCTTCATCGGGGACGAGGAGCCGGAGGGACGAGAGGAGGACCATCCCCATTATCATTGCGAGACTTGATGGAGAAACATGAAGTTCTTGCTAAGACTCAAACGGATATGGCCGCAACTCGGAAAGAGGTACTCACTTTTCTTAAGACATTAACCGATCGATTTCCACAAGAGCGTGACAGCCCCTGGAGAAAAAGGGAACGCATTCAACGCACCGGAGAAGGTACTTCAGCGGCGCGGACCTCCATGGACTTGATCAAAGAAGCGACATCGGATATGGCGATCTTGTCATGGAAACTACTACACCGGGACGATCCTCACAACGATCCTCCTCAAGTCAATAGTTTCACTATGAACCGAGAGGTTGGTGGATCGGGAAGCGTTTTCTCTAGTGGAAAGTTTATACGAACTTTCACACCTCTCGAAGAATCGGCGCACGGAGACATTTTTGCAATCAACCGGAGGAAGGTCACAACCGTGCCCTACATGTCACCGCACGTATCAAGGATTCGAGTTCAAGACGACCATTATCGACACGGGGAGCGTCTTCGAATGTGATTACTCTCAAGACTCTCGGGACATCCAAGGTTCTCCAAGACAAGGTCGTTTTAAGCCTACCACGGTGACGGACTTCGAGGGAAACCAAACCAGCACATACGGGAGAAGATCCGCGGAAAGAATCGGAACGGGTTCGTTGCATCCCACTCCCCACGTGGGCGTCAATTCGGGAAGAAGACCGGCTTGCATCATTGAGGGCTAGTACCCACGATGCATCTTTCTTTGTGAAGCATTCTTCTCCATCTGTGAAGCCACGACCACGTTCACACGAAGAGGGGAACGAACTTTAGTGACGAGTCGTGACCGAGAAAGGGAAAACGGTATCTGACACCGCCATTATCAATTAGCGAGGAGAATGTTACCAGATCTCTCTACCCAATGGAATGCTACAACGACAACGAACCACAAGAACAAGTTCTAGATACTCCACAACAAGCGCAAGATGGCACCAACTCCACAACGCGATGAGATTGAAATCATTGAGGAATCTCCTAGGCCTATCTCCATCGACTCAACCTTGTGTACGGATAAACGCACGAAGTTCGTGGAACTTCTCAAAGAGTACCGGGACATATTCACTTGGAGATATGAAGAAATGCGGATTTAGATGAAAATTGGTCACCCATCATCTACATGTCATACATTGTATCCAAGTCGGTTAAACGAGTTGTAGTTCATACATGAGAAAAATGGATAGATCGGTCTTGCATAGACTTCGAGAGACTTGAGCAGGTCTTTGCTCAAAAAGCGATCCTCCTCTACCTAACATAGACATGTTAGTAGATGCAACCAGCGGACACGGCATGTTCTCCTCCATGGATGGATGTAGCGGCTACAAACAGAGATAATGATGTATGAGCATGATGCAAGTAAGATATATTTTCGAACTCCTCTCGGAAATTTTTATTATACCATCTTTTGCCATTTGGTTTAAAGAATGCCGGTGCAACGTATCAACGCTCTATGACGACAATCTTTCACTGGAGCCGATACCTCAAGGGAGCAGCCTCAAGAAGATAAAGATGTCCACGCGTCATATCAAGCAAGATCCGGGCGAGTCACTTTATCGAGACGGTGGTACATGTCGATCATGCTATGTTGGAGAATCCGCTTTTGGTCATCCTCTGGAGCTATTAAACGCTCATCTACAACAACATATGCCCTGATAGAAAGAACCAGGCCTGCCGGTAATGAAGAGCCTCATAATGTTTGTAGGAGCATATATCTCACCAATAGGGGATACAACCTTGACCTTACATAAGCGGTTCCACAGAAGCGACAAGAGGAAAACCACCGAGATACAACATCATGCGCATCCGTCAACTCCAACTCCGGTACCACATGCACGACTCCCACAATGATGAAACAATGTCCAAGATATTCTATATACGGCTCGACAACAACCACTACGAACAAACCATGTAAACCACGCTTGGGGATCGAGGCTCGGCATGAAGTTCCTTCACGTCGATCAAGGAATTCTTCAACATGAGAGAGATGGTCAGTCAAGAAGCATGGAATTCGCAAGGTAAATCAATCAAGAGGGAAACACTTCCAACGCTCCCTCTAGCGAAGCCGCTTCAATGGTCTATTCAAGAGCCGCATCAATGCTCTCTCAGGACCCCTGTTAAGCAATCCTGCTTCAACACTCTTTCCAGGATCCACCTCAACGTTCGCACCAGAAGGCACTTTAACATCCTCTCGAGTCGTTTCAACACTCAAGCTACATCAATAATCTACGCTCTGGTCAAGTTATCTTTGATGTACTCATTGCTCAACATACGTCTTATCCATCCTTCATGAGGACCCAGCGGAGCATGAAAAACCTTGAAGTCGATAGGAGAAGGTTTATCTTGTGGAACGAATATTTTCATATAGTTGAAAGGTCGCGGTGAACAACTCATCATCAATGTTCGGCATATCTTTGAAAGCTGTCAACACCTCGACTTGGCACCGACATTATCCCAGAAGACATCTCAACGAGGTTCTTTTATTCATTCTACAATAAAAGACGGGAGTCGGTACTTGTATAAAAACGCGTGAGATGTGTAGTCACACCTGACAGAACACACATTCACTTTGGAGTACACAAGGCTGGTATTGGGTCCAAAACACCTGTTGATCAAGTCACAAGTCCTGTTGATCAAGTCTCAAGACCGGTATTGATCAAGTCACAGGTATCACTCAAGCTTCAAGTCCGGTATTGATCAAGTGACGAGTCCGGTATCACTCAAGTTTCAAGTCTGGTGTTGGTCAAGCTTTAAGACCGGTATTGATCAAGTCACAGGTATCACTCAAGCTTCAAGTCCGGTATTGATCAAGTGACGAGTCCGGTATCACTCAAGTTTCAAGTCAGGTATTGCTCAAGCTTCAAGTCTGGTATTGATGAAGTCACAAATCCGGTATTGCTCAAGTTTCAAGACCGGTGTTGGTCAAGGGCACGAGGCTGGTATAAAGGTGACATTCAGTCAGGCATACGCGATATGGGACCCACATTCAATCAAGCATATATGGCGGGACCATATTTATTTGCACAACACGGTTCTCTTATGTCATGGGAATCATGTTCGCGAAATTCAAGCCCATGTTCGATCAAGCGGCGCAGTGGCCCACGAACAGCAGGCGCGGCGGTCAAATCGATTAGGCACAACCCACGATCGAGCGAGAAAGCAGGCGCAATAGCCCTCGACCTGTCCCGAGGCATAACAAGGTCGATCTCGCAAGACCAGACATTCAAACGGAGCAAGCACGGAGTGGGCCCTCGGCCAAGCCCCAGGACATAGCAAGGTCGGCCAAGAAGACAAGAGGCCGACGTCATACTAGGGAATGCTCTTACAGATGCCTTTTGAACGTGACATACTCCAGGGACGAGGATGACCCGTCTCTCCACAGTAACATCTAACTTTGTCTCATAAAGTTTTATCTTTAACTATCACCATCTTATGCCTACCCCACAATAGTGTAACCATTGTGTGCTAGGCGAGGGACTTAATGTTGATGGTGGGTTTTTATTTGAGGTTAAAATTGTAAAAACCCGAAAAAAATTATCTTGTGACATCTTATAAAAGATAAAGCCATTAATAAGTGTTGGATACTCCTCACTTAATTCACCAAGAATGGAGCATGTAGCAACAATCCCATTCCCAGCGAATACATGAAATTCCTCCAGGTTGGAGCATGTGGCAACAATCCCTTCTGTGAATTTCATATCACCTTGTATTTCCGGTACTCATTATCGGTGTGGCATGACGACCGAGGTGTTACTCTTACTGAGTAACACGAAACTCAAGCACACTATAATGAAACCATGTCTGAAATACCCGTACAGGTGACTCTCGGTGTGTTATACTAGCCTGATTGAGCCCCTCTCGGTGTGTTATACTAGCCCGATTGAGCATCCTACTGACCGTATCGGTCAGGATATGATCGATCGCGATCATCCAACTCCATAAGCATGATTGGATGACCCCGAGATCAATTCCATCACCCCAAGAAGGTATGGAATACCCACGGCCGACCCCGCATGGTCGGTCATTGGCCTAGCTTGCCAAGAAACCGTTCATACCAAGCATTATGGACGGAAAACCTAAATTAGGTTTTGCGGCATATTACATGTGTTGCAAAACAGTCTCAACCATCCATCTTCGCAGGTATAGATGGAGGGTGTAGATGTATACTTAAAGGGCCCAGAGCATGTCAACACGATCAACGTGGGACCGCCTACACACTTGACCAATCGGTCAAAACCAACAATGTTTGGCCGTGACAAAATCGTCACCCAAACAAGAGACGGCGCACGGCTTTGAAAGCCAAAATTAGGGTTTCAAGCCATCACGCGCGTCCATCTTCTCGGCACGAATGGAGGGTCACAGATTAGATTAAGCAAGGGCCGGTCATACCGGCATGACCACCGTGGGCCCATCTACCTCCTCATGTGTTCGGCCAAGGCATATCATGCTGGTTAATCCAAAACGTGCGTCCAAACTAGCATGGCCACGCCTCCCAAACCACAAGCCATCTCGACCGCTCAACTTCACCGGATGATTTGAGTGGCTTAGATCACGTTTTCACGGGATATTCGGGTATAGGCATGAACACCAGCCTGCCATCTTCACATCAAACCCATCGGCCAAGATCGACCAAATTAGGTCGTCTTGGAACGCAGCCCGGAAAAAGCATGATGCGCGGCCTTTTGCGGCATCAATTTCCTATTGCAAAATTGATCTCAACCACTCCTCTTTGCTTGGTCAAATTGAGTGGCCTAGATCGCACCTTCATGGGACAGTGAGACATGGACGTGTACACTGGCATGCTATCTACATGCATACCCGGTCGGTTCTCTCCAAATCCCTTTCCATGCTCGGTTTGACCAAGGCTGAAGAGTGATGTTGCGCACCTCTTCAAAAAACCCTAATATTCATTAACGGTCGCGGATGAGTGTCTCAAAGATCATCTCATCCGTCCAACTTCACCAGCTTGGTTATTCAACCACAGGTCGGGAGTTATTTGGTTAGTGAGGCGTCATTACCCATCACTTTACCACACCATAACGCAAAGACTGCATAAAATACACATGATACTTCACAAGTATCGACTTTACGAATAACACGGTTATTCAATTGACATTACATGCTATCTTTCGTGGATCCACGATCCACATTCTGAACATCAATCATGTCACAAGGCGGGGGATACATCTTTGTATTATTGGTATGGCGGTTTACGGCGTGCGGCGTGCAACGCGCCATCACAGAACGTGTCGAAGTCATGGACGGTTAGAGATGAGCAGGAGAAGTGGGCAAGATTGGTGGTGTGGCACCGACACACAACTTTACTACTCCATCACTCCACTTTCCACGAGAGACGTGAATAAGGCTCAATGACTTGTATAAATAGGTTCTCCCCTATTTCAAACAACAACACAAGTCGAGGACAGGAGAAAACCAAGTGTTAATACAAAAACGTATTCCAACACCCGGAGCTTGCTTGGCATCAATCACAAGCACTGCTCACCTTTACATTACAAGTCATAAGCAAGCCAACACCTTCACAACCCCAACACCTTCTTCGCTTCCCTCCCTAAGATCTACCCCATCTCCTTCACTTTGTGACCCGACAAATGCAGAACGGCCATTTCTTGGTTTAGGCCGGACTTGCACAGTTGATCTCTCGAATCTACAAGCACTCACCGCGCGATGCATTTGTTTAAGGTTTAAATTCACTCCTCATCCACACCCCAAATTACCAAATTCTGCAGGAGTAGTTTTCACCCATAAACAATTATAAACTCTCATTTCAATCATTGAAACTTTCTTAGAGGACGTTATATAGTTTTTATTCACAAACCATTTTTCGTCAAAGCGATTTTCAAGTTATTAAAATAATCAACATGACTTTCGTCACGAGTAAAGATGAACTTGGCCAAAGCAAAAGCTTACCAACACATATTTCGAGAAATAGATAACCGAGATAAACTCGGCTCGAAATAGCAAATGTGTATCAAGGTCTATATAGCAATACGACTTTTGTCTCAAGATAGGAGATAGAATAGATAGAATTTTGAGTGATAGATAAGTTCAAGTCTCCACATATCTTTTTGTCGATGAAGTTCCACCGGTTCCTTGAGTAGTTCTTCGTTTTGCATGATGAACGCCGTGGAGTCTAGAGCTCAACTACACTTACTATCCTAGTCCAAATTTAGCTATAAGTAGACTAGAAATCAAGAATTATAGTTTTGGTAACTAAACTTGACAAACAAGCTTGAGATAACAACGCTTGCGAGTTCGACCGAGCAGTGCTCTAACAGTGCGTAAGTTCAATCAATTGTGGATCCGACCCTTGGTTGTTGATTGAATTGATTGACACTTGGATATTGGTTTTTTATACCCTCCAAGTTGTTTCTTATGTTAATCAGGCTCACGGATTTCTATCTGTTTGATTTGATTATTACATTAAGAATTAGAGATATAATTCTTTGATATATTTCTTGATTGAGCCCTCTTTAGTAGTTGGTGCTCTCATAATTATATTGGAGTTAGTCCATACAGATTTCTAAACGAAATATTGGGTGAGGTTGTTAGACCCCCGATTTTTCATTTCCAACCTGCAAGTCTGAACTTCAGTTTGTCTAAGCAAGGCGTGAAGGCTTGGATTGTACTTTTATTGGTGAATAGAGGGGATCCTTGATGAAAAAGAGGGGGTACAACAACCACACCCAATAATTCGTTCGACAATCTGTATGTACTAAACTCTAATATAATTCCGAGAGCACCAACTTCAAAGCGAGCTCAACCAAGAAGAATATTAAAGAGCTTTATGCCTTTATCTCTCTTCTCAATTCAATCAGCAAATCGAACAGATAGACATATGAGAAATAACTTGGACGGTACCAAAGACCAATGCCTAAGTGTCAATCAAGTTATATCCAACTATCAAGGTCGGATTTCTCAACTAATTGAACTACGCAGAACCTGTGATATTTCAATTATATAAACAAATATAATGCGGAAAAGAAATAACACAGACACAAGTAATTTTGTTAACGAGGAAACCGCAAATGCAGAAAAACCCCGGGACCTAGTCCAGTTTTGAACACCATACTGTATTAAGCCCTACAGACACTAGACTACTACAAGTTAACTTCGGACTGGAATGTAGTTGAGCCCTAACCAAGTCTCACACCGATTAAGGTACAGTCGCGTTCCTTACGCCTATAGAACCACACAGGATTCTGCGCACTTGATTCCCTTAGCTGATCTCACCCACAACTAAGAGTTGCTACGAACCAGTCGAAGACTTATAAACAAATCTGTCTCCCACAAATATGTCTATCCTTTATTCTTTTTGTTCCATCTTTTGATAAAATGAAGGTGAATAGGAACCAACTAATAATCCGGTCTTATACTCCCCAAGAGAAGCCTAGAAATATTAGTCACCTCACAATAACCTAACTGATTAACATAAGAATTTATTATGGAATCACAATAGTCTAAGACGAAGAACTCATTTGTGATTACTTTTTATATCTTACCTTAGAAGATATATCTTGAGTGAATCTCGGAAAAGATAAAACTCAATACGATAGAATAGATACTACAGATAAAATAGTTGGATCTGGCTTCACGAATCCTAAATGAAGTCTTCAAGTCGTTAACCTATAATGGTTTGGGAAAAACCTAGGTTAAAGGAGAACCGACTCTAGTTTGTAACTAGGACACAGGAAAGTGTCGGGATAAGGTTTTCCAGTTGCTAGAGTTCTCCCTTATATAGTCTTTCAAATCAGGGTTGCTTACATTCAGTAGTTTAGTAACAAAACATTCAATATTCACCGTTAGATGAAATCCTGATTTAAGATTCAAGCTAAGTCTGCTAGAAATTAAGCAATTAATCTCCACCGTTAGATGGTCTTTTACTTGTCTAATAAGATTTTTTTACTTGTACATTGTTAAATGGGTTTTCATAAAACTACGAGTACACATGTCATATATGGATGTGTAACTCTTAGTTTCACAAGTCTTATGTCTGTATAATTCCTAATTGCACTAGTCATAAGCATTTGACTCCTGGTTTTCACATTTTATGGATGTGTAACTTTTGTTTCATTGAGAACTGCACTTCATGATTTTATGCATGAGTACACATGCCATAACCTAGGTATGTTTTAAAATTCCTCCATAATATGTATGTGTAACTTCTGTTTACATGCCATAGGCCTGTGTAACTGCTGATTACACGTGCATTTTTGTATATGTATTAGCATATTTTGGTAGTGATAGTGTTGTCGAAGATGATGGTTAACTTTTTTGATTAGTAATTAACATAGTATACATGCTAGGTACACAAGTCATATGCATGTGTAATTTTTGATTACACATGATATGCATATATAACTTGCAATTACAGTAGACATATGCACATGTAATTGGGAGTTATGCCAATAGATACATGTGTAACTCCTCATGACACATTCTAATATAAGTTATCAAATGTCTTTGTGTGATTTTCATTATCCGCCTTGGAATTGTTTTATAATTTTAATTCTTTTTTATTTACTTATGCAACCTAATTCCATGGATGTTTATTTTGTTGCGAGATATGCAAGCATCTTTAGAATCGAGAAAGACAAGAAGGGAAATGAACATTTTTAGTATAGGATGTCGTGACATATTTCCGGATTTCGTTTTACACATCTAGTGTTTTAACTCGTTCTTGTGTTCAATAAAAACCTATTACTATATTTGATAAGAGGAAAAATTATCGTAAATGAATATTAAATCAATACATGTATTTTTGTATGTTTCTTTTTGATGTGTGCTGCCGAGTTCACATGCCATATACAAGTGTAAATTTTGGATACACATGCCATATAGATGTGTAACTTCCAGGATACGAATATTATATTGATGGGTAACTGCTGAGTACACATCCATATGCAAGTGTAACTTCCGGATACACATGTCATATATGGATGTGTAACTGCTGAGTATACATGGATACACATCCAACTTCTGGATACCTCGCATGTACACATCCATATGCAAGTGTAACTTTTGGATACACATGCCATATGGATGTGTAACTTATAGGATACACATGTCATATATTGGTGGTGATCCGCGGTGGTGGGCGGTGGTGGTTGGAGGTGGGTGGCAGTGGTGGTGGTTGGAGGGAGGCGATAATCGATGGTTGTGACTAGTAATTGTGCTGGTAGGTGGCGGTTGTGGGTGGTGATGATGTTTGGAGGTGTTGGTGGGTGGTGGTTATGGGCGGAGGCGGTGGTCGGAGGTGGTTTTGGTTGGTGCGGGTGGGTGGTGGTGGTGGTTAGAGGTGGTGGTGGTGCTTGTCGGCGATGGTGGTGGGCGGTGATGGTTGGTGATGGCGGTGGTTGGTGGTGGTAATTAGCGGTGGTGGTTGGTGGTTGTCGATGGTGGTCGGTGGTGGTGGTGTGTGGAGGTGATGTTGGAAACATCATTTTACTATATTTTAATAATTTTGGGTTTAGATTTAAAAAAAAAATATTCTTTTTAAATTTTGGGCTAAAAAAAAGAAAAAGTTTGGGCTTAAATTTATATTTTGTTTAATTAGAGGTTTGAAAATATACATAAAGGTATGAGCCAGGGGTGAGCATTTGGCCCGAAATCCGCGGATTCGATCCGGACCAACCAAATTTTTTTGAATGGGTACCCAAACCGTACACTAATAAATTGGATGCGGATACAAATTTCAAAATCCAACGGATTTTGGATTGGATGCGGGTGCAGTCTTAAAAATCCGTTGGACATCCGTACTCATTACATTAAAGACATTTAGAGTATTTTATAAAATACGGGGTAAGTTTAGTATTAATAGTCCACTATATAGAAAAAATTATATCTTCATCATTTTTTCCATCACACATTTTGAGCTTCAGATTGAGATATAAATTCAACTTTTTTTCTTCTTCTTGATTGGTGTCATTGTACTCAAGTCATTTTTGTTAGTTTCTTTTTAAATTTTAATTATAGTATTAAAGATATTTATAGTATTTTATAAAATACGGGGTAAGTTTAGTATTAACGGGCACCTAGCTCAGCTGGTCATCTCCGTTCCCTAAAGTTGCATGCGTTTCAGGAGGTCCTAGGTTCGAGTCACGGCCCCAATGACGTAATATTACAGGAATTAACATGGAAGGTAGAGTTAGGTTGCCCCTCTTGTGTCACAACCTCAGCCCCCCATCCGCTTCGGCAACCCCGTTGGTTACGTTACCCATGAGGCTCGCTGATAGGCTAGCACAACAACCTGTTCAATAATGTAGTAGTATGTTGTTGGAGCTTAGCTTGTTAGGCTTCCAACTAGTTAATGTAATACTTTTTATCTAATAAAATTATAAAAAAAAATCTATTATATTATCCACATCCAATCCGTCCATTAGTGCATTCATTGGATGCAAATCAGTTTGATGGTGGGTTGGATGCGGATGCCAAATTTGAGATCCATAATGAATTGGATTGGATGTGAATGAGGTGAAAACGGATGAGGTGAAAACTGGTCCATACCGGCCATATTCACCCCTAGTATAAACATCTTTTAAAAATTTGGGGCATTGTTGTAGGGCTTGTAGCCCATGGATGTGCGGCCCAATATAGTGTCTAGGGTTTACTTCCTACAAGTATATATAGGACATTGTTTTATGTAACCAACTGATGCTGATGATATAGAAACTCTCTCTTGCCTCTTTGTCTTCCCTATATTTTCCTCAAACACGTTATCATGCACGAGCTCTACCCTGCGACAATGGATATTGATTTTATTTTATTTTTTTGGGTTGCTATCAAATACACTGCGTTGGAATCAATGGAATCTCCATCGTCAAATCAGATAAGTTGGATCTATTTTTTTTTTATTTTTTTTTTCTCCTATGGTTTTTGATTTTGTCGTCCAATTAAATCTTGATTTTATTGTGTGTAGATTAAATCTGACCTGTGATTTGATTTGTGAACGATTTGATAGGTGAACACACTAGATTTAATAATACTAAACTAATATGTACTCGTTGTAATGTTTGTGCTGTGATTTGATCTAATAAGTAGTTAGATACTTCTAATGTATTATACGTAGATAAACTGATACATACCCAGGACAAGATCAATGAACCGATACGTAGAGAACTCTTAGATTTGTCTATGCTTTAAGTTTGATCTAATCTAATTTATTATATGTCTGTGCAAATCCATAATCAATGGGGTGATTGAATTTTATAATAGACATATATGTCTGTCTGGATCTTATAATGGGTTTTACTATAGTTTTGCAACTGATGTGTGTCTGCAATTGGGTATGTCATATTGAGACGCCGATTGGGATCTTCTGGGAAACAGAGGAGGAGTTCTGGTGGGGGAGACGAGAAGGAAAATCGGACTGTTTTGACCGGACCCGTCCGTCCACACCCGACCCGTGGTGCTCCGAGTCTGTCGATCCTGTCCAAAACCGGCTGTTCGATCTAGTCCAATGGGTTCCTGTTCCAATTCGATTCTTTGTCTTGGTTTTAGTCCGTGCACGACCAAGGATGTCCTGCTTCGGGCTATATACGGTGGGAACCAAAGTCTAAGGTATGTAATTATAATGTGGGTTTTTACGTTGAGTACTTACTAGGTTTATTTATTTGTTTATTGGGACATGCCTAGTTTTGTTTATTTTGTCTTAAGATAAGTCCACATTATATAAATGGTCTTTAAATTATGATCGCTGATCTCGATCATTAAGAATTTTGGTCTTAATGCTATTTTATTCTCTTAAATATGATATTGCCTATAGTTGAATGGTGTCTTTTGTTCAATTAGTTGTACCAACTCCAGTGTATTTATTTGGGGTTTAGAAGTATTTGGACCATTATTGCGTACTTGATATTATCTCCTCAAATTTGAATGTTTCGTGAAATGTAATCCACGTGCTAGACTATTAAAAAGTCAGTAGTTTCAAAAGAGTTGCAAATAAAATCACATGTATTCCAATTTTTGTGGAAGAACTCACAAAAGATGATATGAGTTAGAAAATTTCCATTACTCTACTTCATCCATGATACTAACGAACCAATATATGTTGAAGTATGATAACAAGAGAACTATCTTTAGTAATATATTCTACCTAAAGTACGTGGTTGACATGTATAGTGAGATTCTCTTGGCCTGTTGAGATAAAGAAATTTCTCAAATTAAGCTTAATGTAGCAAAAATTAAAAATGGAAAGAACCCCGAAGTAATGGAGGTTAGACGTACCGACTCATATAAAGCATGTGAAAAGGGACATATATATTATGAGAAAAAAATGTATTTTTTTTTTTTGCCCAGCAGTAATGACACCAAAGTACAGGTATCAATTGAACATGGATGAAGCTAAGATGTAATTCTAGATGAATCTTCTTACCGGTATTGGTACAAGCAATATAATGCGGGTACCATAGTAGCAACCAATTTCCATAGGAAGGTCATAATTTAGACATCAACTTTAATGACAAAAAGAACTTTGCCTGGCCAATTGACTATTTAATTGAACTAGATCCAATATCTGCGCTTATGGAATGAAAAGTACACCATTCCCAAGAAACATAAATTCTCTAAAAGCACTTGAGATATATCTGGATGAAACGTAACATACATTCACTCTAAAGTAATTGAGTTGAATCTCACTTTTGTTACTAATAAGGCCACACCACTTATTTAATATCTCAAAACTCAATATCTAACAGATAGTGGTTTCCCTCCCACCAGCTTAAGGAATTTAAACTAGTTGTTGAACTATTTCCTTAGAATGTGACTACGAGGATTGGATCATCGAGAGCAGCACTACTCAAAATTTATTTTCGATATAGAATAAAGACGTCACAAAATCTCTACATGTACCGAGAGATAATCACACCTTGTTAAATTACAAAGAAATCCATGCAAATGGATATCATGTGGAACCTCACAGTGATGAGAATGTAATTGAT
This sequence comes from Papaver armeniacum, assembly GCA_023531295.1. NCBI lineage: Eukaryota > Viridiplantae > Streptophyta > Magnoliopsida > Ranunculales > Papaveraceae > Papaver > Papaver armeniacum. Next base: position 16,819 of record JAJJWW010016336.1, on the reverse strand, counting down.
TGCATCTTTTATAGTCTCTAATATATTTGGAAGGAAATATATTTTAGAGAAACTAATGAGTCAATCTAGTGAAATGTAAATCACTATAGTATTTGGATTCTTTTGAATCCATATTGACTCCGATGATGAAATGTTGGAAACCGGCTCATACGAGACTTTGACATAACCATAAAGGCACTTTGGTTGTGACATGATGTTTCATTTTGAAAGGACTCATACTTACATCATTGTGCTTGAGTGAACCGACAACGGAAAAAGATTGTGAGAATGCAAAGTAACGACATATCTCTCAATAAGTATTTTCTAAAGTACTAGATGCGAACCAACCCCCTTCCCGTTATGCTTTTAAGTAAGAAAGCATATCACTCATTTTACAAAGTCTTGATAAAAACGAATCGAGACCATCCTAAGATGCAAATGGTAAACAATCCATATTACAAAGATAATAAGGTGAAATTTAGAAAATATTCATGCGAGAATGCGGACCATTAAAGTGACTTATGGATCTGGTGAATGTTTTGACATTTTTGGACTAGTTATAGTTCCCAAGAAATTTGTGTTTAAAAACTACCAGCATATATTTTACATGTAAGGGCTCACCACTCATTGTAAATGCGAGCGAATGTACATCAAAAGGACTTGATAATTATTGCATGTTTAATAGGATCAATGAAGAGCATCCTATACCTCATGGTCTAGCAAAGGCTATCATCAAAGGTTACAGATGATGCCTAAGGAATAGGTTATGCGTACCAACCTACCTTTTATTTCTTTGGGGATATGCAATATTACACGCATCTTTACTTAATTCGTTTTTATAACCCAATATTAGTCAACCTTTTCTGCATACCAGTTGGTAACTGGATTTAAGCCTGACATTCATGTTCTTACGCATTTTTGGTTGTACTATATATGTGCCATTACGACTCCACATCGTACTATGATGGGTATTCAAAACTATTAAGTAGTTATGTTGGAAATGAGTTCCCAACAGTTATCTGCATTTTTAAAACCTTTGGCAGGAGATCTCTTACCGCTAGATTTGCGGGTTGTCATTTTAATGAGACAGTCTTCCCATCGTTAGGGGGAGATAAGAAAACGTATTTTCTAAGGGAACGACATGAATTGTCGTGGTGTGTTCCCCACTGTGTCTCATATTGATTCTTGTACTCCACAAATGTAAATGTGAAGTGACAAAGAATAATCGATTTTCAGAATGTACACTGATGTCGCTAAAGTGACAAGATCACACATACCAGCTGCAAATATTCCTGCAAGGTTAAAAATCCTCATTATGGGGTACACCATAGACTAAGGTGTTGCAACTACACTTGGTGGAAGTGTAGTTGAGGCCGTGGCTCCATAAAGGAAGATGGAGAGACCACCAAGTTCGATCAATGCTCACCTAAAAAGGAAGTAGATGAGTAAGGAACAAAATAATTTGTATCATTAATGAAATCATCTCATTTGATTGTCTCTGACTATGTCCATGAATCAATACTGGAGGACGCTCCGAAGTTTTAAATGATTCTAGAGAACAATAAAATCGTGACGGATTTCGAGAATGCACATGAGTCAATGGAAGGATCATGCGTGCACAATGATGATATAATCCATTATTAGTTGCTCCAGAACTAGAGCACAATGAGATCGAACCATGCTTTATTTTGATTAATTTCAAATAAATAGCATATTTGGCCTACACAATCCAAGTAGAACTTAGTTCTTTGGCAAATATACGGGTATTTGGTGTAGTAGTGCTAACCAACCAAGTGTAAAGCCTATTGGACATACATAATTAATTTGTCATAAAGCATAATGAGAGAAAAAAAGGGTAGTCTTAAAGTACAAAGACTCGCCTTGTGGCGCGAGGTCTCTCACAAAGCCACAGGAATTGTTCTCTTGTAATGAACGTTATAGAGTTCCGCTACTTAGTTAGCTTGGTAATTTCAAAAGGACTTGAAATGCAGCATATGTATGTGGTTGTTACGTATCTCTAAAAGCATCAAGAGATAGAAGATATTTACAAAAGTACTTGATAGACTTTTGTTTCCCAAATCAAATGACTCTAAACCACAGAGTGTGTTTATAGTTAGATAGAACGCTCACTTATAGATTCAAGCAATCAGGCGGATGTGGTATACCCGTCTAAGTGGCTATTTGATTTGGAGGGGATAGACAAGTTAGTTATTTTTCTTTGTGTGTTCATAAGAAAGTTCCCGATTTGGAATTGTAGCTATTTATGTTGATGTTACGGACATGATATGTACTCTTGATGTAATAAGAGACCTTAAAAGCTATTTGAAATCCGAATTTGAGATGAAAAATCCGGGAAAGCTCGATCGAATCTGCGAGCTTGTGGTATATTACCCCACCAGTTTGCATTTGTCTAAAGTTGTCGAGCAATTTAAAAAGACATGCATCCCGATAGCACTCCCATGATTAGTCGAGGTTCAAATGTAAGTATGTGACCATTTCGTCTAAAGGAAGATGACGAAGATGTGTTGGGAGATGAAATTCCCTTATCTAAGTACAATAAACGCATTGTTTTACTTAGTATAATAATGTACTCGATTAAGTTTTACATCCTCAGGGAACTTGTTAGCTAAATATAGCTCGCGCCAACGCAACGTCATTGGAATGGTATAGTGAATGTAATCATGTACTTAAAAGTAACCATTGACGTAAAAATTGTTTTATCCCTGCAAAGACATAAAAAGGAATGCTAATGAAAGTGCAATCCAAAAGTTGTTGATTATGAAGGAATAATAATCTCTTCTCAAACGAAAGTAATCGGGGGAGATACGGTAGGGTATTTTCCAGGTCATTACAGATATTCAATTTCGAAAAGTACATGACTAAAGTAACGATCTAGAACAACTCAAAGTAATCGGGGGAGATGCCGACATCAGGGGGAGGATCCAAGGATATGATGTCGACATATTTTACTTTGAAGTTGAAGATGTTTTGTACTCTTTTTCCCTTCGATCGAGAATAGTTTTTCCCGAAGGGTTTTGTTACTCGACAAGGTTTTAGCGAGACAACACTAAAGCATCAAGTGTGTTGAACGTGGAAGACATAAAGATCGCGTTGATATTACTGAAAATATCTGAATCAAGGAAATGAAATGCGATAATCCGTTAAGAAACGTAACTTCTAGAATCAACAACATGGTCTTATAAACATTCAAGTCACAAAAGTAAAGTGTGATAAACTCCTTTTGATTGCCTTAGACTAATGAAAATTGTCTGACATCAGGGGGAGAATTTAATGGTGTGTTGAACTATTTTCCTTCACCGAGGTTACTTTTTCCCACAGGGTTTTGTTACTCGGCAAGGTTTTTAATGAGACAACAACAAACGCCGGGAATGTAATTTTCCTAACTAAGGCTATTATCTTTCCCACGAGGATTTTCTGCCGTAAGAGTTGTGATGCAACTAGTCAACTTCAACGGAGCAAAGTGATCATCTGCAGCGGATCACCTTTACTTGCATCTGTCACGTTGTACTCTTTTCCCTTCGTCAAGGTTTTATCCTTTGGGTTTTCCTTGTCAAGGTTTTAATGAGGCAACATATTCGAGTCTAACTATATTCTACATTTGTGTAATACTGTATTCTTTTTCTTTAGTTCGGGTTTTGTCCCTTTGGGTTTCCCTGACGAAGTTTTAACGAGGCAATTAACTTAGACTCATCGATCTTTGAAGATCGTATTGCATGTGATGAACTACATGTAAAGTACGAGACAACATGTGAAGTGCTACATGTGAAGACCTGTACCAAGGTTTTGTCCCACTGGGTTTTTCCTTGTAAAAGTTTTAATGAGGCAATTGATTTCAGCACAAGTAATCAACGAGAGGATGACATTTGAATAACTATATTCGAAGCATTACATATGAAGTTCAACTGGACCGCACAAAGGGGAGTGTTGTAGGGCTTGTAGCCCATGGATGTGCGGCCCAATATAGTGTCTAGGGTTTACTTCCTACAAGTATATATAGGACATTATTTTATGTAACCAACTGATGCTGATGATATAGAAACTCTCTCTTGCCTCTTTGTCTTCCCTATATTTTCCTCAAACAGGCATCAATTCTCTTTTTTTTTTTAATTAATGGCTTGATATAATGGGCAAGTGCAACCCATTGTGAGGCCCTAACCTAATTTCCTCTTCTAAACGGTGTCTTTGAGAACCGGTTTCTTTTTTTACTAAACCCGAAGGCCCAGACCCTTAAAAGTTAAAACGGTATCGAGTCTCTCCGCAAACAAAGCTCCCAATTCCTCAAATACTGGAATTTCACATCTCTCTCTAGGAAAATCCCTCTTCTGGTAATGGGGAATTTCAACAATCTCCCGATAGAAATTTTACTAGAAATCATTACTTGTTTGCCAACTGAATCCATTCTAGACTGCAAATCAGTAAGCAAACAATGGAGAATCCTGATTTCTCATCATCCATCATTTTCTCAATTGCACTTAACTCGTATTCATGATCTCGATTCTGGTAAGCTGAGTTTTCTTGTCTTAGACTATATTGAACAACTTCAGTATTTTGAGTATAATGAGCATAATGATCAAACACCTATTCATAGTATTAGAAGGATCAATTTCACCCCTCCATTTAGATCTAAATCTTCTTATTGTAAACTTCTTGGTTCGTTTAACGGTTTTGCATTTGTAACCCCGTGACAAAAGAATATGTCGTTCTTCCTGATTTTAATAGAGATCCGGACTGTCGTCAATATTATTATTGGTCGAGCGGATTTGGTTTCGATTCTTTAACTAATCAGTATAAAGTTGTTGAATTGGTTAAGTTAAGGAGAGCAACTAATGTTATAGAGGCTGCCGTATACACCCTTGGCAGTGGCAATGGGTGGAGAAATGCAGGGAGGTTTGATATTAAGTTTTCTGAAGTTTATGTTGAATGTGGTGTCTTTGTGAATGGAGCTCTCCATTGGATGGATCTAAAAGGAGGAGAGGTTTTAGTTTTTGATTTGAAGGAAAAGTTTCGTGAATATGTTTCACCACCTCCTCCCCCACAAGATTATGAGTGGTGTAATTATAGTTTAGGGGTTTTCGGTGGAGTTTTATATCATGCTACCAGATATTACAGTGAAATCTCCGAATGCCCCTTTTATGACATCTGCCTACTGAAAAAGAAGAACGATATTCCTGACATGAAAGAGCAGGGGGAACATGAGCCATTGGGTTGGAGTAAAGAGTTCAGTCTTCTTGAAAGAAAACCATTATCCTTCACCAAGAGTGTCGGTGTTTTAGGTTTCAATCATAACTCTATTGGCATTCGCGATTCAATAGCTTCAACCTCGGAAAAACTTGTGGATTTTACTAGATTTAGTCAAATATTCCCTCACAAGAACACCTTAATTTCGTTAAAAGGATTAGGAGAAGAAGATATAAGAATAATGTTGTCAGCGGAAATTGAGGAGACATACAGCTGTGATTTGCCTACAAAGCAGCTAGCAAGATGAGATCCCTGGAGTGGATACACTATTAACTGGTAATCTTCGATGTGCTTCTGAATTAGTATTGTCTATATTATATATGGGTTTCATTGCTTTGGTAATATGCAATTTGTTGCCACTTGATCTAATTGCAATTGTAGATATGATGCATGCTTTAGGAACTTGTTTCGTTATTATGCACTGGAGTAAGTATATGGAAGCAAAATCGTGAAAAGTGAGAGCAGGTTTCTCAGTAGTATGAGGTAGTTTATTTTGTTTATACATCTTAGCAAAAATCGATAGATAATTTGGACTTGAAACCTCAGCATGTTGTGTTAAGGTACAATAACTTCCATATATCATATAAATGTAAGTTTCAATAGGAAACAACACTAAATTTTGTCATTATCCATCAATTAATTTCGTAAGAAGAATAGTAAGTAGGCAGAGTTCTATGTTTTACGTCTCAACTCTGTCGATAAATATAACCAAGCAAACTTTTTGTCTTCAAAGAATGTTACTTTTCCATCTTCATTGAAAAGCTCAATTCTGGGTAAGTACCTTAAACAGTACTACTACCAGGATGCAGGGCAATGATTATGTTGGCAGTTGAGGATATTGCCATCTTCTTACTAATGGATGTTTTTTTTTTTAGAATTGTAGCTACCCAGACATATATTTCATGCCTGCAACCTCAGTTTGATCACTTTTCGTATTGTTTAACATCGGGTCAGTTAGATTCCAATTTGCATCATCACTTAACACAAGAGTTGCTGGGGATGTTACCGAGTCTGACAACAATGGCATCAATATATATGTTTCCTTTGGTTTCATTTTAAGAGGGTATCATGCAATTCCTAAGGAGTTACATGAACATTGTTAACCCGTCATTGACAGTATCTGCAAACAATGTTTAACCAGTAATAGTCAGCACTAGGCCTGTTGCATTTGTTTCATACTTTCCAAATGCTAATGTTGCAGGCTTTGGTCTGATTTTGACAAAATTGTGCAGGAGAACTTAGCAAATTTGGAAATTTCAACAAGGACCAGTGACCTAGAGCAGGCAGAAGCTCTAGCTTTCTCCTTTATCAAATCAAGGACTCCTCTTTTCGTAACTGTAGAAACTAGTGTATTGCTTCAAATTGATCTCATTAGCTTTCTTTTTATCTTTTCTCTTTAGTCTCTCTCTTCTACTATTTGAATCTGGGTTACGAGCTGAGATAGTTATTGGCACAATGGAAATGATATCGGTGATCTAGTTGTAGCTGATAAAAGTATCCTACTCAATCTTTTTCTAAGAAGCTCCACCACAGATATGAATCCGTTTTTAGCTCTTTCTTGCATTTTAAAGCACTTTCACGAGAGGCGTGACGTATTGATGTTACGGCAACTTGTTAAGAGATGGACATGCATAAAGTTATGGTATGTTGGCTTAGTCGTTTTTTCTTTGAGCTCAGTCGTTCTTTTATTCCTTGCAATGACGACCTTCCATCATTAAAAGATGTTGGCTTTTGTTAGGTTGTATAAAAGGAGGGGAAAGCTCCAGTTAGTAGTAACTGGATAGCCTAATGCTAGAGAATATGGGAAGAAGATGCAGGACTCATTTCACTTCCCACGATACTGTTTCAGTAGTCTTATTAGCTAGCCCAGTTCTATAAAATCTGTCCACGGACAAGGGAAGAACAACCTAACATATTGATTCTTTAAGAATAAGAAATAAAAGATCGTCTTGCATAAAAAACACTTTGGAATAAAGAAAATTCAATATGTCATCAAATCACAACAAATTACTCTTAAAGCATGAATTTGTATTGTGGTGTACGCACGCCCAAGCCAAGTACTAATAACAGGACACAACAGGCATTGTGATCAAACTGCTCCTCCAGTACCGGCAAAGGTATCGAGTGCAGAGTCAAGGTAGAAATTGGCTCCAAGATATTGAATATAATCTCTGTAGTTGAAAGGTCGAAATATCAGAGGATGATCTTTGTCTACTAATTCTTTCGGGGTTTCAACAATTACTCCTTCTTTCAGACATGCAAACAGTCCATAAGAGTACCTATCTTTTTCTCCTTTCACCATTACTCTGTGTTTTGGTGCATGCATCCTTCCATTGCTCCAAGCCTGCACAGTAAAAATGACTAGTCGTCAGTCAGCACTTCCCTCACTCCAGTCTTTGAAAGCCGCATATCAAAGTGTTGGAGTTACAGGAAGAAATGTACCATGAGTGTCTTGCCCACCATAACTACGAACGTTTTGGGTTGTTGTACCACTTGAAGCCATTGGCCTTCTTTGGAGAGGATTTCAAGTCCTTGTCTGTCTTCATATAAGATGGTAATGAGGTCTTGGTCGGTGTGAGGAGAAAGACCAAGAGTCCAATCATCAGTGAATGGAGCGCTGTACTTCATAACACGGAATAAGTAATCGTTGTCCTTGATGTGCGAATCATAGTAATGTTTCACTCCTAAGCTCTCGAAAATCATCTTCCGTACCAGTCCTTCAAGTTCTTGCATCATGTTGCTCATTGAGGTCAATGTTTGACTGCAACAATGAGTGAATATCAATACAAAAACATCATTACTGTTCTATAATCAACTATAATTCTAAAGTGACAAAAACATTAGCGTTTGTTGTTAAGGAACAATGAATCTAAAAAAGTGAAAATTCAACATTACCAGAAAGCAAGGTTTCCATCAGGCCACATAAGGTCTGTGAAAGCTTGAGACTGTTCAAAGATTGGTGAATTGTGAATTCCTAAACTCTCATACAACGGTTGTCCTTCAAACTTGCCTAAGTAACCATGATGCACGGAACCGGAATTCTTCATTTTAGTCTCATCAGGAAGATCAAACAATTCTTTCAATCCCTTAAGCATTTCTTCATGGAGTTCATCTGGAACTTTATCATAGACTACCCGAAAACCTCCGTAATTTGCACAAGCTTCTCTTACTTGTATGCATAATTTCTTCCATCCTTCACTTCCTTCTACCAGATCTTTTGGGTCTTTGCTGAAATCAATACATGGGATGCCACATCCATAATCCATCTCTAGGCGCTCTATCTAGATTTTTGGTTTCTTTTCTTTCACTCTATATCACGGTACTTTGCACTTGATTAGTGTATATAATAAGCATTCAAAATAGGACACGGGTCTTCAATGAATTTCTTTTTATGGATGAAATGAATAAATGTGTCGTATTAATGTGAGAATAGGAACTTTAAGGAAAAAAATCAAACTTTTGACAGATTTTTTTCATAAATAACAAAATCATGAAAGATTTATTGAAAATTGGTTGGTGAATCTGGATTGCAGCTTTAATGATAACATGCCTAAACCGGCATAAGCGTGTCGCTTTTTCGGCAAACCAAAATAGGAGTGTGCATTACTATCTAGCTTGCCATAAGAAAATTCTGACGTCTTAAAACCATTTATATGGATGAAGATCATATAATGAATATACTTTACAAGTATAGGTACAAGATCCAATGAATCATGGAATTAAATGACATAAATTGTGCACCAACTACAAAACAAAACAACAACAAAAAAAAAAAATCATTAGGAAACTGTAAGCAAACATCAAACTGTTTCAAGATGGCGATGAAGGTTGAAATAATATCATGGGAGACCATTAAACCATCCTCTCCAACTCCGTTACACCTAAATACCTACAAACTTTCTTATATTGATCAGGGAAACATTCCTCATCCGCCGATTTCTCTCCTCCTGTTCTACTCTGGTGCCAATGTAGACGCTGTCGAACTATGTGGTTCGCTAAAGAAATCTTTGTCAGAAACGTTGACGCGTTTCTATCCATTAGCAGGAAAAATCAAAGATAATCTGACAATTGAATGTGATGATTATGGAGCTTATTACTTGGAAACCCGAGTTGATTGTCAGCTCTCTGAAGTTCTTACATATCCTGAAGCTAATACCTTGAAGAAATTCCTTCCATCTTATGATCTTCATTTCAGAAGTGGCAGTAGTGGTAGTGCAACTAGTAATGAATTGGATTTGAAAGATCTAATGCAATTAGTAATTCAAGTAAACGTGTTTGATTGCGGTGGAATTGCCATTGGTATTTCCATGTGCCACAAGATAGGAGATTTGGCATCTATGACAACATTTCTGAATTCTTGGGCAAGAACTTCTCGTCGCGGAACCAGTAGTACTGCAGATGATCAAGAAATGGTTACTCCTTATTTTTACTCCGCCTCTCTTTTCCCTCCTAAGAAAACGCTTGCTTCCTGCCCATTCAAGAAACTTTCCTCTCGAAACAAGGTACGTCAGACTATATCTATTTTGTACGATACTAAAGCCGAATTCTAAAAATTCTAATGTCATTCCTTTGAATAGCATGTCACTAGAAGGTTCGTTTTTGATGCATCAAGAATAGCTGCACTCAAAGCCAAAGCAACCAATCCCATATATGTGAATAATCCGACTCGTGTCGAATCAGTTACAGCACTTATATGGAAGTGTGTATCAAGGGTGGGTATCACAAAATCATCAGAGTCTGCTACTAGACAATCTGTAGCTTTCGTACCAGTAAATTTTCGCGGGAGAAGGATTCCGCCTATGCCCGAACATCTTATTGGGAATCTCGTTCAGTTGGCAGTTGCAAGTAAAAATACAAGTGCAAGTGCACAAGAAGAGGATTTAAGCTACTTGGTGCAACTTGTCAGAGATGGCATAAGTAAAATCGACAATGATAGAGTGAAGGCAATGCAAGGTTATAGTGATGGGGGATTCGGGGAGTTCTTTAGAGAAGTGTATGGAAGGTATAGGAACGGGGAGGTGGATTTGAATACGATTATTAGTTGGTGTAGGTTTCCGTTCTATGAAGCTGATTTTGGTTGCGGAAAACCACATTGGGTGTGTCCTGTGCAAATGAAGGGGAAGAATGTGCATATATTGATGGATACAAAAGATGGAAATGGAGTTGAAGCATGGGTGACTTTTGGTAATCAACATCAAATGGATGAATTTTCATCTTTAATTGATTGCGAATTGGAGATATCTGCTGAAACAGAAAGGAACTCTGCTATTTGAAAATGAAGATAAAGATTTCTTCTTGCGTTTTGTTTGATGATCAAAACTCATTTCTGTTTCAAATTCATTGACATTTCTGAAATGGATGATTTTAATGCAATAAAAATGGATGAACTTTTTTTCCTTGGAAACTTTAAACAACAGCAAAACCAAAAATAAATAGTGGCCCATGCAGGTCTCGAACCTGCGACCTTCGCGTTATTAGCACGACGCTCTAACCAACTGAGCTAATGGGCCACTTGTGAAGATTATAAACATAGCATTATAGTACAATTGTATATGGGAGCTTGATGCCTGGTTGCCTTGGCCTGCAGGGGCCAGCTTTGCAACTCTCCGTCCCAGTATCCGAAAGCTTTGATTTGGCGTATTTTTTTTCCCTTGGGATGCTGCTTCATTTAATGTGGAAGGCTCAGGGAATGAAGCAATTGAACTGGTACTCTTTATATTGAATGTCAATCCCGCCGGAGATATTAGATTTGTTGCTTCCGTCGAATTATTTTTCTTTCTTTTTTGCTGGAAAATATACGTGGTCATGCTGGCCATACTTCCAATAATAGTCCCATGTAGCTACAAATTGCCGTCCCCGTTGATTTTTATACTCAAAGCACCGCAGTGCCAATTCACTTTAAAATTACGAACTCCAATTTGATACTGTATTATTATATTTCCACCAATCTTCTTGTTCGTCCAAGGATGCAAGCAACTAAGAAACATCAACTTGATCACATGTTGGAAAAAAATATTCGAGCATCTGACAGATAATAAATAAATGCTAGTAGTACTCTTAAATTCTTACAGAAATTGTGAGTTAGTTGTTTTCAAACATGGCAGATCTTATGAACATTTGCAAAAAACATTTCATAGTCTTCACTGCTTTTCTTTCTCTTCTTCTTCTTCTTACGCTCTATTTTTCACCTTATAACAATCATCAAACACCAAATAGTTTGCCTCGCGCTTCTCCGTTACTAGCTAGTAGTGACGATGGTAATGAGATCTTTTCGAAAACCTCGGATGAATCATCTAATGCTCCCAATACTAGAGTGAGTTTTTTCTTCTTTTTTTTTCTTCTAGTAAAATCTACACTGTTTTTGGTGTTCTTAATCTTTCTCGTCCAGTTTGTTGTTGTTGTGACGGATTATATCTGTTGATAATTGTACATATGCAGGAAAAACTTACTGGTGCGGAGAAAATTGAGGATGACCTTTCAAGAGCTAGGGCTGCCATTCGAATGGCAATTCAAACACGCAATTACACGTCTAATAAAGTGGAAGATTTCATTCCCAGTGGAACAGTTTACAGAAATTCATACGCCTTTCATCAGTAAGAATTTTCACTCTATTCTTTTTTGTTTTATTATGCAATTTTCATTCGTTTGGGTGCACTATAGTTCCAAAACATAGTAGAGAAAAAGCATTTCGTGGATCAACTTGTATGAGTCCTTTAATCAAATCAACAAAATTTAGGATTGTTAACGATGAAGTTGTTAGGTGCTAATTTCAACGATCCAATGACAGAAAATGGAAATTCATCTGCCTTGACTTAATGTGCATCACTTAGCTAGTGAGTCGTATGCGCTGCTGCCAATGAATGTGACCTAATCAAATAAGAATCTATTTGTTTTTTATCAAGAAAAACTAAGGAATCTTCTAATTATTTTTATAATAATCTTCTAATTTTCTACTTGAAAGAGTGAAGACGATAAAAAATCGCAGACACCACGAAGCTACCTACCTTATAGGTAACATGGGGGAATTGAATCTTCCAAAAAAAAAATAAAATCATAAACATTGAAAGAGCACATGGAATTTTATCATTGCAGAATTTCATGATTTACCAATTTTGTACTTGTGAAATTTTATGTACACTTGTGAACCAGGAGCTACATTGAGATGGAGAGATCATTTAAAATTTGGACATACGCAGAAGGTGAACCACCTTTGGTACATGCTGGACCACTTAATTTGCTCTACGCGATAGAAGGCCACTTCATTGAAGAAATGGCGAGCAAGAGCAACCCATTTGCAGCTCAAGACCCAAATGATGCCCATGCGTTCTTCCTTCCTTTCAGTGTAGCCAATATGAAAAGTTTCCTTTACGTGCCCTACAGTAAAGACTATTCGCGTTCTCCCATCAACCATTTGGTTATGGATTATGTTCGCATCGTATCAGAAAAATACCATTACTGGAACAGAAGCAGTGGGGGTGATCATTTCATGGTCTCTTGCCATGATTGGGTAAGTTCTTAATTTGTCGCAACTCATGATTTTGTATCGTGGGAATTATATACTAATTTTATTTCTTCTTTCATGAAATGCGACATATTACAGGCACCTTTTGTAACCGAGGAAAATCCAAGATTGTTCAAGAAATTCATCAGGGTTCTTTGCAATGCTAATTCGTCAGAAAGTTTTGAGCCCGAAAGAGATGTATCCTTGCCAGAATACAGCGTCAAGGGAACAAGTCTTTTGACCTCTACACAGTCTCGCGTTAGTGGTTCTAATCGTTCCATTCTTGCTTTCTTTGCTGGTGGTGGCCATAGACCCATAAGGAAGATGTTACTTAAGCATTGGTTAAACAAAGACAGCGAACTACAAATTCATGAATATCTTCCCAAGGGACAAGATTATGGTGAATTTATGATGCAAAGCAAATTTTGTTTGTGCCCAAGTGGATACGAAGTTGCCAGTCCAAGATTAGTCGAGGCAATCCATGCCGGATGTGTTCCTGTAATTATGTCGGATCATTATGTTCTTCCATTCAGCGATGTGCTTGACTGGAGCCAATTTTCGATACAAGTTACAATCGAAGAAATACCCCAACTTAAGACAATACTGCAGGCTATAACAGATGAGCAGTACCACAAATTGCAGAAGAGGGTTATACAAGTTCAACGACATTTTACTCTTAACCGTCCGGCACAAAGGTTCGATATTATTCATATGATACTTCATTCAGTTTGGCTAAGGCGATTAAATGTTCATCTACCAGCTTGAAAGTTGTCATAAAAATCCAATTCCAAACTATTTTTTTTCTTAATTACGAAAATTATTAGATGTATGAACTGGCAAAACATGTACCTGGTAGTAGTGGATTCTTAGATAATTGTTGTACAAATTCATTCATTTTTCTTGGTAAATAATATGGTTAATTCAATAATTTTCCTTTTATTGAGTTTTCTGTTTTTTGGCTGCATCCATTGTATCAGTATAATCATAGGCATATTTACTTCAAAAAAAGAAATCCTATTATTGGGGCCATAGGGGATGGGTTTTGGGGTGCTTAATGGGTCATGAAATAGTAGTTCTTATAACCCCTTATCCTCCATTTTACATAATCCCCAATATACCCTCGATTTGATTAGTGATAATTATGATGATTAAGTAAACTAATCACGATTAACAAATGGATTATACTAATTTAATGATTAATTTCTTGAGAATCAAAACTTTTTTTTCCTTTTGTTTTTGATCTAGAACTTTTTGAAAACTTTGAAGAAAAATTGATGAAATATATGCTGAAACTAGTCTAGAAAAATTTGTAATCAACCCCCATTAGAAAGTTTGATTGATTCGAATACGTTTGAAACGGAAAAAAAATACTATGAGTTTATTTACAGAGTTACGGGGTGGGACAATGTTGTCATCCCAGTGATTTATAAGGATTCGGTTCGTAATTTAAGGATTCAGTAGTAATATGTATTCACGGCTGGGTTAGTAAGAACTGTTGGCCGTAATTCAAACTCACGGCTGCGTTAGTATGAACTCCTGGCCGAATAGTTATCCAGAGTCTCCTGTGTATCAATCACGGCTGAAAACCCAACCATAAACTATATATACACAGCTGGGATACCCAGCCGTTTATAGGCCTGAACACTCTCAACCAATGCATTTAATGCATTGCTTGACTTTTATTTTTAAACTAAATTAATATTTTTTAAAAAAAAAAAAAAAAAAAAAAAAAAAAAACAAAACGTTATGTCATTAAACCCTATAAAGGTGACCATTCTATCATCTCTTACTCACCCAAATCAAGCAGTAGTGTATGGTGGTTACGGCTTGGTAGCTCCATGTTTCCAGGCCGTAAATCTGAACCTTCCCAGAACTTCCCCGCCGTTTTCAATCCGTCCCAGCCGTAAATGTGTTACGGGCTGGTTTTTCAATGTTTCCTGGCCGAAAATTTGAACAGAAGTATCATAGATGAATTTGGGAAGGTTCAGATTTACGGCCGGGAAACATGGAAATACCAAGTCGTAACATGTATATCGGCCAGAAATCTTTATGTTTCCTGGCCGTAATGCTCCAACTGCATTGAGTTAATGCGTTGAGTTTTTTGAGGAACGGCTAGTTTTTGAAAAAAATAGTCGTTGCAAAAAATGACCCTTCTCCAATCAAAATTTTCACACAAAACACATTCCCTCTCTATCTCTCTATCTCTCACAATTGTTGCAGAAAAAGAAAGAAACATGGTTATTCGCTACACCATTGAAGAAGATGTTGCAATCGTCAGAGTGTGGGTGACGGTATCAAAGCATTTCGAAGATGCATTCATTTTCATAGATGAAACCTCATAGGCTTTTTGGAACCATGTGCGAATTATTTTTGTGGCGTTAGACGGAAATCGTAATGGAAGATCGATGAAACTCATTAAGAAAAGATTCGAGCAGTTCTTTCCACAATTGGAATCCTTCAAAACGAAATGGAAGACGTAAAGGAAAACAATCTCAAAATGGCCCGTGCACAAAGAGTAAGTTTGTCAATAATTGGCCCATCAAAAATTATTTTATGTAAAACCGACTTAAAATTGTTTTGTTTTTTTAATGGGAGATGGCCGAAGGCTGATTATGAGATTGTCCATGGAAAGAAGTTTGAACTTCATGCTTGTTATCATGTCTTGGAAGAAAGTATCTCTGTGACTTCTTCCACTATTATTAAGACCCATGTTTGCAATGTAATGAAAGCTTATGCTATGAAATATGTATTCCTTTTCGTTTCACTGAAAAATGTATGGTTTTTCCCTTCCTTGGTTCCCAAAAATTACACAATTATATAAGAATAGAGAAACATTCATTCAGAAAATTACGGTTAGGAAGCAATACATAACCCATCCATTTGTCAACCGCGAGGTTGGAAAACTTTCAACCCAACCGACATAAACCATAACGGCTGGTGGAAAACTTTTCCAACCCAACCGACATAAATCATAACAGGGGAAAACTATCCAACCCGACCGAACACAAAACTTCACAATTTGGGAAACTAATAGAGCAGTGGGAACCTAGGTTACGGTTAGGAATTCCCAGTAAATTTTGAAAAAAATTTCCTTGTTTTCTACGGATCTGAGAACAATTAATGGCTAGAAAAGTCCCAAGTTGTGATAGTTATTTTCGGTTGGGAGTTCTTTGAGTCCCAACCGTTGCTACACATTTACGGCTAGGTCGAAAAGAACTCCTAGCCTTAATTCTCCTAGAACCAGTTTTCCTAAACCCTAAATTCTTCAATCTTACCTGTTAAACCAATTTAAAGGCAAGATAAATGGTGGGTTTTTGAATTTTTAGCATTCTGGAGGATTTAATTGTGTTTGGACAGATTCAATCACCTAATCTTCAATCTTCAATTATTTGTGGTTCAACACCTTCATAAACAATATAATCATAACAAGTCTATGATAATCCAAATCGTCCTGATCTTGTCATATTAAGAATAAATCTTAATAAACATTTTTGAAAATCGATGGAAATTTGATAAAAAAAAAAATCAATGTTTTGTTTGATTTTGAGAAGAAGAAGAAGAAAAAGGGTTAGGTGAATTTAACTTAGTTTTGATTTAGGTATAATAGTGGTCAAGGGTATATTTGATTTTCATGAAAATTAGGTCCCCCTTATCCCCTAAGAGCAACTGCAGTGGTGCGAGTATAACCAAAGACCAAAGAGGGAAAAAAGACCAAAATTTGGGTTTAGTATGGTGTGTGACAATACGGGTGGAAGACTAAATTTGGTGGAGCGTGGATTATACGTTCGCCTGGTGTGGGGCGTGAAGTATACGTTCGCAGTGGTGGTGGGGCGTGGATTATACGTTCGCATGGTGTGGGGGAGATTCCGAAAAAAAAAATTAAAAAAAAAAAATGGGGCGGAGGTATAAACCACGCCCCATTCAAAAGAAAAAAAAAATAAAAATTGGGGCGGACGTATAAACCACGCTGTTGTGGGCGTGGATTATACGCTACTTTAATGTGAGGCGTACATTATATACCCTTTGGTGGTGGGCGTGGATTATAAGTTCGCTCGACTATATTTGGGTTTACTCTTTGGT
>JAJJWW010016335.1:0-21670 GCA_023531295.1 Papaver armeniacum | reverse complement strand
CCTCCGTTTCTTTATTATAGGCCGGTTTGGAATAGCGGCTAGATTAAGGTTTTTATCAGTCCGCCGTTTTTGTATGTTTTTCCCATTTTTGCCCTCACCTAAAAAATTCCTCTCTCCAAATTTGAAACTCAACATTTCTCTCTGACATTGAAACTGAGAAAAGAATTCTTCCAAATTCAAAGATGGGGAAAGGATTGTTTGTGTTTTCTTTGACGTAATTAAGAAGAAGTGAAGGAGAATTAAGGGTTTTATTTGAATCGAGAAGGGAAGAAGGAAGAAAAGCGATTGTTACTGCTGTTGAATCTGAATCGAGAGAAGAAGGGAAGAGTTGGCGACTGTAATTTAATTGGAGATTTGATGAAATTGAATTCACGGATACGAGTTGAACTCCAGAATGAATATGTGATAGAGAAGGAAATTAGGGTTTGAAGTCTATTGTTAATGTTAAAGGAACAAATCTGGATTTCAGAGACGTTTTGATGGTGGTAGTGATTGGTTGAGATGATTCTGTGGTGGATTGAGTTGTCGATCGAGAAGAAGAGATGTTGAACTGAATTGGGTTTTGTGGTGTTGGGTTTTAATGGATTTGATTGTTTGTTTTGTTCTCAGTGTGTGTCAATGGGGATTCACCCTTTAGGTGTTTGATAAAATTACCAAGTGAAATGGGTTTCGACTTGAATCAAACTCCCGAGGTTACTCTATCTCAAGGTAATTTTCCATCAACTACTCCAATTACAATTCCATCTCAAGTTACAATTCCATCTCCAATTATAATTCAATCTCCAACTATAAATGATTCAAATCAATATTGTATCATCGATTTAAACGAATGTTACCCGGAAGAAGATGATGAGGGTGATAGTGAAGAAGAAGAAGAAGATGATGAGGGTGATAGTGAAGAAGAAGAAGAAGAAGAGATACATTATCCCATTAACACCATCACAGAACCAGAACCTATTCGGCATGGAAATAAGAAGAAGAATTTAACCTCTGATGTGAAGAGAAGGATTCTTGAAAAATTGATGCAAGGAAGCACAGATGGGAGACTTCGCAAGGGAGTTATCACTAGTACTGTCGCTCTGTTTAAAGTTGGTTTTAGAACAGTTTCGAGATTATGGCATGATGCAAAACTAGCTAATGCAAATGGAGATGTGGTTGATATATCTTCTAAGATGGTAAATAGAGTTGGTAGAAAGAGAATTCAATTAGATTTACATAGAATTAAGTTGATACCTCTTCGCAAACGAACAACTATAAGAGGAATAGCACACGCACTAAACTTGTCAACAACAACCGTACATCGACCGAATCAAGGATGGAAATCTTCGACCGCATTCAAATGCCTTGAGGCCGAACTTACGGATGAAAACAAGATAGCAAGGGTGAATTTTTGCTTAAACATGATAGATAAAGGTATGACCCAATCTTCAAATTCATTCATTGATATGTTAGATCGAATTCATATAGATGAGAAATGGTTTTACATTACAAGAAGAGCACAAAAGTATTATCTTCATGCCGAAGAAGAAGAGCCTTTACGCACGTGTAAAAGCAAAAATTTTATCACCAAAATTATGTTTTTAACGTACTGCCGCTCGTCCTACGCTTGGGTTTTGATGGCAAGATCGGGATATGGCCTTTTGTGGTTAAAGAAGCCGCAAAAGAGCAGAAAAAACCGTAAAGTCGGGACAATGGAAACCAAGGCCATGAAATCATGTGACAAAGAGGTTATGAGGCATTTTTTGATTGAGAAATTGCTGCACTGCTATCAAGAAGAAATGGCCGTTTAATAATTGCAAGAAAATCTTTATACAACAAGATAATGCAAAGCAACACGTCTACGAGAATGATAAGAAATTTGTGGAAGCGGTTAGAAGTTACGGGTTAGATATCGAGTTGTTGTGTCAACCTCCAAACAGCCCCGACTTGAATGTTTTAGACCTTGGGTTCTTCAGCGCTATTGCTGCACTTCATCATACTGATGCTCCAACCACGATGAGACGAGTTTATCGCAAGTGTTACAAGAGCATTTGAAAATTTCTCGGTTGAGGACGCAAATAATGTTTTCATAACATTACAATCTTGAATGAAGGAGATTCTTAAAATCAAGGGTGGGATTCACTACAAGATTCCTCATATGCATAAATGGCGTTTAATTAGAGATGGCCAACTCCCTAATGTACTTGAGTGTGATCCTCAACTATTGAATGAGGCCAGGGAATTTATAAAGAAGTATGAAATTACGCAAGAAAGTTCTTCAGGTATGTGATTTCAAACTTGTTTTTTCTTTGCCTTGTTACTTGAGTCTGTGTATTTGTGCCTTGGCTTTGCAGATTCTTAACACAATATCAATCTGGAAAAATATCTCTGTTGGATTGTCTCTGTCTTGGTTTTGAACAAGTTGAATAGAATGATCTAGTCTAGCGTTTCAAGTTTCAACTAAGCATCAGGAATTAAACTCTCTTCAACTGATTCCTCTTTTTTCCACTCCTATTTGATTAAAAAGAGAGTTTTCTTTGCATACATGTTATATCTATACTCAGTGTCACATTCCTAATGTATCTTGATATACCTGTCACCTGTGTACTATATACCTGTCACCTGTGTACTATATTGGTTCTGCAGTGTAACCTCTTGTTTGTCTTAAGTCTTAACTATAATTGAAATCCGTTACTGGTTCTTTTTTCCTGGCACTTATTATTAGCTTCCTTGTCTAAACCTGGTTACAGTAGATTGTGAACAACCAATTTAGTGGCATATACCTGTAGCATCTCCTATTGTCTCATGATCCATACCTAGTTACTAGTCTTCACATTTCTTCTCTCAACTCTCGAGTTTAAAATATCTAGCTTTTGGTTGTAAATCCAAAACATTTAGATTGTGAACAACAAAAGATCCAAGTTTAGATTGTGAACAACAAAAGATCCAACAACATGAAGCATTTTTCTCAAAAAGGCTATTCTGGCTGCAGTTTTACATTTCAAATCCAAAACATTTACAAGTTTGAAATTCAGCTTCACATCATGAGCAGACCGTTAACATCTATACTCTATCCTTCTATATCTATCATTTTCTCGTTACTTACTTCTTTCATGCACATTTACAATCTTATATTATGTTAGCACCCCCTCACTGCTGCCTGCAAAAACCTCGAAAAAAATGAAGCGGACATTACACATTCACCTTGTCAGGATGGAATCCTTTGCGGAGTCAATAAATTGAGCCTTCTCTTCTTTGAAAATTGAATATCAGTTACATGTCCTTTTCTCGTTGAAGTTCAATATATTTTGCAACTATCTTTCTTTTCATTCTATATCTGGCATTATTCTTCTCGATCTTGGAGGAACTCAAGTAAGTTTCCCCAATTGAACTTTCCTTTCTTGAGTAGCGGACATCAATTGTTAGATTAATTTTTTCTTGGTTGAGGGAAATTCAAAATCACTTTGCCAGTTCATCTTCTCCTTGTTGAGAAACTTCGATTCTGCACTTTCCCGAATAGTCTTCTTTTCATAAAGCCAACAAATAACATCACTTGCCATTTGTAGACTTTTCTTTGTTCGGAAGTTCAAAATCAGCTTGCAATTTCGTCTTCTCCTTGATGAGTAGCTCGGTATCATTTCCCAATTGAATCTTCTCTTTGCTAAGCAATTCAATTTCATTTTACAGGAAACTTTTCTTTGCATTCAGCGAACACATATCACTTTGGTAGGCCTCTAAAGATGTTTATATTTGAGCACAAGGAGTATCCTAGCAAGTGCGCGCGTCTACTCGGAGCCCAGCAGCAGAGTACGGGTCGAACCACGAGAGACTTGTGGTGCTACGAAATGATCTAAGGCTTGCCTAAAGCTTGAGTTTCAGTGTGGTATGGCGGCGGAGAGTTTATCAGGCGGTGAGTTTGTTTAGTAAACTGAAATAATTAAATAAACCTAAGCTAAGGAAAGCAGTGAGACTAAAGGGGTGCTAAGGTCTGCAAATCCACCTCGAATTCCTGTATGTACTCAGCTAGTTTGAGTTCTTGTTCTGCGGACAAGTAAAGCTTGTCGCTTACATCCCACTTATCTAAAGTTTCTCAAGTGATAACATAAATAGCAGCTAGACACTAACCACTAAAAGTACTAGTTGTCTAATTTAGCACAAGTTTAGTCGGGGAGTAGTATTAACATTAAAAGCAAGAGGCTGAATCACTCTCAACTCGTGTGCTTAACTAACTCAATTGCATCCATGGCTTTGGTATGCCTTGTGAGGAAAAGAGTTGAGGTGATAAATTTTAAGCTATCTAAAACATTAAGCTCTCCAAACATTCAACACATTCAAAACATAATTGGGAATTAAGTTTAAATTAATCCTAGCACTAATTAAAACATAAATTAACAAGAACACGGGGTAATCTAATTAGTACCTTTGGCTAAATCGTGCCCAATTTCCTCCTCCTATTTATACTTAAAGTCAATAATTCAAACCTAATTCGATTAAAAATAAAAATAAATGACAAAATAATTAATGCCCATCTAGATCTCAACATTCCCTTCTTCCATAAGCTCTCGGAAACGCCATGCATGGTGGTTGGCTAACCTAGTTCTTATCTTCTCTATGTTGCTTCTAGGTTACGAAGCTAAGAGAGAGAAAATAAGAGCTAAGGGTGCGGGTATGCGGTGGGTGGTTATGAAAGGTGAGATGGTGGAGGAGATGGTGGAAGGTGTGGGAGGAAGCGAGTTGGTCGGGGAATGGGGGGTGGAGTTGCTACTGCAGTGATGAAACCCAGTAGAAGAGAAGAAAGAGAAAGTGAAAGGAGAATGGAGTCGATCGAATAGGGGTATGGGTGTATGGGTCGCTTCGGTGTTGGCGAATACGACAACGGACGGACGAACCAAGCGGCGTTGGATGGGCGGGCACAACGTCCGAGCGAGGCTGAGAGGATGGCCGGTTTTGATGTGATACGGTGGCACGGGACCGACGATCTTGAATGCACGGTAGCGGCGACCGTTGGATGAGGGAGAAAGAAATCTCAACGTCTCGGAAGAACGGGCTCGGATCAGGGTCACGGGTGGGTCTGGCTCAAGCCCATGTCTTGTAGATGATTTATACTTGTTGGGTTGCAAGCTTGATGCGGCGAACTTAAACTTTAAAATCCTTGACATGACTCAATTCTTTGCTCTTTGGCTCTCCATTCTCAAGGCTTTGTTTGTTACCTAAAAACACAAAATTAATTAATACAAATATTTATTCTTAAAACAAAAAAATGCGAGTGGGGATAATATCCCGATTTAAAGATGAGTAAAATGCCAATAAGGTGTATAAATATGCACTATTTGGCACTCATCAAATACCCCCAAACCTGAATTTTGTGTCCTCAAGGTAAGCAGAAATAAGGAAATCCTAACTATACCCACGTCGCAGGTCTCTCGAATGCATTTAGCGTATACCTTCAAGCCTTTAAACCCCTAGGTGTCCCTAGTGGACGAGTTGTAGTCTCGTGAGGGTTTACCGAAGTGTACCCACAAAACCTTCTCAGCAGTGTAAAGAGTCTCAAGCATCCTAGAAGCTATGAGGACATAGAGTTTTGCATGCTAACGTAGCAGTTAGAACTATCGAAACGCATTCTCATCCTTAAGAGTTGGCGAAAATAACCATACCATATGAAAGAATTCGGATTCGATTGTGGTCATAAGTCTCAACACGCCTCACCATTAGGGTTTATGATAATTGCACTCAAAAAAGATCGCTTTTAGTCTCTCATGTGTCACGAGGCGGGGAATGAGAAAATCCTGCTGCGTTGTAGGCTAATGGCAGGATAACCTTGAAGTAAAATGGAGACTCCACAAGGTGTGGACAAAAAGACTCTTTTACAATGATCTCTAGAAAGGAAATCAACCATTAGCAAGGGTGGGAATACTCTCCTTCTCACCCGATCGGCAATTAATATCACTCTCATAAGAACCATAGAAAGCGTCTTCAATCTTCGGTCTTGATCTTGATATTGATGACGAACTTCTAAACTTCACAAATCTTGACAATTTTTAACTTTTCTACTCAAATTCCTTGTTGTTTGGATTTTCTTTTTCTTCTTGAACTCTTCTTTACCATGGTGGTATAAAAATAAACTACAATATTTTTGATTTTTGATTTTTTTGATTTTTTGATTTTTTGATTTTTTATTTTTTTTTATAATAAGTGAAAATAAAAATACAAATAAATAATGAAACAACTCCATGGACAAAGTACTTTATCACTCAATTTTTCCACAACTTGTATTGTCTTGATTTTATAAATTTTATTAATTCTCATCCTATTTTCTTTTCTTTGTTGCATATAAACCTTGGACTATCTCAACTTTTCTTTTCATATTAAATTCTGCTCAGGTTCTTGACAATGATGTTTTCTATGGGTCTTGCTGATTGAGAGAATGATGCTAACTACAAATCGGTATTTAGAAGGAGTTTTCATCTTTAGATGTCACCCTCATGATTGACAAAAACTAGCACTCAAGAGATCAAAAGTAGTGCTTTGAAAATGGTGCCGAAGTTAGGTAGCTCACCATTCACAGGAATTTACGTACGGTGACACACACTCTGTGACTTTTCTAGAAAGTTGCAAAAAAATTGAAGGTTGGTGCCTCACTTGATGTAAATTAGGTAGTCTCCACTATGGGTGATCACAATTCTATACCGAATATCTAACAGCACCTAATTCGCCTCAGTTATGGTTTAAATCCAACTAACTCTAATCAACTAAGAAACTTGATTGTGTTCTCAGGTGCTTCTAACTTTGTTATTTCGGTCAAACTCTCTATGTAAACATAAGCTAGAAGCATGCTAGTGACTCTAAAATCTCTAAAAGTTGGAGGTTTTATTTGCAAAAAAGTTTAATTTTTTTTTTTTTTTTTTTTTTTTGAAAATAAAAGATAAGATAAAAAGACTAAAAACTCTAAATGCAAAATAAAACTAAAAACTCTAAATCAAACCCTAAATCAAACATTGTCCTCAATGTGTCAGCAGATAGGAAAAATTAATGGTCACATACCATGAGAACTATCTTTGAAAAGATAAAAGGAAGAGATTCTGGTATGTCGGCGGGAGCAAGGTTGAGCTTCATTAGTCAGGCTAAATCCAACATTCTCGGTGGAGATCATATTGGATTAGCATAATATATCTTGCAGAAGACTCAGCAGAATGTAAGAAAGAAAAATTTTTCAAGACCTCTTTTGGATATATACAATGAAAATTCACCATAAACCAAAGAGTCTAAAGAGTTGAGGATCAACCCAATAGAAAATATATACAAACATCATGACCTTACACAAATATAACATGAAAGTGCAAGTAAAGGCTGCAGATGTGAAGGTTTCCCCCAAACCTAAACTTGTGAGTAGGTGTGTTTGGAAGCACAAAAATCTTGCAATTTTAAAGGTACATCATGCAAAAGATGCAACCGAAATGGTTTTGCTAATTACGAACAGTTTCATAGACATTCCAGCTGCTGGCTCCTTAAAGTGTTATACTTTGATGCAAAAAATAGTCCAGAGAGGACTTGGGAAGCACAAAGCTCTAGGCCTAAATTAAGCATTTTTAGAAAAGTTGGTTTTGCAATTTTGTGACAAACTACACCTAGGTTGGGTGAAGGAGTTTCAATTTGTGACTTAGGAAGAGGTTAGGTACACTCAGTTATTTTCATGTAAAATCATTTACACCATCACTTTGCTTTCCCAAAAGTCAGAAGAGGGTAAATCATGTTCCTGCATAGAACAATTCATCAATCACCAAGTAAAATCATCGGAGCGGGCAACATATTGCCTGATAGCGGGAATCGAGACACAACAATAAATATCCATGATCCAAAGAACATTGAGTAATATGAAGATTCATCTGTCGTCACAAACAAGTTGTGAAGCATGCTCACATTCCATGAAGAATTTCACAAAGCAGAAGCTCGGAGATCCATATCCATATGAATGTTAGAAAGAAGTGTCATTGCGGGTTCCGCAGGAAGGAGGCGCTCGCGTCTGCAGGCTCAGGTCTATCATATTATGCTGCATACACATGTCTTCTAAACATATATATTCATCATCATCATCGTCATAACAAAAATGCATTTCTAGTAGCATTTCTAGTGTAGCTCATTTTCCTCTAGATTGGAGGTTCATATTCAGGTGTTAGTTGCATGAGTAGGAAGAGAAACACTATTTTCAAGATTTTTTTTTATTAGGGACAATAATCATTCTATGTAATTTTCATTATTGCTTTTTCTAAATGAATCAGGTTCATCTTTAGAACATATGACATTGTTCAATGGGAGAGTCTTCATAGTGGGTATGCATGTTTCATATGAATAATCATTAAATGGTTATGCACATGGTTCACTAGAGAAGGGATGATGTGCATGTTGCTATATGGATGGTCATGCATTTATTCATTTCAAACCTAACATTTTGCTCTGTAGTGTTTCCATTATTGATTGCAAACTAGGAGTTGGGGAATATAATTATTCATCTGGCCCCGTGGTGAATGATGCATGTCGGAGTTGATTATAGTCCCAATAATCACTTCTAGACATTCCGTATATTGGATTATCATGGTTTTCCCTAGGCTTGTCTAAATTCATGCAAAATATGTGGTACTCAGCAGGTGGTCTAAGCCACCACATAAAGGTGTAAGCATGCATTTCATAGCCTAGGGGATTGGGTTGACGAGATCGCTCATGTGATTGCCTTTCTAAGCCGAGATAGTCGGAGCTTACAATTGATCGAGTGAGTGACTGAGTGGAAGTGTTCATTCTCAGCTGTGGTGGAATATGCATGTGCTCATAGTGATTAGGGTATGTGAGTCAGGGCACGAGAAACGCATAAATTCCCTAAATCACTATGGTATGTGGGAGGTTCATCACTGTGGCGTGCCATTGAGCACGCTCTCTAAGGGTTTATTACGTCCCAGAGATGGAACCAACATCTTGACATGATTTAATATCTCAATTGAACTCAAAAGCCCGGTTGTAATGGACTTAATTTGGTTTATTGGGTTTTTTGGTTTGTTGGGTTTCATTTGGTTTGTTTGGGAAGTTTGGTTTATTTGGAAGCTGGACTACATGGAAGCAATTTGAGTTTTAGTTTTGTTTAAGTTCTTTGTTTGAAGCCCAAAATTTTGAATCTGCCTGACCCGGTTGTGTTGAAAAAATGTAGCCGGAGGATATGGGCTCGGTGTGTAATAAGCCCGGGGAGATAGTTTACGATTTGATTGTGTACTGGTGATAGGTTTAGCCTAACGGCCAGTGGCTTCGACCCAGGGGTGCTTGTGTTCTTGTGGGCTCGGTTTGAGTATGTTGACTCCGGCTGTGATGTAAATGTTCAACCCGAGTTAAAGTGGGCTTAAGCTTTGTACTCCGGCCAATGCAGATCAGGGCTTAGTCTGTGATTGGCTGAGTTCAAGCGGCCTAACTCAAGGTACCCACAGTGCACATTCACAATGAGGCAATCATTGATTTTAGGATTATCGGAGGTGTCATGCTCGGAGTTACACATGGGAGTATTTGGCTCGGAGTTACACATGAACAATACGAGATCGCCTTGATTCATACAAGTCCATGATATAGTTCTCAATCACACAGATAACAGCTCATCCCAGTGTAAGTAAGTAAACACGAGGAGGTTATCTCTGTCGCGAGTGCTCACCAACCAACAAAGGTCACGGGTAGCTCCGCCTTTGCCAGGGGCTAGCAAGGCGGTAGAAGGCTCTAAATTGAGGCTTAGCAGTGTATGCTCGAGTTGGCTCAAAGATCACACAAATTTTGACTAATCGGCACGGTATGCACACATTGCGGTTGGGAGTATCATGGGTTAATAGCTCACATCGGCATGTATTCATTTCGAGAGATTCAAGGATACGAGCATGCAAATGGGTTGTGTCTGTGCAGTTGTGTGCCTGCGACTCGATTTAATGTCCGGATGGTGTGCACACCGGAGTTATGCACAGGGTTGCTCTGGTGGTAGACCAAGGGCTAGCCGAGGAGCTCAAGCTTGCGACTCAGGAGGCTAGCAAAGGTGGATTATCATGCACGAAGTAGTCACGGGGCTTGTTCTGTGCGGGGTTTGTGAAAGCTACTGTTTCAGTTAAGTTATGCATGATTTATGCGGCGAGCACTAAGTTAGGTGGAGGACCCAATGTATACAAACAATAACTTCAACAATTGACCTGACACGCTTGGTCTGACCACAGGCTAGTTGTTGCAAGCCGTTGGGTTTAGTTGGGCCTCAGTTTAGTTCTGAGCCCAAATGTACGAAGATTAGTCTTGATGGAGTTTGTGGGCTTCGAGTGGGACACACAGCAAAAGATTACACAATTTCAAGCACAAACCAAAAAAACAACAATTTCAAAGGGTTCTCGAGATAGCTCGAAGTTGCACTGTGCCAGGCGAGATTGTGCTTACTAGCTCGGCGGATATCAAGGCCTAGTACAGGTTAAGCACATGAAGGTTAGGCATCAACTCTATCTCCCAGTTGACCTCACTTGTGTTGCGACTAAGCTGTGTTATCAAGCCCAGCCTCATGGCTACGAGAACTTGGTCTAATCAGCAAATTGAGTGAGGTGGGGCTAGCATGAGCGGTCAAGTGGAGTGAGGTCGGGGGCTAACCCGGGTGAACTAGCTTATCGGGAGTTCAACCTTCTTTGGTATGCTCACGAGGCTCAACGACAGCCTTGCTGTGTTTCTGATCTGCGGCACAAGCTCGGGTTAAACTACGAGTTGCGGGGCTTGCTCGGATGCATCCCTTAGGTGTAAGGCACAACACAACTACGGCCTGAGTTTCCATGGTTTCCTTAGGCTGGATTACGTATACTTCTGGCCCGGACACAAAGGTACTGCTAGCTCGAATGAGAGTTCGATTCTCAAATTACACTACGGATGAAGCAGGAGTTATGGTGCTATAATGGCCCAGGCTAAGCTCACGGGCAAAGCACTCGAGCACGGGGCTAGGCAAGCAAGGAGCTAGCATGAGCTTGTAAATGCGGCTCTGAGAATGCAAATCAAAATGTAGAGAGAAAATAAAATAAAATATGACGGTTAAGCTCAATGCAAAAACTTATACGGTTAATAAGAACTCGATGCAAAATTTCCAATGCGATAACAGATTACAACATTTAAGGCTAAAGTTATATTTAAACAAGACAAAAGCAAAGAATATAGTGCATATATATCTGAGATATGGAATAACTTTCGACAGTGAGGCCAATGAGCACGGGGCACGCGCCAAGTCCCAGACAACAGCGGCGCGAAAAACTTGGTAGGCCTCTAAAGATGTTTATATTTGAGCCTACGGGTAATACCGCAAGTGCACGGCGTCTATCGGAGACGCGGCAAGTACGGGTCGAACCACAGAGACTTGTGGTGCTCTGAAATGATCTAAGGCTTGCCTAAACTGAGTTTCAAGTGACAATGATGATGAGAGGTTTTGTCGAGCAGCGAGTTTGTTTAGTAAGCTGAAATAATGAAATAAACCTAAGCTAAGGAAAACAGTGAGACTAAAGGGTGCTAAGGTACGCAATCCACCTCTGAATTCCTATTATGTACTCAACTAGTTTGAGTTCTTGTTCTATGCTCGAATAGATGAAGCTTGTCACTACATCACTTATCTAAGAGTTTCTCCAAGTGATAACTTAAATAGCAACTAAGGCCACTAACCCTAAGTACTAGTTGTCTAATTTAGCACAACTAGTCAGAGGAATTAGTATTAACATTAAAAGCAAGAGCTGAATCACTCTCAACTCAGTATTAACCTAATCTCGGTGCATCCATGGCTTTGGTATACCTTTGTGGAAAAAAAGAGTTGAGGTGATAAATTTAAGTATCTGAAACATTAAATACTAAAGACATTCATTCATGATTCAAAACATAATTGGGAATTAGGGTTTCATTGAATCCTAGCACTTTAATTAAAACATAAAATTAACAAAGAACACAGAATTAATCTAATTGGCTTGCCTTTGGCCTAATCCGGGCGTGCCCGATTTCACTCTCTCTCTGTTATACATGAAATTCCAATAATTTCCAAACCTAATTCGATTAAAAATAGCAAATAAATGACAAATCAAATCAATACCCATACTCACGAATCTATTTGTTTGTTCCTTCTTAGCTCTCGAAACGCCATGTAGTGGTTGGCTAACCCTAGTTCTTATCTTCTCATGTTAGCTTAGGGTTGCGGAAGCTAAGAGAGAGAAAATAAGAGCTAAAGAGATCTGGTGTGCGGTGGGTGGTTATAGCGAGGGGAAGGTGAGATGGTGGAGGAGATGGTGGAAGGTGTGGGAGAGCGAGAGTTGGTCGGGGAATGGGGTGGAGTTGCTCGCAACCGATGGAGAGCAGTGAGAGAAGAGAAGAAAGAGAAAGTGAAAGGAGGAATGGGTCGATCGAATAGGAGGTATAGGTGTATGGGTCGCTTCGGTGTTGAAGCGAGTCGCAAGAACAGACGATGGGACAGGCCAGAGCGAGCGTTGGATGAGGCGGCGCGATACGAGCAGCCGAGAGAGGTGGCTGGTTTGATGTGATCCGGTGTAGCACGAGAGCGGCGATCTTCGATGCACGTGGAGGCGAGCGACCGTTGGATGAGGAGAAAGAAATCTCGACGTCTCGGAAGAGACGGGCTCGGATCCGGGTCACGGGTCGGGTCTCAGCGTAAGCCCATGTCTTGTAGATGATTTGCTACTTGTTGGGTTATCAAGCTGTTGGCTTGTGAGCTCGACTTTCTCGCTCATTGGGCACTTGACTCCAATTCTTTGCTCTTTGGCTCCTCCCAGTTCTCAAGGCTTTATTTATTACTAAAACACAAAATTAATTAATACAAATATTTATTCTTGAAAACAAAGAAAATCGAGAATGCAGGATGTCTCCCGATTCTAAGCGCAAAAGATGGGTAAAATACCAATAAAAAGGTGTATAAATATCGTTCTTTGAGCTCATCACTATGGTACATGCATTTTCTTTGTTAAGTATCAATATAAGCCTCCAATATATCCTTCTCCTTATTCATTAACTGAAAGATGATTTCAATTTACTCTTCTCTTTGTTGAGTCTTTTGATTTATACTTCACTCATTGATTAAAAGACGATCGCTTCCCAACTTAGCCTTGTCATTTTTAAGTGACTCAATTTCACTTGCCGATTGTACTCTTCTCATTCTTAAGAGACATATATCACTTCTCTGTGTATCCTACCTTGATGAGTAACCCGGGATCAATTCCCATTTCAATCTTCTCAGTGTCATCTTTCTTAACCCAGTGTGGGCCAGTTGTATTTACGCTTTGATGCTGCAAGTGTCTCTTGAACCGATTGTAAATGGTGTTTGTGCTAAATCTTTCGTGCTTCTTTTACTATCTCAATTTCGGGTGTAGCCAAATTGTTTTTAGCATTTCTTGCATGGCTTATCTCCATAACAGAACCCAAAGCCATACCATTACCATCATTTCCTAGATTACTTTCATGCACATGAACATCATAGTGTGGAGCATCGGAAACTCGTCCATCTTCTGGGTGTTTTAATTGGATCTTATTTGGTCTTTTAGGGGTCTCAGAATTGCATCTAGTTGTCATCCACGGAGATAATGTTTCTCATTAGTAATTTAAGCATGGTAACTTACTTTCTTGGTATATGTAACAACATTCGGGTTCGCCCTTTTTCCCCCAAGTACATTGAACAGTGCTCACAAGTTTCCTTCTTCTTCTCACTTACTTAAAGAATTGCAGAATTTTTAACCCACTGAACTACTGTATATGCATTTTGGATTCAACCCAATTTCATTGTAAAGAGAAATTCTGTAGAGAAAGTGAATTTGGTTAGGTTTAAAATGATTTTAACAAAGTTAGTTCTTGAGACCCTCTTATAAATCTTCAAAATGATTTTAACCTCAAGTACCTTTGCTGTATCATCAAAGCCTTTATGATGAAATTGTGCCCTGTACCTCAAGTACCTTTGCTGTATCATTATTTTGAATGTGCTTGTGTCATACCCATTTTCACATGTAACTTAATTGGGTATTGATCAGTTTTAGACACTATGAAAGCAAATCAAATGAAGGCGAATACGAAAAGAAAAAGAACGGAAGCGACTTGCTATGGATTTTAAACAAACTATCATCGTACGATATTTACAAAAGAAGGCTTGAGGCCGCCTCGACCTTGTCGGAAGAAAGAAGGTTTTAATATTGCACCACCTTCTATGCAAAAACAATACTTTGCGACTCTGTGAGTCTTTTCCTTGTAGCTAAAAATACCTTTTTACTATGATGTTTTTGCGGGCGCCAAATCTACCAATAAAATGAAGATAGCACGCTCATGGACCTCCCTCCGATGGCGATTGTATGTGGGTTGCCGGAAATCATTGCCAGAGGTCTATTATCAAGCCTTTGCTTGAGGCTATATAGGAGAAGCATCCACATTAAATCCACCTTGTGATTGACACCCAAGCCACAGAACGATGGCTAACTCCTCCCACAGATATATGTTTGTTACTTGACAAATCAAACCATGATTCTTACTTGATAGACACTTACGGGTAGCCAAACTTGAAATTGCTTATGTTCATGTCTAGTTTTTCAATATGTCAACAAACCATGTTAGGTTCGTACTTCATAGGACTATCTTCATGTTGGATTCTAATTGGTCATCAGTAGACTCAATACCAGGATCATTTTGGATACATAATGAGGACGTTTATCCTTATATGTTATGTATAATGCTGCCATTTTGAGATTACTAGATTTGTCAATCTGTTGTCTTGAATTTTAGATATATTTTTCTGTATTGGGTTTGCTTGAACTGCAGTTTAGTTGTTGAGAGTACATGAATTTAGATGAGACAATCAGAGATCACCTATCAGGTTAACCTTCGCATTTGGAACTGCGAATTTGAACCCCTTCACAAGAAAGTGATGCAACTACAAATCTGTAAACAATACATGTTGAAACATCAAGTCCATAGTATACTGCTTGTATAGAAATCCTTCTAAGCCATTGTTGACATTTGTGAAAACTGAGCTGTTGGGAACCTGAGTATGTCTGGTAATAGGAGATTTTATTTCATACCTGGTTTTATGTTTTTTGAGGTTCTATTATTTCAGAAATTCCTCTAGAAACTACCTTGTTGAGAAAAAACAGTTCCAAACCTTGTAATCATCTTATCTTTCTTTTGAATGTTTTGTTGCGTGCAATGTCTTAAGACACATTGTTTGTGTGTTCTGATTAGGTCGTTCCGCTTATCCCAATGGAAGAAAACCATGGCTTTGGTGCTCAATGGTTAAGGCCATTACTGGAAGCAAACTATTTTGTTCCTTGTAGAGACCATGGGGAAGAAAAGTCTAAAAATTTGAATCCAAATATTTATGGGATTGTATGGGTAAATCCATTTGTTCTTAACTTTGTCTCGATTCATCATAGAGAACATCGCATTGTTCAAGTAAGTTCTCTCTTTTTTTTTTTTTTTTTTTTGAAAACCCACTTGGAAGATTGAACTCTTCTTAACATTTTTGTTGTGAATTGCGGATAAGGAGGTCTAACTACCACAACGTTATAAAGGTTAATGAAGTTGAAGCACATAGACATTTTACGGTGTTCAACATTATGTAATCAACAATCTTTGAAATCGTTTTCTCAACGAAGCAGCCCTCAATTAAGACATGGTAAAGGAGTTACAAATACATGTGAAATTTGTGCCAGGACCTTGCTTGATTCATTGAGATTTTGTTCTTTGGGTTGTAAGGTAATTTTTCAGTCAACTATATCATCATTTGAATGGCGCTATAGGTTACGCATCGGCTCCTGTATTGAGAATATTTGAATAATTATGTTTGCTCATACGTGTGGGCGAAGAAGATGATGTATCTTGTCAAAAAAAGCTATGGAATCGTGGAAGAACTTTGCAAGTAAACATTTGGATCCGAACTTCAATCAGACCACTTTGATATTTGTTCAGGTTACGGGATAGCAATAAGGAAAACATCAAATTGGTTTGCACTAAAGAAAAGCCTTTGCCAAGGAGGAAAATTGGAGTGCAGCAAGAAAAGGAAAGGGAGGAAGCGTTATTTCCTTGAGTTTTTTCCTTTTGGTCAATTATTCTTTACTCAATTGAAGTCCAGATATTGTATTCATGGTGACTCATTCTTTAACAAAAACTTCTAGTACTCCATTGAAGTCTAGAGATTGTATTCATGATGATTCATTAACAAAAACTCATTTCAATAAAACCACTTCCTGCACAAATTTTAGGGAGTACAAGAGATTATGGAAATGATTCATTTTCCATTGCAACCGTAATTAGACCCGAGTACAAACTTATGCAATAATCATTTTAAGACTACATTGAAACAACAAAAATCTACTTGCATTACAAAATTACCATCCATTATCACTCGCAACATTTCCTTACCACAGTGCAACACAATTTGAAACTCCAGTAGCTCAGTTGTGAATCACTACCATTCAACTAATACCAACTACTCCGAAGAGCTCGATTTGTGAATCACTGCCATTCAACCCAAACATCATTATTAACTCCATAACCTCTTTCATATCCACAAATTACACAACCACTGCCAACAAAGTACTCGAGTTGATGGGCGTCAAAAGATCTGCCATTCAACACCATTAGTAAACACGAAATTCTTTTATGACTTTCTTCAAAACAACTTGTGAGCATAAAATTCCATTCTCAACTAAACCTTCTTACGCTACTACTAAACCATTACTACTCATCATCATCAAGAACTTCTCCGGGAAATCTCTACTTCAATCAAAATCTTTTGAAGAAAGATGATAATAAGAATTCAAGAACTACAACCACAACCATTACTAGAATAGAATCACAAGAATGATTATGATGTTAAACCATCAAAATCCAACAACCCATTATTGAATCGGTGGTGGTTCCTAAACGAGAAACCGAAAATCAAGAAGATTATTGAAGAAATTGAATTGAAGAATTCAAGGGCCTCAAAGTTGTGATCTTTTTGATGGGAAATGGGTTTTGACATTTCTTTGTTGTAATGGTGGCGGCCAGTCATTCTTTGGTGGTGTAGTGGTGGCGATGGTGTTCTTGGTGGTGGTTTGTGTGAGAAGATGAAGTTGAAGGAGGCACATGTGCTGGGTGAAGATGTTCAAGTGACAAAGTGCAGGGAAAAAAAGCGTTTTTACCAAGGTTAAAATCGTAAAAATGAAACCTAGTACCCTCCCAATTGGGATACCAGCCTATATTTTGGAAACATCTATTTTGGGAAACCAGCCTATAAAAAAGTAACAGAGGGAGTAGTCAAAAGAAATAAAAAAAGGCTAAAAAAATCTCTATCCGCTCTACCTATCACCAACTCGGTTTTACTGATTCATCTAAGATCGCCCCACTTATCACCGACTCGGTTTTTACTTCAGTCCGAGGGAAATGATTGATCTAATCTAAGAACATCACCAACTCAGTTTTTTTCTAGAATCTCATCCTGGGATTAACAATCAAGAAGAAGATCAAAGAAAACCTTCAGTCATGGAGATGGATCCTCACTCACCAGGTTAATAGACACTATCTGAGTTTCATCACAATGTCAATTTTTTTTTTTTTTTTGAAGCATCACTTAATGTCAATGTTAAACCCATAATTCTTTGTTTCTTCTCTGCTGTTTACTATCAATTCTTTACTTCTAGATAGGGTTTATCTTCATAATTATTATTAAGTTTTGTGATGGAAATATGAATATCTGGGCTCAGTAAAAGACAGTTCATACACTGATCTCTTTTCAATAGATAGGCTCTTTGATTTGTCCTTCTTCAATTGGTCAGTTTTTGTTGAAGTTAGATCCACAGTTTGTTTTGTCGATTATCCAATTGCTAATTGATTTTTTTAACACTGAACTAAATTGGGGATAGACATAGGTTCACCTCGAGATTGGATTACCATGAACATACTTCCTAGGGTTCTATAAGAAAATTGTTTGTTATCTGTGGTACAAATGTTTTCAATTTAATATTTCCAATTGGTCTTTAAAGCGAGATACGAGTTCATAGTCTTCCCTCTTAAGTACTTTTTTGATATTTTTTCTCTTGCAGATTATCCCCAATTGTCATACAGCATCCTACCTAGCCATGGTAAAACTTCGAAATGATCAATTTGCACATTTCCTGAACATGAACTTTCATTAATTAGTTTTGTGTAGAATTCTCCATTGTTTGTGGGTGATAACGCTGTTATGTTAACTGAATTTCAAGAGCATATATGGTTTCATGTTTTTTTACTATTGACATACATTATTCCTTCTCATTGATTCTGAATGTAATGGGTGTGGTTTTTTGTTTTTGACTTAGAAAAACAAAGGAGGATGGATCACCAGAACCTTCTCTTTCGTTGCCAGAGCAGCTTTCTAGATTTAAAACCATGGCATGTGAAGCATACACAAGGAAATGAGCCTCGTACTGGGTTCTACTAGTTCTAAGCATTGGATCAATGCTTGTTGCTTTCCAGCATCAGTCTCCTATCTCGTCTCTATTTTGCTAATGGTGGAAAAAGCAAATGGATAATTTCATGGGTTTCAGTTGCTGGGTGGCCTCTAACCTCTATTCTTGCTTCCATCATATATTTTTTCTTAAAATTCAGCCAACGCCTCTCCGTTCAAGCTCACTCTCTCTTATATTGTTTTAGGGTTTTTTAAGTGCTGCAGATAATCTCATGTATGCATATGCTTCGCCTATCTGCCTGCATCAACTGCTTCTCTTTTAGCTTCTTCTTCTTTGGTTTTCTCTCTGCATTTTGGCTATTTCATGAATTAAGAACAAAATAAAAGTATCCACGTTAAATGCCATTGTGATCATAACTGCGGCAGTTGTTATTGTGCGGTTTAGATTCAGATTCAGATAGATTTGGTAACGTCAGTGACAGCCAATATACATTGGGAGTTCATATGGGGATATTGTGGGATCAGCTCTTCATGGACTCATATTTGCTCTGTCAGAGTTGGTTTTGTGAAGTTACTGGGGAGAAAGGTCTTTTCATGTAGTCTTAGAACAGCAAGTTATGGTATCATATTTGCTTTCATTTTACAACAATCAGGGTTATTGTAAATAACGATTTCAAAGGCATGAAATCTGAAGCTAAAAATTTCAAGAATGGTGGGCGTCTTACTATATGGTTCTTATTTGGTCTGCATTAACTTTCCAGTTGGGAGTTTTGGGAGGAACTGCAGTTCTTTTCTGGCTTCAACTGTTTTAGCTGGTGTCATTAACGCAGTAAGGGTTCCTGTCACTAGCATCGCCCAGCCTATTATTCTTTTCCATGATCCAATGAGTGGCTTAAAATTCTTTCTTTGATTATTACATTTTGGGGATTCGGATCATATGTTTATGGCTATTCTTCTGCAAGTACTGAAGTGTCGCTGTAATGATTTGGCTAGTTATTATTGTATTTAAATCAAACCTCATCATATAGTGCTTTTTTTTTTTGATAAGAAGAGGGTATATATTAATTAAGCAATATAGTACAACAATTCTACAATTTCATTTTTGCTAATAACATTAGGGCTTTTTAATAAAGTAGCCATGTTTTTGTAATATATTTCAGAAAATGGCCGTTATTTTGAATGTTTTTATAAAATGGTAAAGATTGACATTTTCCATCCCGTTTTCAAAAAAGCGGAGTAGCATTATTAAATGCACATGTGTCGATTAACCTCCTTTGTAAAAGACAAGTTAACCCTTGGTGATGCAGATCAGTGGAGTCCCAGCTACTTTGAACTAAACTCAGGCAATTATACTCTTCACCCCTGCACAAACCTATAATACATCCAAGTTATTTTTGCAGCTTCTCTGCAATACTGCTAACCCTTTTAGCTCATTCCTTCATTCTCTCTGTGTCATTCTCTACAAGCAACAACATAAACAAATCAAAACCATTAATCCTTGCACTCTTTTGAACTTGGAAACACACTGCATGACATCTTCATGATCCACAGCCATCTATGCACACTTGCAAGCATGAGCCAACATTTACGGTGACTTCTCATTTTCTCCTGCCACAACCACCTATTTAACTGCACCTGTAATTTCATTTTAAGCTTGCCAACGCCATCTTCTTAGCCAATCAGCCGCAAAACTCTTCTTCCTTTACGAACAAAAACAACACCATTTGAGCCATCATCACAACTCAAAACCACATAGCAGAGCTCAACTCAAAGCAATGGAGAACATCAAAATCTCATAATACTTGTCAATTTGAAGTTAAGAACAAACCAATTCCTTCAAATCTTTCAAAGATACTCAACATCTCCTCTGCGATAATTTCATAATTAAACAACAACCCATAATCCTAATCATACACAAACAACGAAACATCTAATATCATAGCTATCTATCAACTAAAATAGGAAAGCGACATCACTTTTCTTGATTTTTCATTATACAAATTCAACTCGAGACCAACCCAAGTTCCCCTTACCATGTCGAATTCTAACCATGTCTCGACTTGACCTCGATCACCTCCTCCATCCATGATTATTGTAATTAATAAAAGAAGTTCATATATGGTAAATCTCACAATTTTCTCAAGCCTAATTTAGGAATCCCGATTTAACATTGAAGCTCTAATTGACAAAATTAATTTCAAATAAAGATTCATAAAATGATTAACACAAACCCAACTTATAAAAATTGAATCAGATTTAAAGAAGAGCCATCGAATCATCCAAAACGACATACAACCCTACGAAAATAAACTAAAAACATTTGAGAGAGATTCATGAAATTAGGTCGTCACCTTTACTGCAAGCCTTCAATCTATTAATAACTTACTCATTCTTGTTGGCAACTTAAATTCGATCAAAACCTAACTTACTAAAATCATTGAAACTCTTTACACTCATCAATCTTCACCATTCATCGCTGTATTTCAACTACAGCAACCATATTCCTTGGTTGATTTCTCAGATAAGGAAGAGAAGAAAAAAATCATCCTCTCCAACCTCAAAATTGAAAACCCATTCTACCTCTCTTGTATCAGGCACAACTTGGGTCGGCGATAAAGAAGAGAAAAGAAGAACCCGGCGAAGCGAGAAGACGGTGGTTTCGCGTGAAAAGACAATATTTAGGGGGTTTTGCAAGGTTAAGCTAGTAATCTTAACAAGCACAATTGACTAAATCAACTTTTGACCATTTTGGTGGGACCGGTGTTATATATACTTGGAAAGGCCACTTTATAAAAAAAGATTTAAATTTTTTGGCGGTTTATTAATTATATGGTCGGAAGCTGGTCATTTTATTAATTTGCCCAGAAATGATACTTTCTTTCTGAATTTGTTGCTGCATATGCTTCGAGACGTATTGTAGTCTTCTTATTTTTGCTTCTTTTGCTATTGAATCCGCTGCTGAATTAAAATCTCTGTTGATGAATTTTAGTCTAGCTTGAGGAAGTTTTTCAAGAATGGATATTGCTTCTTCTATTGTATTCTCTGCTGTCCAGTCGACTGTCGCATTTTTGTTGTTAATGCAGTCTGATAAGGTCTTACAATCCGTAGCAATAATAACAGTAGAAAGAATATTGTCCTCTAGCCATTTTAATGCCTTTACAACTGCTTTTGATTCTGCGTGTAAAGCCGAAGATGCTCAATAAGAACTGCGAAATATGCAAAAAAAACTGCTTGTTCTATAGAAAGGATGAAAGCATAGCC
>JAJJWW010016334.1:0-60655 GCA_023531295.1 Papaver armeniacum | reverse complement strand
CACTATATATCAATTCTTCCTATTATAAAGGAGAAAGTTTTGGCTGATGTGTCGGCACCACAAACACCCGAGAATGTTTTGGCTGATGTGTCGGCACCAAAATCACCCTCAATCTATCCAATACAATAATGACACGTGGAATAAAAAAAAACAGTTTTCATTGTCGAACAAACACAATCGTTCGCGTTTCTGAAGTACCAAAAATAAATCATCATTTTTTGTACAAAGATGAAGACACGACTTTTGGTCATTCTGAAAATAACTCTTGGTCCTCTTACAAATTACTATAAAAACATTGGCCTTCACACGACCAAATCAGATTTGAATCAATAGATACACTAACGAATCAGTAGAATGCGGTATGAACACACTTGCAATGGATAGACATGACCAACAACATCCAGC
Organism: Papaver armeniacum; assembly: GCA_023531295.1. NCBI lineage: Eukaryota > Viridiplantae > Streptophyta > Magnoliopsida > Ranunculales > Papaveraceae > Papaver > Papaver armeniacum. Next base: position 60,250 of record JAJJWW010016334.1, on the reverse strand, counting down.
AGGCGAGAGTCAAGCGGCGCATGGATATCTTTGGATCAACAGGATGCGCCGATGCCAGGGCAAAAAAAAAACAATTATTGATCTGTTGCAAAAGGTGTTTCCACCAAAACAATCAAACACAGAACGGAATAGAAAATTCCATCAGGGACCACATACTCACATTTCATAGTCCATACCGATGGAATGGTGGATAGACATGGCCAACAACATCCAGTCGAGGCGAGAGTCGAAAAAGCGTCTATGGATATACCGGAACAACAAGATGCAAATCGATGCCGGGCAAAAAGAAAAACAATTATTGATCTGCATAGAAAAGGTGTTTCTGCACCAAAACAGAATCAAACACAGAACGGAAAAGAAAATTCCATCAGGACCACATACTCACATTCCATAGTCCATACCGATGGAATGGTGGATAGACATGGCCAACAACATCCAGTCGAGGCGAGAGTCGAGCGAAAAGCGTGCTATGGATCTGTTGGAACAACAAGATGCGGTCGATGCCCGGCAAAAAGAAAACAATTATTGATCTGCGTAGAAAAGGTGTTTTGCACCAAAACAAAATCAAACACGGAACGAATAGAAAATTCCATCAGGGACCACATACTCACATTCCATAGTCCATACCGCGGAACGCAGAACACAAAACAAACACGGGCATTTGCAAAATCAATTCAACAACAATGGGAACACAAAATTACATTCCAAAACAACAGGTGAGCCAATGATATTACAGTAGCTTACTATATAAATTTTATAATGTCGTTTAATCAATTGATTTTCATTGTCTAACAGAAGGAGAATCAAGTCAAAGAATATCAAAAAACAAGAATGCGCTACCTGAAACAGGTATGCTAATAAACCTCATAATTACAACAAATGACAAAGAATCGATCATGCATGGTGTCAAATTAATTTAACGCATTATATATCCCAAAAATGAGTGTTGCCAAGTGTTCATGCAAATGAAGTTAATTCTATGTATTGCTAACAGGATTATTTGTACTTTATACATCATCGATAAACAAGGTTTGGAACTTTGGCCCTCCAACACATACGTGCCGTAAATGTCATGCAATTGTTTGGTACGAGGAGAGAAATAAAAATCTCAAACTACTAGTGAACCCGAGTTCTCAATCTGTTGTTCCAATGGTAAAGTGCAGCTGCTGTTGTAGCTAGGATCCACCACCGTTGTTCTGAAATGTAACTGGATTACCAAGGAGGAAAGAGATCTAAACACTTGAGGGAATAGAATAAGGGCATATAATTCTATGTTTGCTTACACTTCAATGGGAGCCAAAGTAAGCAAGAATATCAATAATGGTCGTGGACGTGCTCGTGCACCATACACTTTCAAAATAAGCGGCCAAAACTACCAAAATGGGAAGTTTGTTGCCCAAACGGAGCCGCCCTAAACATTTGCACAACTATATATATATGATACTGAAAATGAAGTACGTCGAAGAATGAGTGCACTTGGTAAAAAAAAAAAAAAGGGGATTTCGAACCTGAATTAGTTGCAGAGATGATCGCCATGTTTGATGAGTGCAATGAACTAGCGAAAGTGTTTCGGATGGCAAGAGATAGACATGATGCCAATGCCTCGGATAGACTGCGGATTAAAATCCTTTGAGACCGCCAGTCAGATGGAAGACAGTATAATTTGCCCACTTCAAAAGAGATCGCTGCGCTTATAGTCGGAAATGGTTCTGCAAATTCAACAGAACGCGACATCATCATTGAGGACAAAAAAACAGGATTCAAAAGAATAAGTCAATTTCATCCAAGTTATATGGCTATGCAATACCCGGTGTTGTTTCCATATGCGGAAGATGGATACCGAACAGACATTCAACACGCAGCCAAAAGAGGTAAAAGATCAAAATTAACTCTTCGAGAATATTATGCTTTTAGGTTACAACAGAGACATAATGAAGGCAAAACATTGTTGCGGGGAGGCCGTTTGTTCCAACAATTCGTAGTGGATGCTTATGCATGCCTTGAAGAAGAGAGGTTGGGTTTTGTGAGAAGAAGCCAAGGGGTGCTAAGAGCTGAGAACTACACAGGCATAAAAGATGCGGTCAGATCTGGCCACACAGCTAAAGCAATAGGAAGATTGGTTTTACCTTCATCATTTACAGGAGGACCGAGATATATGGCACAAAATTATCAGGACGCTATGGCAATTTGCAGATGGGCCGGACCACCAGATCTTTTCATTACATTTACATGCAACCCAAAGTGGAGAGAGATTCAATATTTCCTGGACCTAATACCTCACCAAAAGCCTGAAGACAGACCTGATATTGTCGCTCGAGTTTTCAAAATTAAACTCAACCAAATGATGAATGACTTATGCAAAAACAAGCAATTCGGACAGGTGAAAGCAGGTCAGTCTAATACTAACCCGTACAATATTCATTGCACCTTATACATTCAATATGTCTTATTAATATTTTTAAATTTGACATATATGATACAGCAATTTATACAATCGAGTTTCAGAAAAGAGGCCTCCCTCATGCTCATATCTTGCTGTTCTTACACGAAAGTGACAAACCAGTGACACCATCAGATATAGACAACATTATAAGTGCAGAATTACCTGATGAGAAAACTGATCCGCATGCGTTTGATATTATTAGCCAATACATGATTCACAAACCGTGCGGAACTGCTAATCCAGAATCACAGTGCATGGTTAAAAATAAATGTTCCAAGCATTATCCCAAGAAGTTGACCAGTGAAACAACCATTGATGAGAAGGGTTTTCCGGTTTATAGAAGAAGAGATGTTACCACCACAAAAAGAGTTCATGGGATTACTTTGGACAACACTTGGGTGGTTCCACATAATAGAGATTTGGTGCTTAAATATGAAGCCCATATTAATGTCGAGCTCTGCAATAGAACAACAGCGATGAAGTACCTGTTCAAATATGTCAATAAGGGAGGGGATAAAGCAACTGCTATCCTCGAAGATAATGCAACACATAAAGATACAGATGCTAACAATGACACAGATGTGGCGGGAAAGGTCAAGGTTGATGAAGTAAAAAGATATCTTGATTGCCGATACATCTCAGCATCAGAAGCCTGTTGGAGAATTTTTGAGTTTGACATACAGTATCGACGCCCCGCAGTCGAAAGACTATCCTTCCACCTGCCAAACGAACAGACAATAATGATCCGTGAGACAGATCACTTAGAGGAAGTGGTATCAAGAGATGATATAGAGACAACAAAGTTCACCGAATGGATGGAAACAAATAAGAACAACGAAGATGCTAGAGAACTAACATACGTTGATTTCCCCAACGAAATGGATATGGGATGTTGACATTAAAAAATGGAAAAAGAAGGCAAAAGGGGAAAACAATTGGAAGAATACATTTTGCGCACCCCTCTGCTGGAGAAAGGTTTTATTTGCGAATGTTGTTAAACATCGTAAAAGGTCCTACATCATTTAAAGATATTCGAACTGTGAATGGGTCAGTTTATCCTGATTTCCGGTCAGCATGTCTGGCACTTGGGTTGTTAGAGGATGACAGTGAATGGCATCGGGCTATTAAAGAAGCAAGTAATTGGGCGACTGCTAAATCGCTGCGAGAAATGTTTGTCTCAATATTACTGATGTGTGAGGTGTCTAATCCTTTAGATCTGTGGAACAAACAATGGAGGTTGCTTTCGGATGATATTGTATGGCAGGAAAGTCGATCATTGGAGGACAATGAACTGCAACTTTCAGAGGAAGAAATCAAAAATCTGACATTATATGAAATTGAGAGAATATTGGATCGAGATAATAAGTCACTCAAACACTTTAAACTACCATCACCTGATCTAGAGTTTCGAGCCAACCTGGAAAACAGATTGATCAGAGATGAGATGAGTTATGATTGGGAGTCGCTTGCTAACGAGTCATCAAACATGTACAATCTTCTAAATGTAGAACAGAAGAAGATTTTTTATGTAGTCATAGATGCAGTTCAAACTGGAATTGGTGGAATGTTTTTCGTATATGGCAGTGGAGGGACTGGAAAGACATTTTTGTGGACAGCCATATTGGCGAAACTCCGATCACAAAAGAGAATTGTTTTAGCAGTTGCTTCATCTGGAATTGCATCATTACTACTACCGGGAGGCAGAACAACACATTCAAGGTTCAAAATTCCTCTTACACCAGATGAAACTTCAAGTTGTAATATAACTAAAAATAAAGATCTCGCAAAGTTAATTCAAAAGGCAGAACTAATCATATGGGATGAAGCCCCAATGGTGCATAGAAACGCACTAGAAGCTGTTGATACGACACTAAAGGACTTAATGGACGATTCTGAGAAGATCTTTGGCGGGAAAACTGTATTACTTGGTGGGGATTTCAGACAGGTTTTACCAGTGATTAGAGGAGGAACAAGAGCAGATATCGTCAGTGCTTCGATAAATAGGTCACACCTATGGAATGATTGCCGAGTGTTCAAATTAACAACCAATATGCGTATAAGGAACAAAAATGCTGATAGAGTTGAGCTTCGCAAAATAAAAGAATTCGGTAAATGGGTCCTTGATCTTGGTGATGGTAAAATGCCAACAACATCTATGAAAGAGGGCGACGAACCAACATGGATTAAAATACCAAAGGACCTACTGATACAGCCGCTCCATGATCCTATTCAACAAATTGTCAACAACACGTTCCCTAATATGCAACAAAGATTAGAAGATGTGACTTACCTTAAGTCCAGATGTATCCTCGCTCCGAATAACAAATGTGTTGACGAAGTAAATTCTTACATCGTTTCCACAATACAGTCTGAGACAAGGACATATTATAGTGCTGATTCCATCAGTCCTACATCAGAAGCAATAGAGAATCAGGATGATCTATTCCCAGTCGAACTGTTAAATTCACTGAAGATTTCTGGATTTCCAAATCATGAATTAGAGTTGCGGGTTGGTGTTCCCATCATGCTTCTAAGAAATTATAACCAAAGTATGGGGCTCTGTAACGGCACCAGGCTCATCGTCACTAAATTGGCAGCATGGGTTATTGAAGCTAAAATGATTACAGGAAACAACATTGGCAGGAAAGTATTAATTCATAGAATAATAATGGAGACAACTGACACTAAGTGGCCATTCAAACTAAGAAGGAAACAATTCCCTATCAAGGTTTGTTTTGCTATGACAATCAACAAAAGTCAGGGTCAGACTTTAGAACATGTGGGTGTTTATTTGCCAAAGCCTGTATTCTCTCATGGACAGTTATACGTTGCTGTTTCTAGGACAACTTCTCGTGAAGGTCTCAAATTTCTAATTGTCAACAAGGAAGGAGAACAAGAAGGCTACACACAAAATATTGTCTACCAAGAAGCGTTCGATAATTTGCCTTAACATATCAAAAAAAAGGACAACGTATTTTTCATTATGAAAGTATAATTTGTTGTAACATACCTATTTGATCAGGAACTATATTACAAAGTTAAATGGAGTATTAAATTATTTTGTCATTGGTGTTGAATTATATGAATTATTAAATCAGCAATATAGAACCATCATCCACATTCTGTAACTCAAAAAGTTTTCCAAAACAAACAAATTGAATTTGTTTACAATTTTCACGGTTAATTAAATAGGGGAAAATGGGTAACTCCCATCATTGAAAAAAAAAATACTTGCTAAACCATTTTCCAAGACAACTACACAAAAAAAAAAAAAAAATACTTGGTAAACCATTTTCCAAGACAACTACACAAACATATCATATGATCTGAAAATTATGAAATATGATTGAATTTTTCAAAAAGTATGATTAAATCATCCACATTATGTAACTCAAAAAGTTGCTCAAAACAAATAAATTGAATTTGTTTACAATTTTCAGGGTTAATTAAATGGGGAAAAATGGGTAACTCTCATCATTGAAAAAAAATATACTTGGTAACCATTTTCCAAGCCAACTACACAAACATATCATATGATCTGAAAATTTTGAAATATGATTGAATTAGGTACCTAATAAATAAATTCAGACGATTGAAAAGTTTAAAAGTGGTATATCTTTTCCAAAACATTTAAACGTGGTAAAAAATAAATAAAGCAAAGATTAAAATTATTAAAACCTTTAAATTATAAAAACCCTCGAATTTAGAGATATTTTCCTTCCACAAGAAACAGTCAACCAAAAGTGAAGAAAAATAAAAAAAGTTGTTAGAACTGAATTATTTTAAAAGATACACCATGCGGGAAGAGGTACCTAAACCCAAAAGTGGTAAAATAAAATAAAGCAGTTATGGATTATTCAAACCCTAGAATTGGGAGAAAAAAAAGAACATGTGCAGATTCTTTTTCAAAATAAAACAGTCAACTAATACAATCATTATAACTGAACTATTTTAAAAAAATAGTTATAATGAACTATTTTAAAAGATGCACCCTTTGGGAAGAGGTCACTAATACAACCCAATAGACACAAAACTGATTTAAACAGACACAACTTTCACTGAAGGGACTCAACCATCATACTATAAATTATTCTGGAACAACAGATTGCATCCATTCTAACAGTTTCTCTAAAAGTAAACATATTGCCTAGAGACAAACAAAGAAAAATAATGGAGAAATCATCATCCTTAACTCAAGCAACTAAACAAAGATACCTATTGTGGGAAAGTAAGGATCAGAATTGCAAGGCTCTGGATTGAAACAAAAATACCGAGCGCTGAAGTTATAAACTTAAGCATGATTTTGGTAGACAAAGATGTAAGCATGATACTGATTTCGTTGAATTTCTATTTATAATTTATGTTTTTATAGTTTATTATATAGTATATATATTTTATATAATATAATGGTCGTACACACTTTTCAGGAGAAGGAATGCATGCAATGGTACCAAGGAAACATATGCCAATCTTCTCGGATCAATTAGAAGAAGGAAAAATCTACTTAAATTCAAATTTTAGTGTGGTCGAAGGTAAGATGTAATTTTAGCCAATCAAACTAATGATGCATTGTTATTCCATCCAAAGACTACAATCATAGAATTGCCGAAAACAAGTGTATTCCAAGACATAAATTCTCATTCGTAGAATATGAAGAGCTGCTATCCCGAGATGGAAACCACACATACTTAACAGGTAACATCGTTGTTTCAGAGTACCAATTTATGTTTGAAGGATTTGTTTGATAGATATTAATATAATCAAATTTGTTGTAGATGTGGTTGTAATACTGACAGGGATAACTAAGTCTAAGGAAATCACCAGAAGAGATGGTACTCAGATTACCAAAAAAGATCTGAAGTTAAAAACAAAAAGGTAACAAAGGATGACATTTAATTTTAATATAATAAACAGATTGGATAATTTTTCATGAAAATACCATTACTATTCTTATTACTGATTATAGTGGACAAGATCTTAAAATGGCTTTGTGGGGAGACATGACAAAAGATGTACCTGATGATATCGTGGCAATGTCTTCACAATTAGTGGTATTGGTTATTGCTTGCGCCAAAGTCAAATCCTTCTTAGGTATCTAACGAAATTTTTAAAAAATCATTTAGTCATTTATATCATCATGTTATATATATGTATTCAAGTGCATTTTCATGTTATCGATGACAATTATAAAATAAGGCCAATGTTTTTATAGTAATCTTGAACTAGCGACAACAAATGGAACAAAAATATATCTAAATTTGGACATACCGTGTTTGTGGTGCGAACAATTATGAAAAGGTATCTATCTAATGACAATAAATCATTTTCACGACAATATCATTTTCAGCGGATTTTTTTAAAACACATCAAATGCTAATCAACACTAATTGTTATTGTATACCAACCAGCGCTGCGCATTTGAACAATTGGACGTTGAACTGTTTGAAACACAAACAAAAGATACGGCGTCTATTCAAAAAGATATACTACTTGCATAAGAAAAATCGTGAAGGAGATCTACAAAGAGTTGGAAGATCCAGAGAATAAGGTAAAAAATAAATTTCATTCATTCAAGATAGTTTCATTCATGCATAGATAAATATACTAAGGACTAATCATATATTCTATATTATGTAGGGAAATGTCTACTACGTCACAGCAACAGTCACTGATGTCTTATTGTCGGATGGTTGGAAATACGATTCATGCCCAATATGCAAAAAGAGGGTATCAAAGGTCGGTGACGAGTATTCGTGCAAAAAGTGTGAAAAAGATTTCCCAAAGTCAGTAATAAGGTACAGAATAAAAATGAACATACAAGACCAAACAGATTTGGTACAGGTTGTAGCATTTGATGAAGTGGCACAATCGCTTATCAAATACCCTGTTTCTGTACTGAGCAACATACAACAGGTAAAAGGAATTTCATATCATTCAGATTATTTAAGGCAACTATATTATGTATTCACTCTAAAATCGTAAAACAATCATAAGGCAGTCACTGTAAAATGTATTTGCAGGAAGAAGGAGAAGAAAAGGTGTCAACTATACTAAAGAATCTAATTGGAACTCAACATGTTTTCGAGATCAAATTAAAAGCGCATGATTTCAGGGGAGACAACAACAGTCTGACAGTCAATAGAATTTACATTAAACCGAAAGAGGTACACACATATATCAATGAATAGTAAAAGTGTTACGCAATATGAATTTCATACTTTTTTCCAAGTAATCAGAAATGAAACTAACTTTTATTTATCAGGAGGTTGTAACCTTGGATGAAATGACTGTACAAGTACCAGCTGTATCGAACATTGGACCAGATGGATTACTCCCAAAGAAAAAAATGGCAGCGGATGGCACTAATAAGAAAATCAACAAATTGGTACCGAAAGGAACTAATAAGAAAATCAAGAAGGAACCACCATCACCAAAAAGGAGTGCCAGAAAAAGACGTCTCATATTGCAGGATTAATTGTTGGATACAAAGGATCTTATGATGATGCAGCAAGAATCAATATATTATTTTGGTTTCTTCAAGGGAATATTATAAAAAAAAAAGATACTTCTATTAGTGTGTCGTTGTCACTATGATTTTTTGGTTAGTTAATTACACAGTATACTACTTTTTAAGTTTATGTTCAGACTTATTTTATTATATAAATTATATTATTGATTTTAATTAAAAAAATTACGTGTTTTATTAATTTTAATTAGGTTCAAATGTACAGCCCATAGTTAGCCATGAAAGGTAGACCGAAAAAATTATTCAAAGACATTCTAATGCTATACTTTCGTATAGTAGTTAAGAAACATTATAAATGCATATGCATTTTCGTTCTTAAGTTCATGCTTCAGTCGAGGTTTATCCAAATGAATGTACTTTCTTGATAGAAAAACCAATTGCTACAATCTTATGAACACTTCTGTGTCTCTAACAAGCTAATCATGAACCGGCATTTTGACTTTGCAGATTCTTCTGAACATGCTTTCCTAGCATAAGTCCAAAGAATGTCAAGCAAATTTATGACCCTAGCCCGTGCAAATTTAACCAAGTGAACTTGAGAACCTAATTGGAATTCACTCTGTCCAAATGAATTAGTGCCACATGGAACAACATAGAAAATCTAATAGCGTGGGATCAGTTAATGTGGACAAAGTAAAGCACTAATGAATAGAACCTAATTGGAATTCACTCTGTCCAAATGAATTAGTGCCGCATGGAACAACATAGAAAATCTAATAGCATGGGATCAGTTAATGTGGACAAAGTAAAGCACTAATAAATGCAGCAGCAACAAAAAAATTATGACTTAAGTTTGTTCCTCAAAAACGATACCAAATAAGGCTTACATTCCCATGTCGTTCTTTTATGGATATACGTTTTTGACATCACAAACATAAGTCTATCAAGGTTTCTCAAAGCAATCAAAACTCTACTGCTCGGTTCCAACCTTTAAAAATAAAGTTTCCTTCAACAATAAAGTCTATCAAGGCTTCATATATTTGTATTAGATAATTCGCCAGTACTCATAATATCAAGTTCATAAGACAAATTTAAGCAGAACACAATAATTTAATTTAAAATATTTGGGTGTCTAAAGCAATATATTTTTTTTTCCGACTCAAAATGGTTATATTAAGAGAAAAACCAAACCAAAGCAAGAAGCATGTTTACAAACAGAGAAGAAAGAAGCTTCTCTAAGACCACCGGATCTAAACTGCTTAGACACAACAAAATGCAGGCCAACAAAATGCATATATATGTTATTCATAATCAACTGGGATTTATCCGGTGGAGAAAGTGAGAAACCGCACCTTTCATTTGAGGATGGGATCAGGCATTTTAATTAATTCATGGTATTTACAACCTAAATCAAGTCACATCATAAAAGAAATTTTGCTGATGAAGAAATCTAGATGGTTGCCTATGGTTGGCTTAAAACGCTATTTTCATTTGTTCCATGACATGACTTATCCAATCAAAAGCGACACAAAAACAAACCAAATAAAGTAAACTGTTGGACCTTTTCAATAAAACAAAAAAAAACAAAATTGTGTATATCCTCTCCTGTTCCCACCACCTCATGTAATTTACCATCAGTTTTGGCCATGCGCCGAGGGCTTCACTTACCCTGTTAAATTATTAATAAATAGCCAATGCTGATGTCCGTAAACAATTTTGCAAGGGGATAATCAAACGTGACATAATTTGAAGTTGAGAAGCAAACTAACAAGACCATTGATGTCATGAACTTTTATATTAGAAGATCCTATAAGCAATCTCAAAAAAGTCAATTTTCTTAGGATATATATGTGTGTATTGTGTTAATCAAACCATTAAACACAAAATGAGTTCATGGAGTAGAAATCAGTGCTCATCCTCACCATTGTTACTAAAGTCTGATGTCCTACTGATTCTACTCTTCTTGATCGAAGATGCAAACAAATAACCACAACACAAACACAGATCGAAATTAATTAGGTATACAAATTCACAAATAACCAAAAATTAGTTCTAGGGTTTCATTCGAAAGACATTTAAAATCGCAATTTTAGGGAACAATTTCTGATTTCTAACCTTTAAAATCGCAAACTCACCAATGAATGTTGACGCCTTGCAAATCCATGAAAAGAATTGAAGGAGGAAAGAGTAGCGAGAAAAATTGGGGGATTTTGATTTCATAATCCGAACCATGGGAAACCTAGAGCTTTCATTTTTCTCTCTTTCGAAAGATTTCTCTAGCGACCAGAAATGTTGGTTTAGACAAGATTTTGTGGAGAAATTTCTTACACCATTGAAGGAGCTGTGAGATAAAGAGAACGAGAAAGGCCACTTATTTCTCGAACTAGAAGATAAAGGAGCTGTGAGATAAAGAGAATGAGAAAGGCCACTTATTTCTCGAACCAGAAGATAAGTAAAATTATGACCCTAGCCCGTGCATTTGCACGGGCCTACCCAGCCCTTGGGTTGATATCCCCAAAATGCTATTTGTTCCACAAAGACAACATTTTCCTTGTAATGTGTAGCTTATTGACAAGCTAAAAAGCATGAGAACCATGTATGCTTGATTTCCAAGCATTATCAATAACAACAAAGCAAGATTCATCATTAAGCCAAGTTAAGAAAAACTTAAAAGGCTTCCAACAATTAGTAGTAGAAGCATTAGAGACTAGCATTATTGGACTGTGATCACTACCAACTTGATTTAGGTGAAATAACTTGCTATTAGGAAAGTTCAGGGACCAACTAGAATTTCCAATGGCCATGTCTATTCTAGATTTTTTGGTACCAGTTCCTAAGTTGTTATTAGTCCAAGTGTAATTTTTGCCTACATATCCTATATCTTCTAGGCCACAATTAGCTACTAAACTGTTCACCAACCATCTGAAGAAGAGGAAGGCTCATTCTCACTGTTAGTTATATGGAAGTTTAAGTAACCAAGGACAATCCAAGGATTATTATTTTCACAGCTAATTCATTGAATAAAGTTCCACTGCTCTTTCTTCCTAGCATAATTAGATTGGCCATACATACATGTTAATAAGAATTCATGTTGACTCGCATCTTCTTGAACTATGACATTAAACATATTGTAAGCCTTATCAAATATATCACAAGTGAACCCATTTTTCCATAAGAGAACTAAACCACCCGAAAGACCATTTGGTTCTATAAATGCGAGTATTAGGGTAATGGTATTATTTTAAAAGAGGAATGCATTTATGGCTACCAGTCTTCGTCTCACTCAAGAAAATGATGTCTGGGTTCTGAGTTCTAATCAAATCGCTCAAATGATTTCTAGTGTCTGGGTTTTTGAAACCCTGGACATTCCAAGAGATGATTTTCATATTGGAGAAATGAAATGATTGATTATGACACGTATGAGTATTAATTATGCATCCAAAAAAAGTACGTGAACCGAGAATTACGTAAGATACAAATATTAAATGAATAGTGAAATTAATGGGTCTACCAAAGAAAAAATAGCACTCAATTTTATGAAAAGAGTTAAATTTAACTTAAATAAATCTTGGATTTTGAGTTTACCTTTATTTTCCTTATCTCGCATTAACTGCTTCATTGTTTCCATTTGTGATTCTCGAAGCGTTTGAATGTTTGTGTCGATATCATTGTTGGAAGCAAAAATGGTACCGTCTTCATTATCGTGGATACTTGTCAGACCCATTCATGACTCTATGTCTTTTACCAAGTCTATTGGATTCATCACCTTCATCAAGTAGCTACCTTTAGAGAAGGAAATCCATGTTGATCGCAATTCCATCCTTGGGTGGTACAAAAACCTAATCTTGACATAGCTCTTTTGAATCTTTCTAGCAGTTGGAGCTTTCGAAGTCGATAGGAGAACAATAGTCTTCCTTATGTTGTTTGTGCTGCCAAAGAAGTATGGATTTTCATGAGCTTTGGTTAAGAAGTTCCAGCATCCTTGCAAGCCACTTCGCGATGCTTGATGACATAAAGATTCTCACAGCAAATCCCACCGGGTTGCCTTTCAAAGTAAAATTTGATCCAACGGGTAATTCCAAATGCGTTTGAGATAGCCTTGACTCCCCTTCTTAAAGGATTAGTAAGATCCACATTGACACATACCTTGACCGGGTCACCGCCTATAGGAATAGCATCAATTGGTTGGATCTTAATAACCTCACCCATAATTTCTCCTATCTTGGTCACAACAACGACATTCATGTGCTCGGTAACAAACCTCTCAATTGCATCCAGAACTGTTGAAACCCAGTGCTTTCAGTATAAATCATATCCGGGATATAATCATGAACAACTTGGCCAGTTGCTTGTTAACACTCAAGGTCTTTCGTTAATAACTCTGTGAGAAGAACCCGGTTGTTGAACTTGAAGATCATTATATTCGGATTTACTTCTATAATTTGAAGATCTTGAGATGACATGAGAGGCCGTGTAAATCCAATCCATTTTTCTACCATCTCTACACGCATACGACCCTCATAATAACTTTTTCCAATGGCGGATGCTTCCCATTTTTTTGATTCTTCATCTCCTTCTACATCTTTATATTTCTTGATTGCATCTTCATTTGTATCACCTAAGTCTAACAATGCTTGTTTGAACTTGTTGGAAAGGCTTGAAATCGGTTCAACTCACCTTCCATGGAGAAAAAGCCGATTTGTTTTAGGGTTTTAAGAGAAGTGTTTGTATATGGTATTGAGTGAAACAAGATGATTATAAAGGTTGGGATTGAGATTGTTTTGAGTAGAGATATTATCGAATAAAATAAGATAATTATCACTTATATTGGTTGAGGAATATCTTTCTTGGTATGGTAATAAAGAAGATTAGATAAGGACCTGTAGAAAAATAAGTAAATGAAAGCTATATGGTAACGTTTTTTTGAATTTTGGAAAATTCAAAATATTCCACAAAGGGATTAATGGTAAGATTGATCGGTGGATCGGAGTGAATTCTTTGTTTCTTCAAACTCTTCCTTAATGATATCATCACAAACAAACATTTTAATCAAACGATTGTTAACTAGCTCGCAAACGCTTTAATCACAAAAACAGGTAGGCAAACGCCATTAGAGACATTATAAGTCAGAAACACATTTTGGAAAAAGCAGGAAAATATTAGTTCTCCATTAGATACAAAAAACCGAGTCTAAATAGATTCTTTATAATGACTAAATGATGAAAGAAAAACATTTGGGGAATGCGAGTTTAAAAGAGTGATTATGGAATATGATAATACATTAAGAGAACAAAGAAAACGCAAAAATCAAGAGATAGCAAAAATTTTAATGGCACTCGAGTTAACTCATCCGTAGTCAGCCGATTCACTTCAATTTTTTGGAATCGAAACGATTTTTTTTTTTTTTTTTTTTTTAGAAATTATATTTTTGAGCTTTTGACATTTAGAAACCGAAAATTAATGTCTCAAAATACATCCCAACACCCTGGATCATAAGTATCTATAATTAACAAGCTAAAACCTATATTTAATTTGGACAAAAACAAAAACTAAAAATAAAAAACCTCGATGATTTGCGGTAACAACATGGTGTTATATGATGATATATTATATTGAAGCGGTATTTGCACGAGGACTTGAGTATGGACTTTCTAAGTGAATTTTTGTTTCGTTTTACTTTTAAAATGGACTTAAACCGATATGTATTCAAATACGATATATTCTTTTAGAGTAAGGATTATAGGGATTGAGAGTCAAAATGATAGTTTCGATCAAATTTGATTAAATTTAGTCATATACTATGGGTAAAGGGAAACCTCCTTTCACTAAAAACTCAATCACCTTCTAATTGAAGGAGTAAGTGAAAGTCTTCACTACAAGGTAAATTTTTGCCTTATGAAACTAAAATGGGAAAAAACGGCAAACAATTTGCCTTATGTAACTAGAATGGTGTAGGATCGAATATCGCGACATCAATACCTCGAGATCAATAAATGACATTTACGAAGGTGTCGCAGATGAGTAATATAAATGACGCAATGAATGAAGACATCCAAAACACGAAAAGATGTGAAGACCTAACGAGATCTAGGAGAGTTGAGATTATATATTTGTACACTTGCGATATTTGTAAGTCATTCCCAAAAATAAAGGACAACTTAGGCTGCCATCCATTATATAATACCCTATATAAAGAGCCGAGCAAGCCTATTGGGGGGTCTTTTTCGAGTGTTAAGCAAGTCATTAAGAGAGAAAGTTTATAGTGATTGTAATTTCTTTAGCTCTTTTCCATTTTATCTTGTAAAAATTCAAGAAGTTAATCAATAAAAATTATAATTGTTCATCTTAAAATGGCTTGATTTTGTGGATTCTTGTGAGGGGTGTAGTGTAGGATTTCCTGCAACTACATATTGGCGCTAGAAACAGGGATTGAAGATAAAAGATAAAAGAAGATTGAAGATAAAAGATTATAATTAAAATCATTCAAATCAAGAAAATGAGGAAACAAAATGTTAAATCAAATGAAGTAGAGAAGTTTAAAACTAAAGAATGTAATGAAAATACGGAGAATAGTTTAATTACAAAAACAATGATTAATGAATTCCATGAAAATATCATAGGAAGAATACATAAACGAAATTTTGAAGGAAAAAGAAGATTGCAACAATGGAGAAGACATCGCCTTTGAAAGATTGGGAAAAACAGAAGATAACATTCACAGCAGCAGAGATATCAAGAGAGAATCTAAATCACACATCACCACTAGTGATTACGATAAGCGCACGCAAGGAAGGAGGAGAACCAACAAAAGCAATGGAAGAATGGGCGATAAATAGAACTTTGGTGGATACGGGGAGTTTAGTGAGTATCATGTTTTACCATGCTTACAAAAAATTGGGGTACAAAAATGAAGAAATGATTTCCCCAACATGACATATCCATGGTTTCTTTAAATCTATAACAAAGCCTAAAAGGGAGATAAAATTACGAATTCATAGGGAGAAATTGAAACACAGGTGACATTATGTATAGTGGATATGGAATCGCCATACAACGTGTTGTTGGGGAGACCATGGGTACATGCAATTAAAGCGTAGCTTCAACATTTCATCAATGTATCAAATTCCCAATGCCAAATGGGATTGGCGAGATCGAGGAGATATGCGATAAAGGAAGGATGTATTATCAAATCGAGGTAAAACATTATGAAGAACAATGAAAAAAGCGAAAAGATCGCAAAAGATGGCAAAAGAAGCAAAAAAAAAAAAAAGAATTTAGAATTTATATGATAAGAGCAAAAGAAGGAAAAGGGATACCTAGCGAAATCTCGGAAGAAGAGAATGAGTTTTCGAAGGAAGTGAAAGGACCAACGCCTATGGGAGAACCGAAGGCACTACATCGCAATGAATCGACAAAGGAAGTGAACGCTTCGGAATCAAGAAGAACCCAAGATGTTAAAAAATGGGACTAAGATGGAAGCAAGATGAAGAAATAAGAACTGTTTATTTGTTGCGAGATTACAAAGACATTTTCGCATGGGATCACTAGTACAAATCTTCACATTGGCCACACTTAATCACCGTGTCCATAGGCTTTTGGCCATGGATTTTTTTCACTCTAAAATGTGGCATCGGGTGCCGTGACAAAGAGAGTACCTTTATGGCTACATAAACTTTGAGTGACTATAAAATATGATTTACCATGGCCGGTACCTCATAACCGTGTCTATATGGTACTCATTATTTTTTGTAGTTAAGCATTTTCACTATCACCATGGCCATAGGATCCTTGTAGACACACAATTTGATTTATACGTGGCTAAATTTTTACCTTAAAGTCACGTGAATTTTATTTTAGCCATGGCCTTTGTCATCATTTGGACACGCAAAATTCATTTTATCATGGCCAATTCATAAGTTACAGCTACGCTGAATTTGTAGGACCATGGCGATAAAATTTTGATGGACACATAAACATTATTAAGAGTGGCTATTGTTTACCTTTAAGACACCCGAAATCAGTTTAACCGTGACAAGAAATTCTTTGTAGTCATGGTATATGGTTTCGATGTGGCTATAGTTGTCCAAAAAGCCACATGAATTTGTTTAAACCGTGCTCATCCTTATCATTTAGACACGCAAATTGATTTTAGCGTGGCAAATTCATGACCTTATAGGTACGGATAACATTTAGCAAATTGATTTTAACGTGGCAAATTCATGACCTTATAGGGTACGGATAACATTTAGCTCCATGGCGATAAACCAATTGTCATATCCGAAACCAAAACGAAGAGAAACAAAAATGAAATCCAAAACCAAAATGAAAAGTGGAACCAAAAAGGAAAAATATATTGTAAATACTTCTAGAAAAAGTTGATATATTTGCTTGAAAGATTCACTTTATTAATGACATAACACAAAACTATACAATATTTACATCACACAGGATTCGAGACCAAAACTAAAACTCAAACCCTAACAATTAAAATATAAAAACACTAAATTTGAAGACATTAAACCATAGATTCTTTTGCAAATAGCGTGGGAATCAACATTGAAGCTTGCACTTTCACAATCAACACAGTAATCCCTTCCTTCATCTTGTTGCTCGAAATCATCAATCAACCCTAAGTATGAAATAGTGACCAACCGGAATGGTGCAATTGATTTAGCGAGAACTTCAATGAGATACAACTTACCTTCAAATCACGCATGATACAACTCATGGTCCCTCAAGCAACCAACATGGTATTCCTTCTCGCAAATGGAACAATTACATGGCTGTACAAGCAAAGATTAAAACTTAAAGAGACTCACAAGACCAATTTTACCGCTCCTATCCTGTTCTAGGGTCTCTAGTATTGGATCAAGAGTTTGTTTTGTTAACTGCTCTGTTGAAAACTTTAAGTGGAGCCATTTAATGTGTGCACTTCTACTGTTTACTTGTTTTGGTTGCATAGTTAGGCTAGAAGCCATTCTTGCAAATGCATTTCTTGGATCTAACTCTTTTGTTGTAAAAAAAAATGCTTTACATCAAGACCTACAAAAATCAAACACATGAGCCATCATCGGTCAAGTTCCTAACTCTACAAGAAACCAAAATACATGCATGGTTGTGAATGCAACAAGAAAAAGAAGGAATAGCAACAACAACAACTACTTTAGAAAGTTAAGAAACCGTATAAGTTTAACCTTGATTATGGTTACATGTTCTTCAGTGGGAAACTTGTTCCTATCTTTTGTTAAATGTACCAAAAAGAGGATTTCGGATAAATAAAAAAAATATGCAGTAGAATTCCAAAACCCAATTCTCAACCTTATTGTCTTTAATCCACACAAGTGTGGCTGCTACCGGAGCTCAAAGGCAAGGCGAGAATGCATTTCCTTGTGGGGTGTCATCATCGAAATTTTTCAGCTCCATGGGACGGCAATGATCCTTTCGCTGCAAGCACCACCAAACTGCTTGGACTATGTTCCCTTATGAGTATTTCTTCCTGGACAAGAGAAAAACATAAAGGATTCAGATAAATTCACACTCATAGAGAAAACAAGTCACCGAATTGACTTCTTTGGATCGGTGATATGCTTTAAACTCTTTCGTTACACCATTTAAACGTAATTCATTCATTTGAGCCTATCATTATGGAATTGCTACAAAAAAAAATTACAAAAAGACAGAAATTAAATGATATAGCTGTGAATATAAAAACCCAAGTATACTAAAAACATCAACTAAAGCAATAATCAAAAGAACAAAAAGAAAACATCTTGTAGGATCCATGTCTCCATCATCGACGCTCGCTACTTGAGGGTTAGTAGCCTTGGAGATCGCCATGAAGTCCTGCTGCCAAGAAACAAGAACATCTTGTCTCCAATTTTAGTTAAGATTGCGAGATTAATGCAAGTTAAGTTAAGATCTAGAAAAAAATTTAGGATTCGGATAAGTAAATTTCTTAAATCGACTCCTCTGTTGCCTTATACACATCTCAGATACAAAAGAAAAATTGACCATCAACAAAAAAAAAAAAAAAATAACAACAACCCATCTTTATTATCATCTTCCACAAGAAAAACCCTAAATCCCAAAAATTTGTCACAATTAAAGAAGAAAATAAATGAATCCCATATGTAAAATCCTTTACTTACAGAAAACTAACCTCAAAGGAAAGATCGTTCGATATAATAATCTTCTTCACTAAATTTCTTTCAAAGAAAACTTTTATTCTTCGGAGAAAGAATGATAGAGAAAAAAAAGATGGAGAAAAAGCTGAAAATGGTAACCTAGACATGATAGCTTTTACAAAGAAGAGATAGTTAGGTTTTTTACCGAGATAAGAATTAGGTGTTTCGGGTTCCGATTTAGAGAAAGAAAATGATTAAACTAGAAAAGGCTTTGGTCCTGTGAAGAAGAGAGTGCGGGCGGCTATGACTTCCTTTTTCTAGATCTTTTGTGGAGGAAAGAGATTGCGAGAAAATTATGCAAAAATTCTAAACCACAGGACGTGTTTGTTTTCTTAACCTAGATAGTACCTTTGGTTGACTTAGTTGACTATTTAATTGACCCTTCATTTAGGTGTTGTTGACGTAATTAAACGTGTGACATGTTTCTTTGGGGTCAAGTGTGTGTAGTAATTTTGATAGAATAAAGATAAATTACCCCGGCATTTTTAGGGGCGACCCCAAAAGAATTAGGGGCGACACTAAAAGACAAAAAAGGTCACCCAAACGTAAATCTAAGCTACCCCTTATCTCTGAAATTTTTAAATGGCAACTATGCCCTTCCATAATCGGTAGCCTATACCGTTATCGGTAGGTAAAAGGTGAATCGGTAGGTTAAATTGATCCAGCTGCGAGATGCATAATCGGTAGCCTATACCGTTATCGGTAGGTAAAAGGTGAATCGGTAGGTTAAATTTAGCCACGTATAAATCAAATTGTGTGTCTACAAGGATCCTATGGCCATGGTGATAGTGAAAATGCTTAACTACAAAAAAATAATGAGTACCATATAGACACGGTTATAGAGGTGTCACCATGGTAAATCATATTTTATAGTCACTCAAAGTTTATGTAGCCATAAAGGTACCTCTTTGTCACGGCTTTGATGCCACATTTTTGGAGTGAAAAAAATCCATGGCCAAAAGCCTATGGACACGGTGATTAAGTGTGGCCAATGTGAAGATTTGTACGAGACAGATGTGATGCTAATAGAAGATGGAACACAAATGCTCTGCGATGAAGATTGGAGAGCAGAACTTCATGCATATCTGATGAAAGGGGAAACACCAAGAAACAGATTAGAGGCACACAAATTAAAAAGCCGTGCAACAAATTATGAACTAAGAGATGGGGTACTGTACCGAAGATCCTTTAATGGACCCTCACTCAGATGTTTAACACGAAGGGAAGGAGAAACAATATTAAAGATGTTGCACAGTGGGGATGCTGGCAATCACAGTGGCGGAAGATCTTTAGCACATAAGGCAAAAATGCAAGGTTATTATTGGTCGTATATGCATAAGGATGCGAAACAAATATCAAGGCGTTGCTAAGATTGCCAAAGGCACGGAAGAAAATACATGCACCGGGGGCACCATTAAATTCTTCAACAAGTGTATGGCCTTTTGGAAAGTGGGGTTTAGATATTGTGGGACCATTTTCACCGGAACGGGCGAGAGAAGATATCTAATTGTCGCCTGATTATTTCACAAAATGGCGAAGTAAAAGCGGTACAACACATTCGCGATAAAGATATCTTTACCTTCATATTCGAGAATATTATATGCGATTTGGAATCCCACACAGTTGGTATCGACAATGGGAAACAGTTTGAAGGACAAAATATAGAATCTTGTTGCTTAATGCATTTCCAGATAAAAATGTGGGAAATCAACTCCTTTTATACCTTGAAGCCAATGGACAAGTGAAGCAACAAAAAAAACAATCGCAGACATATTGAAGAAGAAGTTAGAAGGACATAATAGAGCATGGTGTGAACAAGTGCATAATGCAGTATGGGATTACAATACAACCAGACGAGAAGCTACATGAATGTCACCTTTTTGTTTAACATATGGAGTTGAAGCTGTACTCCAAACAAAGTTATGATTCCAACCACAAAAGAAAGAAGCTTGGGAGAAAAATCTTAGTGCGGGTAACATTCTAATCAAGCTAGATGAATTAGAAGAAAAAAGAAAGAGCACTACAACATATGGAGAATTATCCCGAAGATTGCCGGAATATAACAAACGTGTCAAGACACGAGAATTTCAACCGGGCCATCTAGTATTGAGAGAAAGCACTGACATATCGGCGAGAAAGTGGTGGCAAGCTGAAAAAATGGGATGGACCTTATATCATTAAGGAGATAGTTGGAAATAGGGCATATAGATTGATGGATTCGAGGGGCAAAAATGTGGGCCACAAATTGGATAGACCATGGAATAGATTATATTTGAAGAGATATTACCCATAAAAGATGGTGGGAAAAGATTAGATCTACAAGTCTTGAATGGATGAAGTGAAATGAATTCATATAAAAGTTTTTGCAAAAGAATGATTGCGAAATTGCATAAAATAAAGAAAGAATGTGCGAATATCCCACAAATAAAATAACAAGATATAATCAAAAAATGAATGATTTATACGAATGGACGAACCTTTATGGCGTACACCCTAGTTCGCGAATGATATTTCGCAAGAGGCAAATGTAAGACCTAAAGTGCGTCATATAGGGGTATCTCTTGACATGGCTCGGGGAAAAGGTTACACCCCCGGAACCTGAGTCATGGAGATTTGGGGTCAATAAAGCCTATCCGGGAGAGATACCTTGGATTTCCAAATATATATATATAGGTTATACTATGGTTGGACTCCACAGGGGTCTCTTCAAAGAGTCGGTAGTATGACCAAGGAGCCGAGGTACACGGTTGAGCCAAGAGTGCCTGGGGCATTTGAAGTGTCTCGGCCATTCTTGGCAAGTCTTGGCACATGCTGCACTCGGCCCGAAGAAACTCCACTTAGGGTGCAGTCTCGTAACCATAAGCCCTATAGGTATAAGGGATAAGAGGCTGCGAAAACAACTGGTTGTTGTTAAGTCCGGATGGGAGGAGCTAGTCTTGTATGGCCAATGTACGCCTCCTTGAAGGGGCAAATCAGAGATGATAAGGGGCGGCACCCTCCATTAGGGAGTGATAAGTGTCTTAAGAGGCAAATGTCATGAGGCTCTATTTTCGCAAGAAAATTTAGGCTTGTCATATTTGTGCGATTATCGTGAAGAGGCAATAATAGTAACGCGAGGATAAGGCGAGATCAATGGGTCTTTACATGAAAGTGTAAAGACGTCCTGCGATTTCGCAAGATGACAATGTCATGGGCTATAAATTCTCAAGAACTTCTAGGCCTGTCATATTGTCGCAACGAAAACATCTGCAGGCAATAATACTAAGAAAATGATAAGGAAAGATCAATGGGTCTTTACATGAAAGTGTCTGAACGTCCCGATTTTGTCACAATAACGAGGGGTGGCGAATAAGACCTTTAACTAGGAAGGCAAAATAAGACCACACAAAAAGAGTAAGTGAACAAGCTTGCGAGAATGTACTTGCAAATATTAATTCAGCAGCAGTAGTCACAACAATGAAGCAGGCTATCATTTTAAGAACGACTTGCTTAATCATTTGAATACAAACAAAACCACACAAGAAAAAGTCATTCATAAGATAGTAAGAGGAAATAAGAGAATTGTTCAACAGTAGACTCAATCTTTCTTATCAAAAAGTACACCTCGAAAATTGAAAAGCGTCTTATGCAAAGAGTTATGAAGATAAAGAATCTAGTGGATACAAAATTACAAAAGAAGTTTAACTCTCTACATCATTCTTTTCGCCAAATGAAATGTCAAACACTCTTCAACAATTTTATCGGCTTGACAACTTTCACATTTTCGTCGGTTGGTTGATTCTCGCGAACCCCCTTCACTTGGATCATTATTGACACTTTATTATTAGAGGGATCGCCTTTTCATTTGCGACATCCTCGCCACTTTAAATCTTGATAATCACTATCGGGAAAATTAGGATTTCATCCTCTTCAACTTCCCGGAGAGGTCTGATAGATACAGGGTCGAGAGATTTGGACAATAATATATTATTCACGACGACTTCTGCTTTGAGATGAAATTGGTGAAGGAGTGCCCTCTGGTGATTTCTACTCTGGATGTCTTTGAAGTGAGTAAGATAATCCAATCTTCTTTCGGCCCGGTCGCGAGACTTAGCAAGAGTAGAAGTAAGTAACGCATTCTCCTTGCGAATCTTTGCATAGTTAGACTCCCGAGAATAGAAAGGGAAGAGCGAAGATCTTTCTCGAGACTACAAAAACAAGGAACAAAAGGAGTTATATAGATAAAATATTTGAAGACTTGATAAAGGAAGAATAGATGAGGCAAGTCAAATTTTATGACTACCTTCCTTTGCGAAATAAGATGTTGGGTTAAAGCCATGCAACTATTCTCCAAATGATCCATGGCATTGTCAAAATTATCTCCAACCAAACCTTTTAATCGAGAGTGCAAACTCTTTTCAGTTAGAAACAAGAAAGTTATTTTCCTTAGCAAAGGGAAGAGTAGGATTCTTTTAACTTGGAATATTGATCTTTCAGTTGTTTGGTTTTAACACTTAAAGTTATTCTACCCCGAATAAGTTTATCCCTCTCAACAATGACTTCTTGAAGTTTACTTCTCAAATGAACGTAGGGATTGTTCATGTTCATTACATATTTTCTCGACATACATCAAGTTGTTTTAAGCAATCGCCACCTTGTTTAACAAAAACTCGATTAAATTTGATTAAATTTAGTCATATACTATAGGTAAAGGAAATCTCCTTTCACCAAAAACTCAATCACCTTCTCTTTCAATTGAAGGAGTAAGTGAAAGTCTTCACTACAAGGTAAATTGTTTGCCTTATGAAACTAAAATGGGAAAACGACAAACAATTTGCCTTATGTAACTAGAATGGTGTAGGATCGAATATCACGACATCAATACCTGCGAGATCAATAAACGACTTGACATTGCGAAGGTGTCGCAGATGAGTAATATAAATGACGCAATGAATGAAGACAAACCAAAAACACGAGAAAGATGTGAAGACCTAACGAGATCTAGGAGAGTTGCGAGAATATATATTTGTACACTTGCGATATTTCGCAAGTCATTCCAAAAAATAAAGGACAAATTTACCTGTCATCTATTATGTAATACCCCTATATAAAGAGCCGAGCAGCCTATTGGGGGATCTTTTTCGAGTGTTAAGCAAGTCATTAAGAGAAAGAAAGTTTATAGTGATTGTAATTTCTTTAGCTCTTTTCCATTTTATCTTGTAAAAATTCAAGAAGTTAATCAATAAAAATTATAATTGTTCATCTTAAAATGGCTTGATTGAGTGGATTCTTGTGAGGGGTGTAGTGTAGGATTTCGTGCAACTACAAATGAGTAAAAACGGCATACAATTTTCCTTTGCGAAACTAGAATAGAGAAAAAAAAAAAATAGTTGCTTTGTGAAACTAAAGTTTGAGAAATTTTTAAAAGAATTATGTACCGAGACGAAACAATCATGGAAGTGCATTCGGAGGAGTGCAACAACAATTGTTGGATCCCTTGCAAACCTTTGCCTAACAAACCCATAGAGTACTGCTCTGTTGAATTAAGTAAAGCGTTGCTATCTCAAGCTTGTTTGTCAATGTTAGTGATCAAAACTATAAGTCTTGATTTCTAGTCTACTTATAGTAATATCTCAGACTAAGATGGATTGTGTACTTGAGCATTAGACTTCACGGTGTTCATCAGTTGAATACGGAGAACTATTAAGGATATCTTGTGGAACTTCATAAACAAAAGGTATGTGGAGACTAAACTCATCTATCACTTGGAAAGTCTATTTCTACTCTATCTCCTATTGAGGCAAAAGTTGTATTACTATATAGTTGTCGATTATACACATTTGAGATTTCGATTTGAGTTTAACTCGCTTACATATTTCTCGAAATATGTGTTGGTAGCTTCGCTTCAACCAAGTTCATCTTATATTCTTGACGAAAGTCAAAAAGATGATCATGTGAAAATCGCCGAGTAACATCTTACATGGTTTGTGTGATACAATCATTTGGTGTAGACTTGAATGTTTTGTTATGATTATTTCAATAACTTGAAAATTGCTTTGATGCTAATAGTGTGAAACGGCTATTGTCATCCTCTAAGAAAGTTTCAATGATTGAAATAGAGTTTAGAACTATTGGATTATAAACATAGTGTGCATTCTTGCTTGTATGTAATCCATGACCTAATAGGTCCTGGAATTTCTCTTTGTTTTTGGAACCTACTAAGTATGCATACCCGTTTGCATACTTGTGAACTCAAACTCAAACCGGATAATTAAGTATGCGTACATGTTTGCATACTTTAGTGGTTAAAATTCTAAAATCGGTTGGCTCATGAACTAATACATTTATATATTAAGGAATGCATTCTTTACAAATCGTGGCCATAATGTTCATAAATTGATTCGAGTGAATCAAACCGATTTTGCTTCAATTGTGTTCTTGTATACTTCTATGAGAATGTAGCAATTGACAACTCTTTAACTAGTTGTGGTTAAGATGAATAAGGTTGATATGAGAGTTTTCATATAGCTAACCCGGTTAACTACGGTTGAGCCAACATGGTGTACACGTTTAGGTACTTCGTTACATTAACCTAAATGAAGGTACATTTCATTTGTGTATAACAAGCTAAGTTCGATCTAACGGTTGAAAGATATTAGCTTGAATCTAATCAGGTTTCATCTAACGGTGAATATTGAATGCTTTGTTACCACGGTAACTTAGATTGCAAACCCTGATTTGAAAACTATATAAAGGAGAACTCTAGCAACTGCAAAACCTAATCTCACACCTCCTGTGTGATACTAGTTGTATAAGCTAGAGTCGATTCTCCTTTAACCTTAGGTTTTTTTCACGAAACCATATAGGTTAATGATGCGAATGCGAAAAGTTGAATAGTACTAAAATCTAAAACACATGTTTCCGAGATACCACTCTCAAGGAAAACACTACTTTTTCAATTCAACCAAGAATGTTTATTATTAAAACAAAGAGCTCTTTAATAGATAACTCTTCCCATATTTCCTAAACTATCAAAATACTTATTACCTAAAAAACGAGATATTTCTAAACTAAGAAATCCCTACATAAATAATTATCTTACTAAAATATTCTTAATAAATGAAAATAACTTACGGTGGGTTTGTTTGCAGAATTCACCATTTCCCAGAATTTATAATCCCATGGGATTACAAATTCTGGGATTCATGTAAATTCTTTGTCTATTTGGTAACTCAATTAAAATTCCTAGGATTTATAGAGTTTTCTTGTATTAAAGTCTTTGTACCGTTTGGCATTACCCTCAAATCTTAAAATTGTATATATATATGGGATTTAGAGTTAAAAAAAAATGGGTACATAAATCCCTTGATAAGTTTCCCAGCAAATCTTAGGGGGGAGGGGCCGGACTCCATATGGAGGATTTGCTGGAAAACTGAATCCGTAGGAAACGTGATTCCAAGGATTCGGGCAACCAAACATACAAAAGGAAAACATAATTCTATCAAATCCCAATTCCCATAAATTCCACCTTTAAAATTCTACATCCAAACCCACGGTTAATTAATTATAATATTATTTTCTAAATAATAATAATAAATAAGAGAATGATACCAATAAATAAATATATTTTCTTTTCCTAAATACTCCACCATTCTCCCCTTCTCAGAAAAATCACCTCGAATTTTGCTGGTATAATTGCTCGCATATATGGTTCGTTGAGGAAACTTCATATAGTCCTTCGGCAAATCCAAACTTTGCGAAGTTATTTTCGGACTCAATAACACTTGTACTGAACTAATCGTACAAACTGCTTCGTGAAAATGATCAACATATTTGGGACATACTAAAAACTTATCGTCGGGGTAAACATCATAGACTGGTGGTGAATTCCAATCCACGATAACTTGATATTTTTCAATTCCAGAAAAGGAAAAACATCATCAAACCTTTGGATTTCAAGCTTTAAACCGGACTCTAATGAATCTCGCGGGTCATGTGCAACTCCATGAAATCCTTCCTCCTTGTCTCCAATGAGGTTTGTTTGTTCATCACTAGTCTCCTCCTCCAATCGTTGTAGGCTAGGACCATGACGGGGCTCTTGCTGAGGTTGCATTTCAGCCAATAAGAGGGTGAGCGCCTTAACCATCCGTTTCAGATTATCTATTACCACTTGCTCTTTCTCATCGTTGAGAGCGGCTCTTCGAACAACACCATAATTTCTTCTAGAAACATGATGCTAGAGCGTTGCCTATCTCGAACCAACCCGATGCGAGGCGAAGCGTTGAACATAATTAAATCCAAAACTCATACATTTCTGAGATAACACTCAAGAAACTCAATACTTTTCATTCATCCAAAAACTCTGAAGTAATACAAATACATAGAGCTCTTTATATAAATAACTCAATTCCAAATAATCAAATATTTCATAAATAAATTATCAAAATACTTATTTCCCAAATAATAGATATTTTCTAAACTAATATGAAATCCCTAAATAAATAATTATATTTCTAAAATATTCTTAATAAATGGAAATAACTTAATTAATGACTATATATTTTGCTAGTTAATTAAAATAAATCGAATAATAATGATAATATTCAAACATATTTTCATTCCATGCATACTCCACCATTCTCCCCTTCTCAAAAAAAAATCGCCCTCGAATTTTGTCGTATTTGTTGTTGGATAAATAATTCTTCGATAAAAATCCTTATAATCCTTCAATTTATATAATCTTGGCATTATTACTATAGGATTGAAAAATATTTGCGCATCGAAGTGAAGTTGATGTCATTGGTCCACCTGATTACATACTGCTTCAAGAGAATATGGACCAACATAACTAGAACATAATATGATCTCATCATCAGGATAAATATCATAAATTGGTGGTGAATTCCAATCCACGATAACCTGATATTTTTCAATTACTGATAAAAAAAATACCATCAAACCTTTGGATTTCAATCTTTAATCCGGACTCGAATGAATCTCGTAGATTATGTGCAACTCCTTGAAATCCTCCCTCGTCGTCGAAAAGGTTTTTGTTGTCATCAACGGCCTCCTCCTCCACTCTCTGTAGACTAGGACCATGATGGGGCTCTTGTTGATGATACATTTCAGACAGTTGGAGGGTGAGCGCCTTAACCTTCCATTCTGGACCATCTATTACTGCTTGCTCTTTCTCATCGATGAGAGCGGCTCTTCGAACAACACCATTATCTCTTCCTCGGAACATGATAAAGGAGCGTTGCCTATCTCTAAACCAACCGATGCGGGCGGAAGCGTTGAATGAAATTAAATCCAAAACTCATACATTTCTGAGATAACACTCAAGAAACTCAATACTTTTCATTTATCCAAAAACTCGAAGCGGATCCAATAATTTTCTCTCGTAGTTGCGTGTTCCGATCTTATTTTGCTTTCTTCTATCAAGATAAAAGTATCCAAAAACTACGGTAATTATCTTCTCTAAGTTTTGCTTCGAGATTTAATCTTGATAGGCAAGATAAAAGATAAAAAGTAGTCACAAACATCTTTGTCTCGTGGTTTGTGATTCCATAATATATTGTTTCGCTACCATACGATTAAGATTATTGTAAGGTGATTGATAATTCTAGTCAGTTCTTCGGGAATATAAGTCCGCTATATCAATTGGTTCTTGTTCACCTTGATTTATCAAAAAACGTAAAAAAAACTCTTAGATATTTTACGGAGACAGATTTATCTATTCCAATAGACTTTTCGGTGTGAGATAGATTTATTTATCAAGTCTTCGACTTTGGGTCGTAGCAACTCTTGGTTGTGGATGAGATCTCTAAGGGAATCAAGTGCGTAGTATCCTGGGAATCGAGAGACGTAAGGAGCGAAACTATACCTTGAATCGGTGTGAGATTGATTAGGGCTCAACTACAGTCCAGTTCGAAGTTCATTGGTAGTAGGCTAGTGTACGAGAGGCTTAATACAATGTGGTGTTCAAATTTGGACTAGGTCCGGGGTTTTCTCGCATTTGCGCTTTTCTCATTAACAAAATTCTGGTGTATGTTGTTATTTCTTTTCCCCTTTATATTTTTTTATATAATTGAAATATCACAGATTATGCGTTAAGATCAATCAATTAGAAAATACAACCTTTGGTTGTTGATTTAAATTGATTGACACTTGAACATTGGTCTTTTGTATCGTTCAAGTTGTTTCACATAATAATCAAGCTCGCGGATTTCTATCTGTTTAATTTGCTGATTTCATTTGTGAAACAGAGATATAAAACTCTTTGATATACTTTTCTATAGATTTAGTTTGACTGTCTACTTGATTCTCTTGAAAGTATATTGGAGTTTGTCTATTCAGATCTGCAAACGAAATATTGGGTGTGGTTGTTAGACCCCGCTTTTTAATTGGTATCGGAGCGGTAAACACTATAAACCTAATAAGTTTGTGTTTGAATGATCCTTAAAGTTTGCCCTTATGGGAAATTTCTTTGGGAAACTTTCCCTCGGCATCTATAGAATACGCCCGAGAATTCCTTAAAAGATTGTTCGAGATTAATATGGACCAGACCTGCGGTTTCTCATGATAATCTCATTCCATCTAATACTTTGGAAAACTTAGATAATGTAAAACAATCTATAGGAAAAATTAAAAGTTCTTCTAAACAAAGAAGGTTGAGTAAACGTTCTTTTTTACGCTCAAAGATTTGGACTCTTACTAGATTAACTCTCAATCTATTTGAGGAATACTATCGTGATGGATCAATTGACAAAGATCTATTTAGAGCATTTAAAGACGTTTTTATATTCTTAGAAAAACTTAATTCTATTAAGAATAAAAATTATTTTGATAAAAGTTTTGTACTGTCAAATCATGTATTCATGATGTACGAACTACGCTTACCACCAACTCATGTGAGATCGATAAAAATATGTCCGATGAGTTCGGTGTAGGTTCTAATTGTAGGAAAAAGTCCCTTCTTGGTCGTAAGAAAAGAAATTCAAAAAATTACACTAACCACGAAAGTATCATCATTACTTTGATTAGACTATCGGTGCAGATTCACAAATATCAACCTAACAGTTTGCATAAGAATCTCTCTTGGCAGTTCGCCTCTTGGTAACAAGCTTGGCTCTACCCCATTTGTATATAACTTGAGATGGGGAAAGTAATGGTTGAGTGTTTTTTTTTTTTTTTTTTTTGTACTTGGGTTAATTTGTTTTTTCTCTTCTTTCAAGGAAATTAAGGTGTTGAAGTTCTTCCTACCTTCCTTTACTGCACGGTACTGATTCTCTCAGTGTGCGAACCTTGGAGAAATCCATCTTTTATTTTGTGGGTTACGGTTCAGGAATGGGTCCAAGCCCATCATCTGGTTTCTAAAGGTAGTGGTACGCGTACCCTTCTTCTACCTCTCTTCTTGTCCGCGTTCGTGAATTATTTTAGGGTTCATAATTTTTGTCTATTAAATCACCTTTGGAGATCAAAAAGTAAAAGGGTTTTCAAGGAACATACCAAGTAAGTCTTCTCCTTCTATAATCTCTCTTAATTTCTATATCTCATGAGGAATTTCAAGGTTCTAAAAGAGGTTTCAAAAAACTTGGGTTCTTCATCTTCTCCTAGCATGAACTTACCTATAGATCAAAATTCCATTAAGATTAGATTTGTCAATGATTATTATGGTAAGGTGTTTGAAAAGATTTCATCTAATGGGTTTATTCTAGAAAAGAAATTGGATTTTGCTAGTGGACATAAAGAAGTTTTGGTATGTTTTGAAATATTTAATCTTGGGAATATCTTTGATGGTCTTGGTGAAGGTTTTGACACTCTTACAAGAATCTTCTATGCTAACATTCATGATGTTAATGATGAAACCATGGAATTCAAGACCATGATAAATAGAGATAGGATTCTTGTTAGTAGAGAGTTAATTTCAAGGATTACCAAAATTCCCTTAGGAAGTTTTCGCCTTCCAAGACCTAGTTGTGAAAGACCATCTTATGAAGCCATTTCTAATGGTCTTTGTGGTAAGAGTGTTGATTAGAATGAAGGAAATTTTCCTACTACTCATTTTAGTCTTGCCTTGATGTCTTTTGGAAAACTTAGTATACGATTAAGTTAAACAAACTCCCAAGCTTGTTTGCCCTTGTGCATTCAAACGTATGAAGGAGAATGCTTGTAAAAGACAAAGATGCAACACTCTTGTTGGATCGTGTGATTCGTCCTCCATAAAGCTTCTTCACCAAATTCACAAGGGTGTTAGTAAAATTGATGCCAAGGTAGAGAGTGTACAACAACAATTACTTGTGATTGCTACTAAGTTTCCTGAAATCAAGGAAGACATTTTTATGGTCTCCGATGATGAAGATAATGATTAGATTTTCGTGTGCTCTTTTTAATTATTGTCTAGGAAACTTCTTATGAGAATTTATTCTTGTGTTTTTAAGAGGGTAACTAGGGTTTGGAAAAACAATTATTGTGAGTACACATAGCTATTGTCAACATTTTCATCTTGTAATGTTTTTAGATTTATTTATTTAATTTCTTAAAATTTATTTGGAAGATGATTTTTTCAGTATTAATCTTTATGGTTTTATATATTGCAAATTGTTATGGGATATATTGTTTACGTCCATGAACCTTGACTGTCCAATGCTTGTTCAAAAGTTAGCTCTATCATATGTCCGTATGAAAGTATTGATAAAAGATAGAATGAACTTTTGACTACAAAAGTTAAGCCTTTTATGTCATTATGCAAATATTGATTGAAGAAAGGATGAACTTTTGTTTACAAAGATTAAGTCTATTATATGTCATTGTGCAAATAGTGATGAAAAATAAAATGAATCTTTGATTATCCCGATATTGGTCTTTCCCCGATCCACATCTTTGTGTATATATCTTGTGTTTGTCCAGTAAGTTCTCTTATGTTGAGCATGACCAATTAAATTGATCATTTTTCTTGTGGTTAATTCAATTGAGATTTTTGGATACAAGTTCATGTCTCATGTGATTTGTTAATATCCAAAGAAATCCTTCTTTTCTTATAAAAGTAAGGTCGCTCTTGTTTTTCTTTCGAGAATGACATTTTATGGGGAGAATTATTAATTGAACTTGTGCTTAATTGCCAAATCTTTGGAGGAGTGCGGTTGTGGAATATTGTAGGGGTTATCTTGTATCTTTATAAAATCCTTGATGAATGTATTTAGTATCGACTATATGATGGCATCTAAACAAGTTGATATGTTGTTCTCTTTTGGTCATGATGTATCTCTATGCAAATTTCATGAGGATCCACTAGTTTTCGTACCTTTGCCAATTTATATTGACAAAAGGGGGTAATTAATGTGTAGTTCACATTACAAATACATATGGTTTACGGATCATTATGTAAGGGGGAGTGGTTTTAATTGTGAGATGAAGTATTTACTAAGGGGGAGTGATACATATCACCGTAATATTGTTGTCAAAGTTGTGATACAATTGAACTTTGGTACTGTGTAATGATATTATGACACTCTATAACAATGATTGACAGCAACTGTTTTCTCATTGTTATTGCTACGGATCTTCAACAACTATGATGCTGAGTTGAACACATTTGGAATCATTGGAGTACTTGAAAGTGACGAAGATTTCAAGTAATGTTGAAGAACCGTGAGATCAAGCATTTGGATGAGAAGCTACAAAGTTTATTTATTTTGTAATCCATATGTATTGATAGTTTTGCCACTAAAATTGACAAAAGGGGATATTGTTAGAGCACTTCTCGGTCGAACTCGCAAGCGTTGCTATCTCAAGCTCGTTTGTCAATTTTAGTGATCAAAACTATAAGTATTGATTTCTAGTCTACTAACAGGAATGTCTCGGACTAGGATAGATTGTGTAGTCGAGCATTATACTTCACGATGTTCATCAATTGAAGACGAAGAACTACTAAAAAGAGTCTCTCGAACTTCATCAAAAAATGTAAAGTTGAGACTAAACTCATCTATCACTTGGAAAGTCTATTTCTACTCTATCTCCTATATTGAGACAAAAGTCGTATTACTATATAGTTGTCGTGTCGATTATACACATTTGAGATTTGAAATTTGAGTTTAACTCGCTTACATATTTCTCGAAATATGTGTTGGTAAGATTTATCTTCAACCAAGTTCATCTTATATTCTTGACGAAATTCAAAAGATGATCATGTGAAAATCGCCGAGTAACATCATCTTACATGGTTTGTGTGATACAATCATTTGGTGTAGACTTGGAATGTTTCGTTATGATTATTTTAATAACTTGAAAATTTCTATAATAGTGTATGAAAACGGCTATTGTCATCCTCTAATAAAGTTTGAATGATTGAAATAGAGTTTAGAACTATTGGATTATAAACATAGTGTGCATTCTTGCATGTATGTGATCCATGACATCGCAACTAAAGTAAGCATACCCATATGCGTATTGAAGTTGTGAAATTCCATGTACCAAGTACACATACCTGCACGCATACTTGCGTAAGGTATATGTCCTAATTCTCTTTGGGTTTTGGAAGTGTACTAAGTATGCGTACACATTTGCATCTTGTGAACTCAAACTCGAGGACTGTACTTAAGTATGCGTACCCATTTACATAATTGAGTGGTTAAAGTTCTAAAATCGGTTGGCTCATGAACTAATACATTTATATATTAAGGAATGCATTCTTTGCAAACCGTGGCTATAATGTTCATGAATTGATTTGAGTGAATCAAACTGATTTTGCTTCAATTGTGTTCTTGTATACTTCTATGAGAATATTGCAATTGAACAACTCTTTAACTAGTTTCATTTGAGTCATTTGAACTAGTTGTGGTTAAGATGAATAGGGTTGACATGAGAGTGTTCATATAGCTAACCTCGGTTAACTACGGTTGAGCCAACATGGTGTACACGTTTAGGTACGGTTACATAAACCTAAATGAAGGTACATTTCATTTATGTATAACAATCCAAGTTCGATCTAACGGTTTAAAGATATTAGCTTGAATCTAATCAGGGTTTCATCTAACGGTGAATATTGAATGCTTTGTTACCAATGTAACTTAGATTGCAAACCACGATTTGAAAACTATATAAAGGAGAACTTTAGCAACCTGAAACCTAATCCCACACACCTCCCGTGTGATACTAGTTGTATAAGCTAGAGTCGATTCTCCTTTAACCTTAGGTTTTTCACGAAACCCTAAAGGTTAACGACTTAAAGACTTCATTGGGATTGTAAAGCCATACCCAACTATTTTCTCCGTAGTTACGTTTTACGATCTTGTCATTTTTCTATCGTATTTGAGTACTATCTTCTCTACGATTTGCTCGAGATTTAATCTCCGATAGGCAAGATAAAAACTAGTCACAAAACATCTTCGTCTCATCGTTTGTGGTTCCATAATATCTTGTTTCGCTACCATACGATTAAGATTATTGTGAGGTGATTGAGATTTCTAGGCTGTTCTTTGGGAATATAAGTCCGGTATATATCAATTGGTTCATGTTCACCTTGATTTATCAAAAGAGAATAAAACTCGTAGGTATTTACTTTGTGGGAGACATATTTATCTATCGATAGAATTTTCGTGTGAGACGATTTGTTTGTCAAGTCTTCGACTTTGGGTCGTAATAACTCTTGGTTGTGGGTGAGATCAGCTAAGGGAATCAAGTCGTAGTATCCTGCTGGGATCATAGACGTAATTCTGTGCAACTTGTACCTTGAATCAGTGTGAGATTGATTAGGGTTTAACTACAGTCCATTAGAAGTTCATTGGTAGTAGGCTAGTGTACGTAGCGGCAATACGGCGTGGTGTTCAAATCGGACTAGGTCCCGGGTTTTTATGCATTTTTAGGTTTTCCTCGTTAACAAAATTACTGGTGTCTGTGTTATTTCTTTTTCACATTATATTTTTTTATATAATTGAAATATCGGAGGTTGTGCGTTAAAATTTATCAATTAGATAATCCAACATTTGGTTGTTGATTTAAATTGATAGACACTTGAACATTGGTCTTTGGTACCTTTCAAGTTGTTTCACGTAATAATCGGGCTCGCGGATTTCTCTCTTTTTGATTTGTTGATTACATTGTGCACATTGTCTAGTTGATTTTCTTGAAAGTATATTGGAGTTTGTCTATTCAGATTGCCAAATGAAATATTAGGTGTGGTTGTTAGACCCCCGCTTTTTCAACAACATTTCTGATTATCGATTCTACAGTTTGCTTTCCACGCTTCCCTACGTAAAATCCTTCTTTCAAAGCAGCATGACAGTTACTTGTCAAGCCAAGAAAAATGAGAACAAATATTAAAACTCCAAAACTCTTCATCCTTAGAATACTTGTTGTGTATTCGAATTGGCTCGAATTTGATGAGCAATGTTTTCCGATGAAAAAAAAATGCAACATCAATCTATATTTATAGATTGTTACTCAAGCATAAATCAAAACAAATGGATTTGGGTAGGTTACTTACCTGCGGAAAACCCGAAATCCCCAGGATCGAATGATTGCTATTACGAGCCTCTTTGAGAATCCTTTTACCTCTTTGATTGCTACGAAGTCTTGAACATAATCTACCAGAGACTATACTACTAGTTCACACCTTAATCTCCTAAAGAGGTAATGGAAGAGAAGATATTTTCTTTGTAAACCCTAAACCTTGCGGCAAGTTCACTTCACCAAAGAAGAATAACATGCATATATTCTTTATATATGCCGTTTAGGGAAGTGGAAGTAGTCGTCCGAGTACTTCTCAGTCAAAACTTATCAGAGAAACTGACAATTTCACGTCTTCCACATTCAACTATTCAACCCAATATATACGAGTACACAAGATGATTTTAGTCATGGGTTAGGGTTGTGAATTAAACAGGGATGGATCCAGGAATCTACACTGATGGGTTTTTTTTTCTTCCGTAGGCGAAGATGGATAAAAAAATTTAGATAGTATATTAAGATGTTTTGGCTTCTTTATTATCTAATTGTAATAGATGCAGGACACTAAAATTAAATATCAAATCATGCAAGGATTTTTGTCGTTTAGAGTTTTAAATCATGGATACTCAGGGTTCCTACACGAGATCACTCCACAATCTTTAAAATTAGAAGCAGTTTTTGGGCACTACTCAATTTTGGAGAGGACTACTATTTGTTAAGAATATCACCTTATAGTTATAAGGGGTGTCCTAAGTTATGGAAATGACTAACACCCTTAATCTAATTTAATTTAAAATAAACCTAACACTACACCAAATTTAACGATTAATATGACTTAAATCTGTTGCTGTCAAGGAACTTCTGCTGATCCTCAGTAGTTCTTCAAACACCTGTCATAGATTTTTAGCGACAGGCGCTTAGCTCTGTTGCTAATTTTGGTCGACAGCTGGCAGTAAATGAGAAACAAGTCATTTGAAATTAAAATATAGAAACGAAATAAATCATTGCTACTCGGTTGCTAATGTTAGAGTTATTCCGGATATATTTTAGTAGAGCAGGGATATAGTTGTTGGTTCGATTTAGCAACACACTTTTGCCGTTGCTAATTTTTTTTGCAAAAAAAAAAAAAGGTCAAGTCTTCGTTGACACTGGTCAAAAGCGATATCCCCAATTTATCGGGCAATACCCCGGTTCCATGCAAAAAACCCCGATTCATTCTATATCCATCAATTGAATCGATAGTTCTCATACAAACATGCCCACACGGATATTCACACGGGTTTAAACCTCAAATGCAATAAAAAGCGGAACTCATAACATCAAAGACAAGTTACGGGTTGCATTAAGAAAGATTGAATTGCATATGTAAAAATGTTCTTGTTTCTTACATTGTCTTCAAAAACTATGTTTGTTTTAGCTTCTAAGCATTGCATATAGAAGCAGAATGTTACAATCTCTTACAATGAATAATCAAATGCAAACGGATTATTGTGGCTTTGAGAAGATGATCACACGAGGATCTTTGAATTCTCGTCTTGTAAATACAACCAAGATGATGAAGAACATCACGGATACATATAGTTAGACATAACAAATAAAGAAAGTAAGAATACTTGAAATTCGAGTATATACTCTATTGCTAATGATTTGCTTATACCGAAAGATACTAGAGACCAATGAGACTCGCGTAAGTGTTGGGATTTACGATGAGTGCGGTTCAGTAGTTGAGCTAAATCTTTCAATCGAATGATCATCTCAGCGATATTCTTCAAACTCTGAAAATTTTACAAGCAGCCCAATTTAGGTTTCACAATACGACACACATAATCTAAGAATCAGTAACTATAAAAGCAAACAGAACAACTTCATTCTAAAACAAAAAATGATTCTAAACCAACATATATAATCGTGACAATTCAAATCACCACAAATAGTACATAATTAAGAACCTCATGTTATGGATTCAACGTGTTATAAAAGATTCAATGAGCTTGATGTCATCAAAAGTAAAAGTTAAGCATCGAGACTTACTTGCAAAATAACAGAGTTGATAACATCGCATACTTGACATGTAAATTCAAAGACATACATCTAAACTTTAGGAGCAATAGCATAACACTTCAAATTACTCGGAATCCCTCTAATTGATTACGATGATTCACCACCACAATGTTAACAATGCATACCCCGACCCCAAAGAATGCCCAAAATATCATCTTATACCTAAATCAACACAAAAATATCATTAAAATACCCCAAAACAAAAAAGTACCAAAAAATCAACACAACAACAATCACAACCAAAACTTAAGTAAATTCAGAAATGATAATATCTCGAAGAATGAAGAATACATACCCGATGAATGTGACCAACATCATGCATAATCCCGTAGCAATAACATCATCACCTCCAAAAAAAATATTAACTGAGGGTTAATATCCATATATTTCAAAGTAATAATATAAGCATCGCCAATTGAAATACTTACCAGGGATTGATGTTCCCGGCCGCTACTAGAAATTGACTCTAAGTATAGTCACCTGCGCCATCAAATATAACAGGAAAAAAAAAACCACAAAATATTTACATATACAAAAACCACACACATAGCAAAAAATTCATTCATAGAATTCGGTTTCGTTCACATAGTTGCATCAATTAAAGTTAAATATTTCTTATGCACAACTGCATAAAAGTCTTTCAAAGCACAACTGCATAAGAGACATTCTTATGCACAACTGAAGCTACATGTTAGTCACATGTACAAAATGTGTGAACATAAGCAAAAGAAAAGGTAAACGCAAGTAAAAGGTAAAAGCCATATATGTTTGTCGTTTATAAACGCGATAGATGATGGATGAGATAGCATATGTCCAAAAAATTAGAGCGACCAACTAATCAAATTTGATGCACATCCTTGGATGCACCACATATCCTCCAATTCCAACATCTCAAGGTTTCAACAAACCTGTTAGCTTTTATGGTCTTCTCAAATGGCATGACAATGTCATCCAACAACACTTTCCCAAGATGAGGTGGTGCAATTGAGTCGTGAGCCATTTCCCCAAATTCACTCAGTGCAAAGTTTGCCGACAAAACAATTTCACCATCCATGTTGAACAATGAACACTTTGGCATGTCAGGACCTGCTGCTGATCGAGCTGGTGATATGGGCTGGAGCGGTGAAGGTGGTTGGCGGTGAATTTGGGTATTAGCAATGGGCGACTCTAGCGGTGAACTGTCCATGATGTTCGAGCCAACAAATGATCTTTGGCATTGCGGGCTTGGATGTCCCTGCACAACGTGGCATAACGTTCCAAAGCTTTGGAGCCCGAACCCCTATTTTGCCACTTAGATCTTCCACACGATGCTTAATACCTCCATCCTTAGACTTCATTTCTTTAACTTTAGAACGCGGGACCGGAATATATAAATTGTGTACGAGAAACATGACCAACAAGCCGAACCCGTCCCCTAGAATCCTTTTCAAAAGCTTTAGTCAATGCGTCTAGTTCTCCTAAGAAAATACCCGCATCTTGTTTCTCCTTGATCTCTTCTTGCGCCTTCGAAGACCCTCCCGCAACGTGTCGAGCATAATCGAGTAAAATATAAAGATGACTGGGTACATATTTGAGAAAAGACATGATATATATGAAATGCAATCGACTCACGAAGTAAAGTTTGTGCACTAGGTAGAATTTTCCCACCCTCTTGAGTATGAACTTTAATCCACACATCAGAGGTAGTGACTTCCACTCCAGGATTCTCGCGCTCCTATGTTTTCAATTACCACGAGTCGTTTAACATTAATCAATCGACAGAAGTATGAGAGTAGTCATATTGTCCATAAATATTGATATTCAGAATTGAGAGAACACTTGTGTCGCTTCTGCAAGAATAAAAAGGCTCATCCACAATTCTACCAATGCTTTCATCTTCGACAAGTTAACCTTTATCACGTGTGAATTTGGATCAACTTTGCATCCATTAATCTTATCTTCAACCCCGACCCAATCACAATAGAAAACTATTTCTTCAAATTTCACATAATTCAACTTTATAATCTACTTTGACAATTCCATAATAGGTTATTTAAACTTCCTTGAAATTTAAATGAGGGACTTGGCTCTATGCATTGTAATAGCTCTCATTGACACACCACTATTCTCAGTGATATAACCTTCCCCTCATAGTCTTCGAATGAAAAGCAAATCCATTGACTTGGTATCTCTTATATGATCATTGCGCCTTGAAGAGGTCCCTGCACTAGTCGCCAAAGTCTTTGAATCCACATCATTAGCTTTTGACAACTGCAAGTTGTAATGTGTAAGTCATTACTTAACCAAGACCACAATTTGTTTTACTATAAACGGAATGGAAGCTAGTATATTACCTCGTCAAAGCAACCAAGCCATCCAACTCTTTAAGGTATCATTGGACGAACTATTTGTCTCGATCATTAGACTAAGCACCGTCAACATAGGAATCGTACTTCCTACAATCAAACATAATTCAAGAAATCAGTCTCTTAGTATCGATTGTGGCCACCTACTATTCAAGTAATGCATATACAAACTCGGTTGAATTCAAGAAACATGATTTACTTCATCCACAAAACAAATCATAGGTGAAAGTATAAATTGTACCTTTGCCACTCATCAATCCACATACTTAGAGAGAATCCACTTGCGAGCTTGTTCAAAGCGAACTTGGGTTAAAGTAATATTCTTAGCATTACTTAAAGGTATCTCATCGACAAACTCATCGTCATCATCTAAAAATGCTTGTCGAGTATGCTTGTGAGTACCATCACCATCTTTGGACAACTCCTCCATACAATACAAGCTAGCTTCTCGCAATTGTATATCCTCTTGCAATGCACCCGTCAATGTACCTTTTATCATGCGTACTAGTCCCTTGAAACCTTTCATTAACCTACAAATATCGGTAAGAAAAGATAACAACTCGATTAAAAACATTCAAATCCTTAAAAAATAAAAAACAAAGTCGGTTGTGGTGATTACCTCTCAAAGGGATACATCCACCGAATCGACCGACCGGCGATCAAAGCTTCATCTCTAGATGAACCATCGAATTGAATACGATAACGAAGAACGAAGGAGGAAAATGTTTTTCAAACACACACATTGCTTCAATCATACTAGCTTTAGCTCTCAAAAGATGTTGTCGGTTGATAACCTTCGCACACGAACATTGAAGAATATACTGATCCTGGAAGAGAAACTCACGGCTCCTTAGGTAGTGAAGTTGCAAAATGAATCGGCAATGGTAACGGATGTTGCATAACAACATGGTAATCGTGAGACTTAAAGTTCTTTAACTCGAGAGGATTCACGTTGACACAGTTCGAAGATTGGAAGAGAATCTTGAGGAACCCTTAAGTTCTTCAAAATAGTA
The DNA here is from genome assembly GCA_023531295.1 of Papaver armeniacum. Classification (NCBI taxonomy): domain Eukaryota; kingdom Viridiplantae; phylum Streptophyta; class Magnoliopsida; order Ranunculales; family Papaveraceae; genus Papaver; species Papaver armeniacum. Next base: position 19,313 of record JAJJWW010016334.1, on the reverse strand, counting down.
CAAAAATCAACTTTCTCCTTCTTAGTCGGGGCAAAAGTACCATTCTCCATAGAAGTTTTACCAAGTAACATCATCCTTTTTTCCACAACTTCTTTTTAACCCCATTGCTTCCATATCTTTACGCGCGACGAGGACCATCTTTAGACTTGCTATTTCCCATCAAAGTGTTAAGTATATGCTCTGTGATGTTCTTCTCTGTATGCATAACATCAGTAATATGTCGGATCGCGTTTGAACCCCAATTTGGCAAATCATGAAGAATAGACCTCTCCGTGAAAACAATGAGTGGTCACCGACCTCATCTTCTACATTAACAAATAAGTTTATTTTCCCCTTCGGCTTTCCTTTTACGCTTCGGACTTGGCTGAGATGGTTGTTTCCCTTACCCTTCTTACGAGTTGATATTACGAACAATCTCTTGTATTTGCGGACTGCATTAGTGGCCACGGTCTTTGGACGATGATCTACCACTCCATTAAAATTCTTTTTATCATCTCGATACTTGTGCTTTGACGGCAGCCATCTACGAACCCATATAACAAATTTTCTTACCGAATGGCAAATAATCGGCATCTGTTTCTTCTCCACAAGTAGGACATGCATAGTAGCCATGGGTTACACATCCCGACAAAGTTCCCAACGCAGGAAAATCATGTATAGCCCATAGTAATCTTGCTTTCATTACAAACTCGGTTTAGTGAATGAGTCATATGTTAATACACCTTCATTCCATAACTTCTTCAACTCATCTATAAGAGGTTGTAAATAAACATCTATGTCCTTACAGTGTGCTCTAGGTCCCCGATATCAACAACACCGACAATGAAAATTCACGCTTCATACACAAGGAATGAGCAAAATTTAAAGGTTGCATAATCACCGGCCAACAACCTGAGCTGCACCGAAACATCCATTCGGATTGAACCCGTCGGTTGATATGGCAAGTGTAACATTCCTCGGTTCATTAGCAAACTCGGGAGAAAAGCTATACGCACATCGCATGTCTTGAAGAATCGACGGGATGACGCATAATGTTTATATCCTTGGCTCTAGAATGCCAAGTCAATGCCTATGATATCCATGGTTCGCTATAAAACCTTTGCAGACCTTTTTAATCAGAAAAAATGCCTTAACGTCTTCTCGAGCAACCGTGGTCAGTTTCCTCTCATCATTAAATACCTTCTTATACCTAGGTTCTTGACAAATAGGACACTTCACTAATAATGCATGATCCTTCCAATATAATATGCAATCATTTACGCATGCATCAAAAGTAACATAGTCCATTCCTAGCTCTTGGATCGGGTTTTATATCTGCGTACTTAGAAGGCGGTGTGTTTTTCTTCAAGCAACTCCTTAATCAATTCTAAGAGTGCAGTGCAACCATTGTCTCAAAACCCATGCGAGTCTTAATGTTATTCAACTTTACGACGGCATACAATCTTGTCTTACCTTTTAGGACATGAAGGGTATAACGGTTGCTCTAGCACGCTCATATAAAAGTCTCTATTTCTTGCTTCTGCTGGTTCCAGCATCAACATGAGACCTACTATCTAGCCCAACATTCTCATATACACCTACAGCAGGATCAACATCCTCAGCAACAACTCCTACATTATCCCCTACGTTTGATACATTCTCAGCTATTTTGTCACCTATATTTTCCTCACTAGAGTTATCCCTATGTGCATGTGTTTCTACTTCTGAGGTTTCCCCATGAAAGCGCCATGTTGTATACGTGATAAATACCATACTTCAGCAAATGAAGTGAAGTCTCAGTAAGCGTCACCAATCCTTTCTTGTTCTTACAAATCTACCACAAGGGCATGAGAACAACGCATTTGCACCACCTTTTTCCTTAGAAAAGCTATGAACAACCTAACACCTTCTATGTCTTTGCTCCTGATTTATTGTCACATTTCATCCACTTCTTATCAGGTATCAATGACATTTTGTGATTCCTAAAGACAAGATCTATGTTAAAATTTAGACAATATCTCTATCCAACATCTTTATAAAACTCAGCAATCATATTATCAGTACATCTAGATCACATCAAATGAAAAATTACTTAATCTACTTCAAGTCTACCCATACAAACATTTTGACAGAACTAACCAAGCAAATCAAACTTTATGCAGAGAATCTGAGTTTTTAGGTTCAAATTCAAGGTTACACCCAAATCAAAATCAAATCTGACCCAAATACCATTCAAATTCAAAATTAAGAAACACCCAACTCGTAAAAAATCAAAACAAATTAACAACCAAATCTCAGATACAAGCTATTGACCTAAAATTAAACTCAAAACATAAAACTAGAATAGAAAGAGAAACCATACCTAGGTTAATTATGCTTAGCAAGTTCCTTCACAACTGTGCTTCCTCCTGCAGCAATTTAAGTGAAAGTCATTAAAAAAAAACCAAACCTAACTGTCGATCTAACATAATAAACCCTAACTATTGAAAAATAAACCCTAACTATCTAAACCCTGCGTAATTGACTAACCTAACTTGCAGCTATACTTGGTCCGAGTTTAATAGCGGAAGAGATTAATGGCGAGAGAGTTTTCTTCGGATCCGAAAGAAGATGATAAAGGAGAGAGAGAGGCGAGATAGCGAGAGAAGATAAGAGAGGTAGAAAAAGTTTGTGGACAATAACAAGGCAGCTGTCCTTGCACTCCGATTTTTGGAGGGACAATTGCCTAAGGGTGGTCAAGAAGTCAACTGGTCAATGGGTTAAAAAGTGTTCCCTGCTAAGCATGTGACTCGCATGCGTATACTCCAAGTTGTTGCCAATAGCAACAGCCATCTAGCAGTTGCGAATTTCGAAACAGAATTAAGCTGTTGCTAAAATGTAGCAACTATTTTTTTGTGTTGCGGAATCGCAACTGTATTAATCTTTGTTGCTACTCTAGGTTGCTATCTCCTAAATTTGGTGTAGTGTAATAACTACCTATTGTTTGAGGAAAAACAAAGAGAAAACCAAAGGGCAAGAGAGATTCTATTGATGGGGCAGCAACCGTATTACATAGCATAGTATGCTTTATATACAAGTAGAAAGAGAACCCTAGATACTATATTGGGCCGCACATACATGGGCTACCAGCCCTACAACACTCCCCTTGTGCGGTTCAATGACAAAACTTTATACATAGTGCTTCACATATAGTGCTTTGAATGTAGTTCTTCAAATGTCGTTCTCTCCTTGATGACTTGTGCCGAAATCAATTTCCTAACTAAAACTTTGACAAGGAAAAACCCAGTGGGATAAAACCTTGGTACAACGTTTCACATGTAGTACTTCACATGCTGAATCGTACTTTACATGTAGTTCATCACATGCAATACAATCTTCAAAGATCGATGAGTCTAAGTTAATTTCCTCGTTAAAACTTCGTCGGGAAAACCCGAGAGGATAAAACTTTGAACTAAAGAAAAAGAGTACAATACTAAGTAAACTTAGAACATAGTTGGATGCGTATCGTTGCCTCATTAAAACCTTGACAAGTAAAACCCAGTGGGATAAAACCTTGACGAAGGGAAAAGAGTACAACGTGACAGATGCAAGTAAATGTGATCTGTTGCAGATGATCACTTTGCTCTGTTGAAGTCGACTAGTTGTTTCACAACTCCTAAGGCAGAAAATCCTCGTAGGAAAGATAATAGCCTTGTGGGAAATTACATTCCGGTGTTTTAGTGTTGTCTCGCTAAAAACCTTGTCGAGTAACAAAACACGGTGAAGGGAAATAGTTCAATAAACCATTAGATGCTCCCCCTGATGTCAGACAATTTTTATTAGTCTAATGCAGTGAGAGGAAGTTTATCACACTTTACTTTGGTGACTTTAATGTTTATAAGACCTTGTTGTTGATTTTGTAAGTTGCGTTGCTTAACAGATTATCGCATTTCATTTCTTTGATTCAGATATTTTCATTAATATCAACGCGATAATTATGTCTTCAACGTTCATCACACTTGATGTTTTAGTGTTGTCTCGCTAAAAACCTTGTCGAGTAACAAAACCCTTCGGGATAAACTATTCTCGATCGAAGGGAAAAAGAGTACAAAACATCTTCAATTTCAAAGTAAAATATGTCGACATCATATCCTTGGATCCTCCCCCTGATGTCGGCATCTCCCCATGATTACTTTGAGTTGTTCTAGATCATTACTTTAGTCATGTACTTTTCGAAATTGAATATCATAATGACACGGAAAATAGCCTCCGTATCTCCCCGATTACTTTCGTTTGAGAAGAGATTATTATTACTTCATAATCAACAACTTTTGGATTGCAATTTCATTAGCATTCCTATTTATGTCTTTGCGGGGATAAAATAATTTTACGCCAATGGTTACTTTTAAGTACATGATTACATTCACTATACAATTCCAATGACATTAAGTTGGCGCCCGAGCTATCTCTAGCTAACAAGTTCCTTGAGGATGCAAAATTTTATCGAGTACATTATTATACTAAGTACAACAATGCGTCTATTATACTTAAATATGGGAATTTCATCTCCCAACACATCTTCGTCATCTTCCTTTAGGCAAATAGTCACTTACTTACATTTGAACCTCGACTAATCATAGGAGTGCTATCGAGGATGCATGTCTTTGTTAAATTTCACGACAACTTTAGACAAATGCAAACGGTGGGATAATATACCACAAGCTCGATGTTCGGTCGAGCTTTCCCCAGTTTTTAATATGAAATTCGGATTTCAAATAGCTTTTAAGGTTTCTTATTACATCAAGAGTACCCATCATGTCTGTACCATCGACATAGATAACTACAAATCCAAATCGGGAAATTTCTTGTGAATACGCAAGGAAAAATAACTTACTTGTCTATCCCTCCAAATCAAATAGTCACTTAGACGGGTATACCACATCCGCTTTGATTGGTTCAATCTATAAGTGAGCGTTCTATCTAATTTCAAAACGCACTCTGTGGTTTAGAGTCACTTGATTTGGGAAACAAAAGTCTATTTAGTACTTTTGTAAATATTTGTTATATCTTGATTCTTTCAGAGATACGTAACAACCACATACAAATGCTTTGCATTTTAAGTCATTTTGAAATTACCAAGCTACCTAAGTAGCGGAACACTATAAAGTTCATTACAAGAGAACAATTCCGAGGATTTGTGAGATACCTCGCGCTACAAAGGCGAGTCTTTATACTTTAAGACTGCTTTCTTCTCATTATGCTTTGTGACAAATTAATCGTGTATGTCCAATAGGATTTACACTTGGTTGGTTAGCACTACCACACCAAATACTGTATATTTGTCAAAGAACCAAGTTCTCCTGGATTGTATAGGCCAAATATGCTATTTATTTGAAATTAATCAAAATAAAGCATGGTTCGATATCATTGTGCTCCACTTCTTGAGCAAATATTTATGGATTATATCATCATTGTGCATGCATGGTCCTTCCATTGACTCATGTGCATTCTCATAATCCGTCGGGATTTCATTGTTCTCTAGAATCATTTAAAACTTAGGAGCGTCCTCTATTTGATTCATGGACATATTCAGAGACAATATTATGAGATGATTTCGATGATATAAATAAGTTGTGCCTTACTCACCTACTTCCTTTCTAGGTGAGCATTGATCGAACACTGGTGGTATCTCCATCTTCCTTTATGGAGCCACGGCCTTAACTACACTTCCACAAATTGTAGTTGCAACACCGTAGTCTATGGTGTACCCCATACTGAGGATTTCTAACCTTGCAGGAATATTTGCAGCTGGTATGTGTGATCTTGTCACTTTAGCGACGTCAGTGTACATTCTGAAAATCGATTATCCTTTGTCACTTCACGTTTACATTTGTGGAGTACTAGAATCAATATGAGACACAATGGGAACACACCACGAAAATTCCTGATGTTCCCTTAGAAAATACATTTTCTTATCTCCCTCTAATGATGGGAAGATTGTTTTATTAAAATGACAACCCGGTAAGAGATCTCCTGCAAAGGTTTTAAAATGCGGATAATTGTTGAGAGTAAATATCCAACAAAATTACTTAATCATTGTCGTGACCCATCATAGTACGATGTGGACTCGTAATGGCACATATATAGTGCAACCAAAAATGCGTAAAAACACGAATGTCAGGCTTAAATCCAGTTACCAACTGGTACGCAGAAAAGGTTGACTAATATTGGGTTATAAAAACAAATTAAGTAAGATGCGTGTAATATTGCATATCCCTAAAGAAATAATAGATAGGTTGAGTACGCATAACCTATTTCTTAGACACCATTTGTAACCTTTGATGGTAGCCTCTGCGAGACCATTGGGTATAAGATTCTCTATATTGATCCTATTAAACATGCAATATTCATCAAGTCCTTTTGATGTAAATTCTCTAGCATTAACAATGGTGGTTAGCCTTTGCATTTTGCATTGTGTGGTATGTGCTAGTAGTTTTCAAACGCAAATTTCTTGGGAACTATAACTAGTCCAAAAAGTCAAAACATTCACCAGATCCATCAGTCACTTTAATGGTCCGCATTCTGCATGAATATTTTTCTAAATTTCACCTTGTTTTCTTTGTAATATGGAATTTTTACCATTTGCATCTTAGGATGGTCTCTATCCTGTTTTACTGAAGACTTTGTAAAAATGAGTGATATGCTTTCTTACAGAAAGCATTATGGGAAGGGGTTGTGCATCTAGTAATTTAGAAAACACTTATTGAGAGATATGTCGTCACTTTGCATTCTGTCAATCTTTTTCCCATTTTCGTTCACTCAAATAAAGTGATATTTGTACGAGTTCTTTCAAAACAATCATCATGTCACAACCAAAGTTCCTTTATGGTTATGCCCAAAACCTTGTATGAGTCGGTTTCAACATTTCATCGTTGGAGTCAATATGATTCAATAATCCAAATATTATAGTGAATATGATTCAAGAACATTGCACTAGATTGACTCATTAGTTTCTCTAAAATATATTTCCTTCTAAATATATTAGAGACTATAAAAGATGCAACCAATTACATTCTCATCATTTTGATGTTCCACATGATATCCATTTGCACGAGTTACTTGGGAATTTAACAAGGTGTGATTATCTCTTTATACATCTAGAGATTTTGCTACGTCTTTGTTCTATCTTGAAAAAAATGAGCAGTGTTGCGCTCGATAAGATAGTCAATTGGCCAAGCAAAGTTCTTGTTGTCATTAAAGTTGATGTGAAAATTGGTTGTTACTATGATACACATATACATTACATTGTATATACCAACACCTATAACTAGGTGGATTTCCAACTCTTGCATTTATGATGGAAGCTAAAATTACATTTTTAGCTTTATCCCATGTTCAATTGATACCTATACTTTGGTGTCATTACTGTTGGGGAAAATAATAAAAAATTTGTTTCATGATATATATATGTCCCTTTACACATGCCTTATATGAGTCGATACGTCTAACCCTCATTACTTTGGGGTTCTTTCCATTTTTATTTTTGCCACTTTTAGCGTAATTTGAGAAATTTCTTTATCTCAATAGGCCAAGAGAATCTCACTACACATGGCAACCATTTACTTTAGGTTGAATATATTACTAAAGATAATTCTCTTGTTGTCATACTTCAACATATACCGGTTCGTTAGTATTATGGATGAAGTAGGGAAATGAAAAATTTTATGACTCACATCATCTTTTGTGATTTCTTACACAAAAATTGGAATACATGTGATTTTATTTGAACGTATGTTTTGAAACTCTTGAGATTAATAGTCGAGCAAGTGGATACATTCCACTTAACATTCAAAAATTTTGGGAAAATATCAAATATCCAATAATGGTGCTCAAGTACTTCTAAGCCCCAATTGAATACATTGGAATCAAGTTGGTACAACCAATTGTACAAAAGACACCATTCAACTATAGCCAATATCATATTCAAGAGAACAAAATAACATTAAGATCAAAATTCTTAATGATCTAAATCAACAATCATAAATTAAATTGATCGTTTATATAATATGGACTTATCTAAGACAAAAAAAAATGATCCAAAAAACAAATAAATAATCCCAATAATTGTCCCATTAGTTACATACCTCAAGCTTTGGTTCCTACCGTACATAGAAGAACCGGGACGGTCTTGATCGTGCACGTCCCAAAACTAAGATGGAGCGGGATGGATCGGACGTGTTAAAACGGGTCCTGGATCGAACCGAGTTGAAACAGAGCTTGGATCGGGCCTAGTTGCGATCGTCTGGGATGGAACTTTTCTCATCCTCTTTTTCAAGATGATTCCCAACTATAATAGAAAAATGAATATTATTATAAAATTCGAAGAATCATCATCAACTGATATGATATATAGAATAAGATATAACTTGTTCGTTGAACAATTATTAAAAAAAGAAGAAAGGATATGATATGTAGGATAAGACAAAACTTGTAGGGATCTGGTTAATTTTCACCACACATTTGACAAATTGATTGTGATTATGGGATCCTACAGACATAACTTACACAGAATAGGGTTAATTTTCACCATGGATTAACCCAATAATCATTGGGATGCATCGATATATGGAAAGGATGTTGAACAGTCTTGAACGGACATCAAAATCAAATTAATTTTCACTACAAATTTAACATTTCATATGCCCAAATCAAAAACAGGGATTGGAAAAAAAAAAATGTATATTAGATCCCACTTATCCCATTTGATTCCGACAATTCCAATATTAACTTGACGTTAATCCGCATAGGAAAAAAAAATCAATCCGATATAGCTCCTTGATAAGCATCGTGCATGATAACGTGTTTGAGGAAAAAACAAAGAGAAAACCAAAGGGCAAGAGATTCTATTGATGGGGCAGCAACCGTATTACATAGCATAGTATGCTTTATATACAAGTAAAAGAGAACCCTAGATACTATATTGGGCCGCATACATGGGCTACCATCCCTACAACACCTATATATATATATAACAGCACCTCCTCCCACCACCACCGACCATCACTTACCACCTTTGACTACCACGACCACCAACGACTACCACCTCTCTATATATATAGCTTAATTTAAATCATTAGCAAAGATATTCTTCTTACAAACCCATTACTTTTCATTCGTTTTTGGTTGAAAAAATGAGTTATCATCAAAATGAGTTGAAAATGGAAGTTGCGAGAGATAAGTTCGGCTAAGAATTATGTGAAAAACTTTGTCGAACTAGCCGAACTCAACTTTAATGGAGGTTTTTTTTTTTTCAGAGAAAAGTTCGGTTACGTCGCAAAAAGTTCGGTTACGCCGCAATTTTTTTCTCCTAACCGAACTTTTCTCTGAAAAACCATATATTGAGTTCGATTCTGTTTATGGGTAAAAATCGTTTCTCGTTGATTTCGGTAAATTCGGTAGGTGGTGAGAAACGTTCAAACCCTAAACAAATGTCTTTTTAGCACGTGAGCACTTTATAGATTCGAGAGATCAATCTGCACAAGTCCGGCCTAAACCAAGAAATGGCCGTTCCCGGACTTGCTTCGGTCACAAAAGTGGAGGAGAAGGGTTGATTTGGGGAGGGAAGCAAAGAAAGGTGTTGAGGCGGAGAATAGTGCAGGAGAGTAGTATCTCGACTTGTATCATAAAGTGAAAGCTTGGGATCTTGCAAGAGGTAGAAGCTTTTGGGAGAGCTTGCAAGTTGCCTTTACGAGAGTGTATTATTTTCCTCCGACCGAGACTTGTTGTCCGGTGGAAATATGTAAGACCTATTTATACAAGTCGAGATTTGAAACGTTTTGACCTCATGAAGGAAGAGAGTATAGGGTGAAATAATGGGAGGAGGTGGTAGTATGGTGTCAATGGGTGAAAACGTTTTCACCATTATTTCCTCTTTTATTTGACCGCTTTATTCCTTTTCACGCTTTCTTAATGTGAGCGTAGTGTCGTTGCATCTTTGTGACCGCCAAACCAAAACCCTAGAAAGCATCCCCCGGTATGTGTTGATGTCTCGAGTGTTGGTTGCATCTTGCGTGCAAGTGGTGCCGCTTAGGGACGCATGTGGCATGTGCGGAATGCCTTCGTTGCGAGTTGCACCTCGAGCGTAAGTGGTAATGCCAGAGTCTGCTAGTGGCGTGTGTGGCATGTGCCAACGGCATGTGCGGAATTCCTTGGTGGTAGGTTGCACGGTTTGCAAGTTAGGCTACCAGCGTGTGTGTTTGGCATGTGCCAATGGCATGTGCGAATGCCTTGGTGGTAGGTTGCACGGTTTGCAAGTTAGGCTACCAGCGTGTGTGTTTGGCATGTGCCAATGGCATGTACGGCCATGTTGACCTAGTTGCAAGTCTTGCAAGCCTAGGGCGCTATATTTAGCGTGGGCCAAAGGCATAGCGGCTTGGAAATATGGCTGCGATACGTGTTGGCATGTGCCAATGGCACGTGCGGCCATGTTGACCTAGTTGCAAGTCTTGCAAGCCTAGGGCGCTATATTTGGCGTGGGCCAAAGGCATAGCGGCTTGGAAATATGGCTGCGATACGTGTTGGCATGTGCCAATGGCACGTCGGCCATGTTGACCTGGTTGCAAGTCTTGCAAGCCTAGGGCGCAATATTTGGCGTGGGCCAAAGGCATAGCGACTTGGAAATATGGCTGCGATACGTGTTGGCATGTGCCAATGGCACGTACGGCCATGTTGACCTAGTTGCAAGTCTTGCAAGCCTAGGGCGCTATATTTGGCGTGGAGGCCAAAGGCATAGCGGCTTGGAAATATAACTGCGATACGTGTTGGCATGTGCCAATGGCACGTACGGCCATGTTGACCTAGTTGCAAGTCTTGCAAGCCTAAGGAGCTATATTTGGCGTGTGCCAATGGCATAGCGACTTGGAAATATGGCTTGCGGTACGTGTTGGCATGTGCCAATGGGGCGTACGGCCATGTTGACCTAGTTGCAAGTCTTGCAAGCCTAGGGCGCTATATTTGGCGTGGGCCAAAGGCATAGCGGCTTGGAAATATGGCTGCGATACGTGTTGGCATGTGCCAAATGGCACGTACGGCCATGTTGACCTAGTTGCAAGTCTTGCAAGCCTAGGGCGTTATATTTGGCGTGGGCCAAAGGCATAGCGACTTGGAAATATGGCTGCGATACGTGTTGGCATGTGCCAATGGCACGTACGGCCATGTTGACCTAGTTGCAAGTCTTGCAAGCCTAGGACGCTATATTTGGCGTGGGCCAAAGGCATAGCGGCTTGGAAATATGGCCTGCGATACGTGTTGGCATGTGCCAATGGCACGTACGACCATGTTGACATAGTTGCAAGTCTTGCAAGCCTAGGGATTTGGCATGTGCCAATGGCATAGCGACTTGAAATATGGATTAACGACGCGTGTTGGCATGTGCCAATGGCACGTGCGACCATGTTGACCTAGTTGCAAGTCTTGCAAGCCTAGGCGCTATATTTGCGTGTGCCAATGGCATAGCGACTTGGAAATATGGCTTGCACAGACGTGTTGGCATGTGCCAATGGCACGTCTGCCATTGTGACCCTGGTTACAAGTCTTGCAAGCCTAGGGCGCTATATTTGGCGTGTGCCAATGGCATAGCGACTTGGAAATATGGCTTTGCGATGCGTGTTGGCATGTGCCAATGGCACGTCACGGCCATGTTGACCTAGTTGCAAGTCTTGCAAGCTTAGGGCGCTATATTTGGCGTGTGCCAATGGCATAGCGACTTGAAATATGGCTTGCGTGCGTGTTGGCATGTGCCAATGGCACGTCGGCCATGTTGACCTAGTTGCAAGTCTTGCAAGCCTAGGGGGCTATATTTGGCGTGTGCCAATGGCATAGCGACTTGGAAATATGGCTTGCGGTACGTGTTGGCATGTCAATGGCACGTACGGCCATGTTGACCTAGTTGCAAGTCTTGCAAGCCCTAGGGCGCTATATTTGGCGTGTGCCAATGGCATAGCGACTTGGAAATATGGCTTGCGGTACGTGTTGGCATGTGCCAATGGCACGTACGGCCATGTTGACCTAGTTGCAAGTCTTGCAAGCCTAGGGCGCTATATTTGGCGTGTGCCAATGGCATAAGCGACTTGGAAATATGGCTAACGATGCGTGTTGGAATGTGCCAATGGCACGACGGCCATGTTGACCTAGTTGCAAGTCTTGCAAGCCTAGGGGCTATATTTGGCGTGTGCCAATGGCATAGCGGCTTAGTTTGGCATTGTTGCCATGGTGCCAGATATGTGGCTTGGTTTGGCATTGTTGCCATGGTGCTAGCATGCGGGCTTGGTTTTGGCATTGCTGCCATGGTGCGCGGTGTGCGGCTTGGTTAGCATTGTTGCCATGGTGCGGTGCGGCAGGTTTGGCATTGCTTTGCCATGGTGCGCAGTGTGCGGCTTGGTTTGGCATTCTTTTTGCCATGGTGCGCGGCGTGCGGCTTGGTTAGGCATTGTTGCCATGGTGCGCAGTGTGCGGCTTGGTTTGGCATTGCTGCCATGGTGCGCAGAGTGCGGCTTGGTTTGGCATTGCTGCCATGGTGCGCAGCGTGCGGCTTGGTTAGGCATTGTTGCCATGGTGCGCGGTGTGCGGCTTGGTTTGGCATTGCTGCCATGGTCGCAGAGTGCGGCTTGGTTTGGCATTGCTGCCATGGTGCGAACGTGCGGCTTAGTTAGGCATTGTTGCCATGGTGCGCGAGTGTGCGGCTTGGTTTGGCATTGTTGCCATGGTGCGCGATGTCAGCGGCTTGGTTTGGCATTGTTGCCATGGTGCGCGTGTGCTTGACTTGGTTTTGGAATTAGGGTTATGTGTCAAAAACCCTAATGCGGTATTTTTAAAAAATACCTATTAATTATTACACCTGAGTTAAATGCTCTTAGTTAATGTGTTGCGGGTAACACTAGGTCATGGGGTTTTACGATTTTACCCTTTGTTTAAAAACCACCATCAACAGTTACGTCACAATTTTTTCCTTAGCTGGAACTCGTAGTTCGGTTATGTCGCAATTTTCTTCTCATAACCGAACTTTTCTCTCGAAATAAAAAAATTCCATTAAAGTGAGTTCGCTACCCGTGTATTCGAAACATTAATAGAACCACACTTGTAGATGAGTTCGGCTACCTATTCTTCAGATGTCATAGTCAAACTTTTTAACCAAACCGAAATCAATTTGTAAATTGTTCATTTTTAGGAATGTTTTGGCCAATTCAAGCACCATTAACTAAATTTGAAGTATCCGTAGTACCTAAAACATCGTACTCTTATTGTGGCTCTTAAAGAAAAAGATCTAACTTTATTTTTTCCAAAACCCTCATCCTCATTATCATCTTCATCTTCTCCCTCTCAAAAATTATTCTTTAGAAAAAAATCAACTTATTAATTTAATCTCACTAATCATTACACTAACTTAATTAAAAAGGGTAATTTTGGGATTAAAATAAATATATGGATAAGGGGTGACTCAAATTTACTTCAAATATCCACCCAAAAAGAAATAGTAGTCTCCCTCCAAAATGGAGTAGTGCCCAAAAACGGTTTCTAAAAAGCAAACTTATACCAACTCTTAAGAATTGAAGCTTAGTATGACATGGGCTATATAATCAATGCATTGCTGGGATAACACCTATATATTGTTGGGCTAATAACAAAAATCAGCCGAATCACTATGCTAAAAATGTTTATAACCAAACTAAGGGACGAGCTAGAACCTCAATTAACACATCACTAGGGCTCGTTCTGAAACTAAATAAAAAAATTAGGTAGATTAAATATAAAATACATGATAAAAGTAAGGGATTTTGTTATGGTTTTATTGGTTTTAGGGGGAGTTAAAACCACGATTTTTTAAAAAGATCGATTAAAAAAACACAAAAACCTTGGCTCCACCCCTGATGAGGATGACAAAACATGCGGATCGCGGTTTGTGGAAAAACCCAACTACTTCATCTATGGATCTCATTTTGTACTAGGGGGCACACAAAATAGCTCCTCATATGGAGAGTAGACCCACGTTGACTTCAAACCTAAAGTTAAACATTTAACTTAGCAGATACAACAGCTTATAGAATGAACTGATATCGAAGATTGGTTATTTGTGAAGCTACTTGCTAAGCGAGTAGAGTCTCGACTATTCAAATAGTTTGGGTGCATCGATGGGCAGTAGATGAGGTATTTAAGCCAAGAGATCGGGGTCACAATAAAATATAGCTTGTGAGCACTGGTGATCTCTAGATGTAAACGATTATTCTTGAATGTTTATGTATTTCGTAAGTTGCGGACTGTTGGAAGCAAGCCGTATCGTCACTTGGTTTATATGCAAAACCCCTGACCACGATTCATTGTACTTAAATATATATTTTTTAGAATAACCTATTACTTTTGTTGCTTGTATCTTTTCAGTATGTATGATGGAATGAGAGTGAACTTGCGATCCAAATGTCTGACCTTGTGTTGATTCTTTTCTCTTTTAGATAGTAGAGCAAACATGAAAGTTAGTCACGAAGTTTCTCAAGTACCTGTTGCAGTGTGTGGGAGGAAGTAGGGTCTCTTCCTTGTCATGGTTCTCTTTTAGATTTTGATTTCCTTTTCTTTATTCTCAATAAGGTTCATCACAGAGAGACACCGGTGCTTGACATCATAATGAGAGTTTGGTTTGCATATTGTCTTTTCGAGAATATTCATATCGAAACTTTATTAATACATGTTTCCTTGATTTAGTTGAACGCTTTTGATACTCAGTCATATGACAAATTCTCTGGTGCGCATTGTTAGCTTTGAGTATTTCGTTGCTAATTTTGCACATGAATGAATGTAACTGATGAAAATCATATGGATTCAGAAGATGACAATTCATTCTCATTATGAAATTTCAATGAGAATATAGTATTCTAGGATATTGTCGAATGACTACATTGTGAAAAGCAGATAATGAGTGTTTAATACTTTATAAAGGTGTAATTTTTGTTGTGGAGTGCCTACATTTTCCACGAAATCATCATTCAATGGATATAAATTTTATGAGGATCAATGTCGCTACAAGAACTTTGATTCTGAAATATACTCACATTGAATAATAATAGTTTATATCTAGCACCCACCTATTATCACAAGCTATATGTTATTGGGACATGATCTCTTGGCTTAACCACCTCATCCACTGCCCACCGATGCACCCGAACTATTTGAATAGGTGAGGCCTGTAGATTCTTAAATCCTAATCATATTTTAACACATATACAAGGCAATTCATAGAGTCAAGAAATTTCAGTATATATACCAAAAAATAATTTTCAAGATCGTAAGGATAACACTATATAGAAAATTATCGCAGCACAACACCCGTTCAGAAACTATACTTGCATGCTTACGCTAACACCCACACCGGTCTTTCAAATATACTATGTACATTGATTTGATCCATATGAAATGGACACCACACATTCATTCATATACGATCGATTCTATATGCACATCGTTGATTGTCTCCAACAAGATCATTTATACAAAGTAGGTTGGTTTGGGTACAATTCCCGATCTCGGTTCTTTTTAAAAATTTAACAAACATCACTAAAATAGTTTATTCATGTCCAAAATTCATGTCATTCCACATAGTAATTTTTTTTATTTTCGTTGGTTTCTATTACTGACAGATTATCTGAATTTTGTAGCAATGTCACCTGAAGCTAGTTGTTTATATTACAAATTCATCTCCAGTCATACTGAAAACCTTGCAGAAATTTTGTAATACTGTATTATACAACATATCTAAACATTACTAAGATCTAACGGTTTGATTTCCAAAGACAATAGAACAACGATCGAGGTTTAGGTCTAAAATCCTAATTCGAACATCCAATAAAGGATTCGTAACCTAAGCTTGGTTTTTAAGTAGAAGTGACGATTGAAACTTAAAATACAATCAATAATCATGAAAAAGCAAGAAGAGTGCCTAAGACTCTCCGAAGGGTTCGATTGAACCAGTTCTTGCTGCGGAAACAAAATTCTCCTTCCAGCTTCTTCTTTTCTTAACAAACGAATAAACTCCCCCTCTTTAAATCCTAATACATTTATTTCTTAATTTAGGTCTAATGATATTACTAAATTAACTGTCGGATACTATCTAATACCACTTCCTATATGGGAAGCCTACCACTAACTTATAAGTAAAAAAAGGGTGTTACATATACTTAGTATAGATTTAGTGTTGATGTCGCCGCAAAATCTGGCACACTGTGTTCTAAATGTGATGAAAGGTTCATCTCAAGTGTTTTTAATTCAGTTTTTGTTTTGTTAAAAGTTCATAGCATTTGATAGATGAAATGTTTATTTTTAGTGTCAAAAGATGATGTTTTATTCGTGGGTTTTCTCTCTATGTGGGAGTAACTTGATTGATCATGGGATTAAGTGGTTGTCTTAGTTGCTTACTGCGATCTGCATGTTCGTTCATATCCATAGATAGAACTACTCCTCCAGTTAACATCTATCAAAATATGGGTTTTTTATTTATGGAGAACGAAAGAAAACTTAGGAAGAACCAAATGTGGTGAAACTATGAACCATCTAAATTAGACCATTTCTTAATACAAATCGATATTTTAATGTAACTCAAGTCGACTATTCCCTGGTTGGTGATGGTTCCAAGATTGTAACCAAGAAACAATCGGCGATGCTTATTTTATTTTTGAAATTTATTCATGATTTATCCTAATCTCAAAGGCTAAATGAGCGATTATTCAATTGAGGTTTTTACCAAAAAACCAACAATAAACAACGACTTCATGAGTAGTTATATGCCAAACCATTGAAAAAACTTAAATTGTCAAACCGTACCTTGGAATATCTCAATGAAACTATAATATTATGATGTGGATCGTTCCACGGATATAACTCATTTATATCAATCGTGTAGCTGATATCATTCATAGATCAACAAGTCGGGTTTCTTTTCTTGAAAATAGTCCACAAATTGATTAGTACATTGAAATTGATTAAGGAGCAACCATACATTACTAGATCACTTTCAAATTTCAAATCCGATAATATCTCAATAATTAATTTCACCATAAGAGTAATAACATATTGTACTTCTTGAGGTGATTTTTAAAATCGGTCAATCTTTCTTGTATATAGAACGGATAATCTTCAATGAGAACATACATAGACAAAGAAGACAAATCAATGACAAGGAAGCGAGAATAATTTTGTGTTTGAATTTTCGACTAGCGGCAATGAAAAAAAAGGTAACAATATTAATTCCAAACACGAAGTCGACAATACTTTGAGAGAAAGTTAAGAAAACAAGCAAACTATGATGGAAACATATGGGTTCATATTGGAGCATATACGTAACAATGGTGCACCATTGATAGAATATATATTAAAGAATCATTTGATAAACATGCATATATATACATCGTTAAATTTTTGTATAGGCATTTAGGAAGTCTTGGTTATGTTATTCTATATATATTTTTACTGTGTGTTTAAAATACATTTCATAATTAATAATTTGATAACTAGGGCGGTGTTCAGTATTGATAATACTTTTTATTATATACATCTTGGTTTGGGAGAAATGATGGACACTTTATGTGCTTCATGAAATCACGGTGAACATTACCTCTTGTATGGTTCTCCCTAGTCTCTTCTCCCACCTTTTGCGCTTTCTTTTCTTACCATTAGGTTTCAACTCACAGTGAGACCCAAATTCGCCTGGTGTGTTGTTTACTGACGGAGATGTTTTAACCATATCATAAATGTCATCAACCACACTCAAATGTCCAAAACCTTGTTGTCATAAGAAATGGAAAACTAATCTCAGTAACAAGTACAAGAAATCAAAAGATAATCAACTTCGTTGATCATCGTTAATTAATAACATATTACCTTAACAAATTTGCACTCATTAAAGAAAATTTGGTGGGTTTATTGTCTAGCATACTCCTTTTTGCTCGGGGACGACGACAAATCGTTCGTGCACCCTGCGTACCAAAAAAAGAAAAAAAAAGAAGATTATGAACCGAATTGCAAAGAGCTACAACTACACATTCATCACAGTCAACAAGCAATAACTACAACTCCGGCTACATCTTCTTGTTCAACAAACAAAAATATCAAATACGTGATGGACGGCTTACTTATCCTCCACAAACACTTGAATATCATTCACTCATAAATCTTAAGGGTTGCCCTGATCTCGTACGATATGTTAGATGAGTTGGGAATTAAAGGAGCTTGTACTTACTAGTCCGAGGGGACAGAGAAATCCCACTAATTTATTCTACTTCTTCACTTGATCCTCAACGAATTTGAACCAAAGTGAAGCCTTACCAAGCAAACCGTAACTCGTGAAATAAAAGGAAACCGAAAAACGAACACTTATAACGAACGGTTTTAACTAACTTGGACAACCGCTAAGGGGAGAACATTTCTATTTAGGATTTGACCAAAAAAGTAGACAACGGTATCTAGATAACCCGACTAATCAATCTACGGGGCAGAGACTGTACTTGTAGGGAGCACATAAACCGATTTTGGTTGATTTTTAGAAAAATTGCTGAGAAAATTTTAGAGATTCATAGTTAAATCATTGTTGACTCTCTTTTAAAAGGAACATATTAAAGGGATTTAGTTCGATCACTTGAATTGTTGTTGCTGAGATATTGTTTCAAAACCCAAAAAACGGAATTCGATTGATGTGTGTCACTAACTTTTAATTTTTGGTTTTCATGGAAATTGAAAAATTTTTATTAAAGATTAGATTGTTAATAAAAATGATTAAGGTTTTTGTATTTGTTTTAGATAGTTAGAATTATTAAGGTTTGTGTAAAAGGTAATTTAGTATTTTAGCGTATTTTAGACACCCCATATCCCCTTCTCTAAGATAGTTGAAGAAAAGGATATGCCTCAAATAAACTAGATAGGCCTCAAACTAGGGAGAATAAATAAGTGGAACTCTCTTGAATTTTGCAACCGAAGTCTAAAAACTTAATCACTACAAGCTGTTTGGATAACACATTAGAAATGCTTTTGACTTAAGAAGTCGAAAACTCAAGTCCGTTTGGCTGTCAAATTTCAAAACAATTTCTAGAAGTCAAAAAGCTAACTTTTATAATTTGGGTGAGTGAAACACATTGCTGAAGTTTTCTTCGCATGTGGTGTTAACCTGAGTATGTCTATGTGTTTTGATTTTTTTTACGATTCCTTCATCTCATTATATATATATGCTTTGAAAATTTGGAATCATATGATTAATTTGTTGTAGTAGCAGAAATCCCCACTACACCCCTTACTCAATTTTGCTTAATTAATCCATTGAAAGA
>JAJJWW010016333.1:24253-104935 GCA_023531295.1 Papaver armeniacum | reverse complement strand
GTAGATGGTGGATTTTCGACAAAGGGTAAAGTTGTAAAGCTATACTCCGGATCCGGCAATCGGATGAGTATTGAGGCCCATGTATCTCATTAAAGCATGAAAGCTCATGCCATAAATTTTTGACTGAGAAGGTTGTCTCTTAGAGTATATGTAGATGTGTAGTCTCCCGGCTGAGGCCACGATACATCTTATGAATACTGATCAATTTTAGTAATTACTCCGGATCCGACAATCAGATGAGTATTGAGACTCATGTTTCTAAGCGTGAAAGCTCATGCCATAAAACCTCTGATCGAGAAAGTCTCTCAGAGAATATGTAGATGTGTAGTCTCCCAGCTGATACCTCGGCACATCTCATACTGTATAGAATCGCAAGATTGGACGGGTCCTAGACATCGTGTCTTCTAGTATAGAGCAATAACGTCTTCAGGATGCAACCATGTTTTCCCTGACTATACAAGAGGAATATGACACTCCAGCAAGTTCATATTGCTCAACCCTCAGATAATTAATGCTCCTAGATAGGAACCCCTGCTAGTATAGAGCCATCAGTTAATTATCTCTAATTGCCTGAATATCCAACAATATTCTACGATTTTTTCGTTATATTTCGTCACTTCAATTCGTGGTTCTTCCCAGCAGAATTCCACGGGTTAGTGATAAATATTCAACGAGACAGGCATCTGAGCATCGAATAAGCCCTGACTAAAATGGTGCAAGTGCACTTGGCAATAATAATGCACAGACCAACATTTGAATGTGCAAACGAGCATTTCAAAAATATGAATGAACGATGAACCTATACAAAATAGGAAGGAAAAATAATAATAATAAAATATTAGCAAAGGCGCCAGGGGACTGGGCTCATCAGCTGGCCGGTCATGCCGTGACCAGTTCCGCACCCAATTTTATATTTTTTCATGTTTTATTATTTTTCTCTGATCTCGTGAAAATTCTTTCGTTTGAGCAAATCTCCTTCGTTTCAAGGAAATTCTCTAATCTCATGATTTTATCAAAGAAATAATAAAATTAGGGAAAGGTGTCGCGGGACCGAGCACCCGTAAATGAAGCCATGCCTAGCCGTGGCCGGTCCCACACCTCACGTCCCATTTTTTATTATTTCTCTCAAATTAGGAAAATTCCCTGATTTCATGAATTTTCCCTAAAACCATGAGAATTCCCTAATTTTATGAATTTTCTCTAAAATCATGAAAAATATTATAAAATTAGGAAAACTCATGGGACCGAGCACCAGCCGGTCGGCCATGCCCTAGTCGTGGCCGGTCCCACACCTCACCTCCCATTGTTTTATTATTTCTCTCAAATTATGAAAATTCCCTGATTTCATGAATTTTCCCTAAAACCATGAGAATTCCCTAATTTTATGAATTTTCTCTAAAATCATGAAAAATATTATAAAATTAGGAAAACTCGTGGGACCGGGCTCTAGACGGTGGGCCATGCCCTAGCCCCGTCCTACACGCCTATTATTTTATTATTGTTTGTTATTTTAGTTTCCTGATTCCATGAAAACTCCCTGATTTCAACAAAATACCTTGGTTTCAACAAATCTCTCTGATTTTATGAAAATTCCCTAAAATCATGAAAATTACTTAAAATTGGGAAGAGTGCCCTGGGACCGTGCCCATTGGCCGGTCGGCCATGCCTTGGCCATTGCCGGTCCCACACTCCACCATTCCCTATTTTATTATTATTTTATCTCTCTCATCTCATGGAAATTCCCTAATTTCATAAAACTCTCCAGTTTCATGGAATTTCCCTCAAATCAGAGAAATTACATAAAATTACATAAAACTGGAAAAGTGGGACCGTGCTTGTCAACCGGCTGGCCATGCCCTAGCCGTGGTCGGTCCCACACCTTGCAATTCCCTGTTTTATTTATCATTTTTCATCATCTCATGTATTTTTCCTAGTTTCAAGAAAACCACGGATTCTCGCATATTTTCTCGAATGTTGCTCAAATGCGCATCGGAAAATACTCAAACTCTCGATCGAGACATGGGCACTATGGTGACACGAGCACATCCCATTGCACATCCCCTTGACCGATTTTAACCAATTTGCCCAATTGCTCATATTAGGTTCAAACTTCTTCCAAACAATTAAGAGTTTGCTTGAGCGACCATTCATTGGTCCCACGGCCACCAAGAGCTGGTCTCGTGACCTCTTGGTCGGTTCCTCATCTCTTCATGGCTAGGTTTTATTATTTGTCGCTCACAGGGTGGCTCTAAGACCTATTCAAAAGAACCACCTTGAAACATCCGGTCCCACATATTTTAATGATTTTAACCTAATTTGCCCAATTGCTCATATTAGGTTCAAACTAACATTCATCTACTCGATTTCATTCATATTCATCACATCACCTTCATGTACCCATTCCTCTGTTGTATTCTTTCCAAACAATTAAGAGTTTGCTTGAACGACCATTCATTGTCTTCTCATAACCCAGCCAACATCCCCAATTACGGCCACCAACAAGAGTTCCATTTGCAAGGTCTCGTGACCTCTTGGTCGGTTCCTCATCTCTTCATGGCTAGTTCTTCATTCGTTTTATTATTTGTGTTGAATAACTCAAACACGAGCATTATTTCAACAAATGATTAAACCAATCATTTAATCATTCTTTCACCAACTATCTTCGTCCTCAAGAGACTTTGGTATTTTGCTCATTCAAACACAAACCCCGGATCCATCATTCGACGGACACTCAATGTACATTCAATCTACGGTGAACTTCATTAACGTCATCCCATGTAATGATTGAGAGAAAAGACAACCCTTTCTCGATTTTAGGTTTAGGTTTAAATGGGGCTCGGATGTGGTCTTGGGTTTGGGTTTATAAATCCATGGAAATAACCCATCCATTTTATCGATTAGCACTATTTTCGCAATAAATCATCATTTCAAAAATGACCTTTTTGCCCTTTTGGCTCAAATTAGGTTTCCAAAGTAGCTACAAAACTCAAAATAAGCGTAAAATACATAATTTACAAGAAAAATAGCAAGAAAGCATAAACTACTAGATAATAAATTATTATTCTACACCTATCAGTTCAAATCATTTCAGTAAAATTAGGGTTTGAATCCAGAGCTATGCAGAAACATGATTCTGAGCAGATTCAAATACTATGATAATTTTATGTTGATCCCATGATCAACATTTTTATTTATTTCACTCAACCCAGCAGTCAGTATCTTAAATTAATATTTTATTTGGTCCCGCTACCAGCAATTCATTAAATGAGCAACATTCACTCAAACCGGCAATATTTGCTCAAACTAGCAATATTCCTCTGACTAGCAATATTTGCTCGAACTAGCAATATTTGCTCAGATTCAATAATATTGGTTCAACCATCAATATTATTCAATAATTCAGCAACACAGTTTGCTCGTCTTAGGTAATCAACATAATAATACCTCGTCTCAGCAGACATATTTGATTCATGAATTTTAGAACATTTGCAAAACGTGTTCAATTTAACAATACATGGACTCATCGTTCCACAAAGTCAGCAACTGACTTCACAATCACGAGATATCAATCGTGTCACATGGGGGGATATTAACTAGGGTTTTGGTATGGCGGTCTACGGCACGTGTGTTCACCCACGATGAGAATGTGAGCAAGTCGTGCAATCAGTTGGAAGAGTTAGCAAAGTAGTGGGTGGAAAATTAACCAAGTCTCCGCACGATGAGCAACTGGTTTTGAAACGATTTCCCACTTCCATACTCTTTGATTCCAGCAAACTGTCACACTTCATGGGATCATTGTGTTTTCAACCCCGACATTATAAAGTGTCTCTGAATCCTGATTGAAAGGACAAGATTCGAACACTCGAACATTCGTCTAAAAGAATTCTCGGCAAGTTCATACATACAATCTTTCGTCTACACGAACTCATCGTCCGAGCATTCACTCTTAATTGAGAAAAATTCAATCATTCAGAGCATTCTTACGCTGAATTCACAACACACATATAATCTTAAGTCACCATTGATCTCACACATTTCTCAGCTTCCCTCCTACAGATCAACCCATCCTCTCTTGTGACCGAATTGACTCTGGAACGTCCATTGTTCTTGGTTTAGGCCGGAGTCTTACAGATTTATCTCTCGAACTTAAATCACTCACTTCTTGCAGTGCATCTGTGTGAGGTTCAACATTTTGCTCAGTTCAAGGAGTCTCCACACGGTCGACTCTTCAATTCCGTAAAAACCAGCAAATCGTTTTTCCCCATCTAGATAATTTTATTCATAACCCTGATGCACTTTGTGTTATTATCTTGAAGTGTAAATATTTTAAAAATTATCATCCCATGCATGTTGCTAAGAAGATAGATTGTTCTTGGGTTTGGAGAAGTATTAGTCGTGGTCTTGAGGTTATCAAGCACAATTCCATATGGGAGGTTAGAAATGGTGATTGTATTTCTGCTTTTGTTGATAATTGGATACCAAATGCTATTGATCCCAAGTTTGTTTCTAATCTGAATCCTGATATTACTATTTCTGATCTTATTGACAAAGAAACTAAAACATGGAGTGCTGAAGTAGTTAATGATTTATTCACACACCAGAATGCTAGTAATATACTAGGTATTAAGATTCCATTATCAGGTTGTGATAGACTTATTTGGCCACACACTAAGAATGGCCAGTAAACTGTTAAATCAGCATATAAACTCATCTCTGACCAAATTTCTTATATGAATAACCCTCAGAACAGTAACCCTGTTTATAAATCTCTGTGGAAGCTACCTATTCTACCTAAAGTCCAGCTATTTGTCTGGAAATTCCATGAAAATATCCCGCCAGCTAAATCTGTCCTTGCTAGATACTCTAATGGGGATTAAACTTCTTGTGTTATGTGTAGTGTTGGTTTCACTAAATCTCCTAAGCACATTATTCTTCATTGTGCCTTTTCAAAGGATGTTTGGTATCATACTCCCTTTGCAGATATTATTGAACAAGATTGTGCATTAAATTTTAATATGCAGGAATGGGTACACCTTGGACTAGCGGCAGACTCGAATCTTAACTGTTGTCCATTATAAGGAGCAAGAACATTTCATTGGCTGAATATCCTAGTGTAATTCATGTGGTGAATTCTATTGTCCTAGTATTTTCATTAAGTGTCTAAATCCTCTATTCCATTTGTTTTCTGCATTCTAATTTGTGTTTCATTTCAACTTCCTTGTCGTATTGACGCAAACAAACCCCTTATTCGTGTCACTCTTGTTTAGAATCAGTATTAGTAAGACCATAGATTCAACCCTACACCCAACTTGTCCATGAGGATCGACCTGTGCTTGCCCTGTGTTGCATATCAATACTGTGCACTTGCAGTTTAATATAATTGTTGGTATCCTTCTTAGCCTACCAAGTTTTTGGCGCCGCTGCTGGGGACTCGGTAACGGTGTAGTTGAATCTTTGGTTCCAATTGGCTGATTTTTCGTTACTATTTGTATATATGTGTTAGGATATTATTTCTCTGCCATTTACAATCTAGCTTCTTAGTAGAGTGCATCTAATCATATTCTGAATTTGTATCCTGCTATTATAGTGTAATCTAGTTTAGTTAATCCATTTGTTATATATCCTGCATCGTGTTTCATATATAACCGACATTTATCAGTTAGACATATAGGATTCTGTGAATACTTTGAAGTGTTTAGTTGTGTCTTGTTACTTTGTTAATGCATGTTGTCTTACGAAGAACTTGGTGTGATTACAATTTAGAGACCTGTACTTGAACATTAAATCTGCAAGCCTGACTTGCCCCCATCTCAACTGCATTGTGGTAACCATCTTAGATTATTGAAGTTCTCCATTGTGCTAGCTAATTCCTAAGTAGCTTTAGATATTGCGAAGCTGTGTTTCTATGTGAAAATCCCTTCATTGTACCGTGTTAGCATCATTTAGATATAGCATTAGGAGAAATTTTAATTTCTTTTCGCATCATTATCTGAATCTTAGCCATGTACATTGGCAGTAACTTTTAATTTCAGTTATTCCGTTTCAGTCTGCATTCTTTTAGCCTTTTTGTCAGTTTCATTTGCATCTTAGCTTTGTAATCTTAGATATAGCTTTATAAGCATCATTGCCCTGTATCATACAATACCTGTAATTCAAAACCAGTTTGAGTCTGTTGCATTCTGTAGTTTTAGTACGCATCTTAGTGTTAGTTTAGTTGTAGTTTTTGATTTTCAGTTTCACTCGCATACACTGCATCTTGTTTCAGCTAGTTGTCTTTATTTTAGTAGTTTTAGTTGGGATGTAAATATACTTGTTTAGATTGTAGCTTTTCTGTTATAGTATAACTTAGCTGTATAATCCATCTGTTTATATAGGTTGCAGCTTTCCGTCATCGCATGTTGTAGCTTATTAGTTTACTATAATCCTGTAGCTTAGATTGTAAATCTGTGTTTGTAGGTAAGCATATGTATAAGTAGTGTAGTTATCTAGTTCTGTTAGTTAAACTGCTAGTTTAAAAGTTTCCATCACCTTGTAAAATATCAGTTCAAATAGTTGTTTCACATTTCATCCCCGTCCTTTTTGAAATTTGTCTGTAACTCTTTGCATTCTGTGTTAGCTTCATCCTGTTTTATTGTGACTGTCTCGTAATGATAGCTTAGTCTGTCTTGATTAGCTAATCAGTATAAATCAAAATCATAGTCATGTTGTAGAGTCATTTCTCAGTTATTCATAATCAGTGTATATAATGTCTTGACTTTGCTTTACTGGCGCAATTCTGGTTACTAACAATTTCTTTGAGCTACTAGGTACCTGCAATACTGAAGTAAAAGCCGTAGAGGAGAGGGATAATAAGGAGTAGCACAATATGTGGTAGTGCCCAAACCTAGCTCATACCAGCGGTAACGTATTCTCAAATTTGATGATCTGTCTTGAAATGTCCTTCCACTGATGTTCTTGACCATTGTGAAACCCTGCAACATATAACTTCTTTGTGCACAAAGCTAAACTGTTTGAATAAATTATTTGCTAGCTGAATTGTTGCTTCACCGCGCCTTTCTCAACTCTGCAATCTAGGGTGTCCATGAACATGACCCTGTGATATTTTGAGAACCATCCGTGATGACTGGAAATGCCATAACATCTGTGCTGAATTGATTTTGTGTGCTTAATCTCTAGCTTTGGAATATCACATGCATTACTTCCTTGTAGTGTGAATTGCTTGGTTGTCTGATAGCCATAACATGATTGATTGATGTTCTGTCTTGTACAAGAGCTTGTTAGGATTTTGGACTGGTATTAGGGATAATAAATCATCGCATAAATCAATTAGAGAACTTGCACAAGAGCATGTTGTATGTTATGAGTTTCCAACAGATCATGATGTTAATAGTTACAGGGATTATTATGGACATTTCCATATACAGACCCTAATAATTATTCACACATGTATCACTCAACACAGTATGCAAATGAACATTTCTATAGTGTCCCACCCACACATTCATCATCTCTGGATCATCTGATCAGTCGAGTTGAAGTGTTGGAGGCGCGCAAATTTGGGGAAAATATTGCGCCTAAGTCATCTAGCCCAATCGAAGTCATTGTGTGTGTCGTGTGTAGAAGCACAAATTATCTAACCAAGCAACGCCCTGAAGTGTTTGCTTTTAGGCAGTCTAGAGTCCAAGAAAATACCCCCTACTCACAGACTTGTGACCTAGAGTATTTAGATGACCCAAATTTTGCATGCACTGATGGGTATCTCCAAGGTAATCCATATGTCAACACTTTTGGATTTCTATCTTTTAGTGACCCTCATGAACATCCATGTACAGAACATCCATCTTAAACGATGTTACCCACTGTTGAGAACTCCATTCCCCTTGAACAACTTAATATGCTTTTAAAATTGAATCTGATTCATTTACAAAATGAGGCAAGGGGGAATTTCAAGATAAAATGTTTATTTGTCCTAATGAGATAAATAGTGAAAATAGTGTGTCTAGTCTTACTCATGCACCCGATATTGAATATGAACCTATTTTAGAAACAAATGAATGGACTGGAAATACTATGCTTTTTGATGGGATAAAATATTCATGTTACGATGATGATGACGATGATGATGATGATAATTAATATTGGAAGAGCATGTTTTTTCTGAAAATGTTCTTATATAATCTTCTGTTTTTGAGACATTAGACTCTGTGACTGCTTTTTTTAATTTTCTTATTCGTAACATGAAAGTTTGGATGACGTTGATCCTGATTTGGGGCTTGTGCAATTATTCTGTAAAAGCAAGCACGATACACAACTTATGTCTGACTTAGGGAAAGTTGAATTATCTGTTGACACTAATGTTATTATGCATGAAAGTACATTTGATGTGTCTAAATCCCTGCCTAGGTCAAAATATGTTGTGTCTTCTTATTTTCTTATGCATGAGATGGAGACTTTAGATAATCATGATTCTGAATTGGGGTTTGTTGAATTATTCAATGAATGTAAGCATGCTACAAAACTTGTAGATGACTTAGGAGATGTTAATGTGACTGATAATAATGGTACTCTTGATCTCATACATGCGAGCTATGTAGATGTGCATACTTTCTTTCCTAAGTCACAGACTGAGATTCTTCCACCCAATCTAGATTTGGTTTCTAACAAAATTGTAAAACCAACTTTTCTAAAACCTAGTCTAGGGTTGGAACTGTGTGCCTCCCAAGTCCTCTTGGACTATTTTTGTAGCTATATATAATACATTTGAACAGTTGGAATGTTTGTCTCTGTCCGTGTACCCCTAAAATTGCAAGATTTTGTGTTCAAAAACACATCCGTTGACAACTTCTGGTTTGGGGGTAAATCGTGTACATATGAAACCTTGCTTGCACTCTCATGTCATATATGTGTAAGGCTGTTAATGTTTCTGCATATCGTCTTTTGGCTTGATCCTCAACTCTTTAGTTTGTATATATATGGTGACTTTTTCTTGTATACAATCCAGTAGGTAATGTTATTTTCTAGTTTTTTCGTGTATATATATTGTGATAATCCAACGTGATATCAGATGATTTGTGTTGGACCTTAGCTATGAATAATGGAGTTCTGAAAATGCTTTCGCCGACATCTGTTAATCTATTTCCTTTTCTTTACTTAGCATGTTTCTCTTGGTATGTTGTTGTTCAAGCCTGTTTATCTTTTGAAACATCGAGGACAATGTTTAGCTTAGGTGTGGGGGTGAAAATAGATTACATATGATTGCTTCCATGATATAATTAAGTCTGAACTCTGCCATAAAATAAAATAAAAATATGAAAAAGTGATCTCATTTACCCTGATTTGGGATGCCTGCACATGTATAATATATATAATATCTTAGTGTAGATGGGGAAAAACGAGTTGCTGGTTTTTACGGAATTGAGGAGATGACCGTACGGAGGAAACTCCTTGAACCGAGCGAACTGTCAAACCTCACACAGATGCACTGCAAAAAGGGAGTGCTTTGAATTCGAGAGATCAATCTGTAAGACTCCGGCCTTAACCAAGACAATGGTCGTTCCAGAGTCAATTCGGTCACAAGAGAGGATGGGTCGATCTGTAGGAGGGAAGCTGAAAAATGTGTGAGATCAATGGTGATCGAAGATTGTAGGTGTGTTGTGTATTCTGAAATAAGATAAGTTCTGAATGATTGAATTTGCTCTGTTGAGAGCAATTGCTCAGACGTTTAGTTCTTAATCTCTTGTTGTCTGTTTGACGAAAGATTGTCATGTTTTCAATCATGATTTCAGAGACTTATTTATATTGCTATAATTTTAAACACCTTGATCCCATGAAGTGTGACAATTGATGGAGTCAAAGAGTGGGGAAGTGGAAATGGTGTTAAAACCAGTTGCTCATCGTGCGGAGACTTGGTTGATTTTCCATCGACTACTTTGCTAACTCCTTTAACTAATTGCACGACTTGCTCACATTCTCATCGTGTGTATGAACACACGTGCCGTAGACCGCCAGACCAAAACCCTAGTTAATATCCCCCCATGTAACACGATTGATGTCTCGTGATTTGTGGAGTCTGCAAGGCAGACATGTATTTAGTTATTCAGTTGCTGACTTCATGGGACGATGAGTCTTTGTATTGCTTAGTCGAACGTGATTTGCAAATATTCTGAGACTCATGAATTGAACGTGTCTGTTGAGACAGAGGTATGATTCTCAAGTAAATGTTGATAGCTAAGGTGAGCAAATATTGCTCATTCGATGGATTGTTGAATATTGATAGTTGAACTAATATTCCTTAGTCTGAGAAATTATTGAGCAAATGTTGCTCGTTTGATGAATTATTGGTAGCAGGACCAAATAAATATTAATTTAAAATACTGGCAACTGAACCGAGTATAATTAATAAAAATGTTGATCATGGGATCAACGTAAAATTATATATTAGCGTTTGAATCTGGAATTATGAACTTGGACTCGAAACCCTAATTCGATCAATTGATGATTTATTAAAAATCAACCGCGGAGTGAAGGAGGGACCGGCTACATGGGATGATGGATCGACCATGTAGCGCCCAGATGCTCAAGTGAGCAAATACCAAAGTCTCTTGAAGACCAGTTGGTGAAAGGATGATTAAATGTTGGTTTAATCATTTATTAAAATAATGCTCGTCTGAGACTTAGGTGATAAAACCTAATTAATTATGAAGAGATGAGGGACCGACCAAGGGGTCATGAAACCGGCCCTGGTTGGTCACGGGATCGACTGACGATCATTCCATGAATTTCCAAATTGTTTGGAAGAATTCTGGACCTAATACGTGCAATTGTGCAAATTAGATCAAATTGTGAAAATACGTGGGACCGGCTCCTTGCAAGCCAAAGAGCCAACCTTGGTCGGTAAAGGTAATATGCTCGCGTCGCCAAAATGCTTGTGCCTCAGTCCTGAGAATTTTGATATTTTCTGATGTGCGTTTGAGCAATCATTTGTGAAAATATGAAGAAATCAGGGATTTTGCTGAGACTGAGGAAACTTCATGAGATGAAGGAAAATAATTATAAAATGAAGGAATCATGAAGTGTGGGAACGGCTATGACTAAGGCATGACCGTCCGGCCAATGAGCCCGGTCCCATAGCACTTTTCCTAATTTTATTATATTTTTCATGATTTTAGGGAAATACCATGAAATCAAGGAGTTTGTTGAAATAAAGGAATTTTTTCCTTGAAGTGAAGGAGTTTCCATGAGATGAAGGAAACAAATAATATTAATAATAATAAAATAAGGGCGTGTGGGACCGGCTTGGGAATGGTCGGCCGGCTAGGGCCCCGTCCCATGAGCTTTCCCTACTTTTATGTACTATTTCATGATTTTAAAGAATTTTCATAATTTGAAGGAAATATCATGAAATCAAGAAATTTCATGGAATGAAGGAAACATAAAAAATAATGATAATAAAATAAGGGGCGTGTGGGACCGGCTAGGGCCCGGTCCCACTAGTTTCCCTAATTTTACATTATTTTTCATGACTTGAAGGAAATATCTTGAAATTAAGGAGTTTTCATGAGATGAGGGATATAATAATAAAATAATGAGGAATCATGAGGTGTGGGACCGGCCACGACTAGGGCATAGCCGGACGGCTAGTAGACACAGTCCCATGACACCTTTCCCAATTTTATATTATTTCCTTGATGCGAAGGAAACACCATGAAACTGAGGAGTTTCCTTAAAACAAAGGATATTTGTTCAAATGAAAGAATTTTCATGAGATCAAGGAAAATAATGAAAATATGATAAAATACAAATTGGGCGTGGGACTGGCCACGACACGACCGGCCGGCCGATGGGCCCAGTCCCCCAGCGCCTTGATTAATATTTTATTATTTATTATTTTGTTCCTATTTTGCATAGGTTCATTGTTCCTTCGTATTTTGGAATGCTCATTCGTGCATTCAGGTGCTCGTTAGTGCATTATTGCTGAGTACACTTGCACCATTTTAGTCAGGGCTTACTCGGTAGTCGCTCAGATGCCCGTGTGTTGAATATTTATTACTAACCCATGGAATTCTGCTGGGAAGAACCACGAATTGAAGTAACGAAATATTATGAAAACGTATAACATTTTCCAGGGATTCAATTAATGAATCTAATTATTTAGGAATAATTAATTGATGGCTTTATACTAGTACGATCGTCTATGAGCATTAATTATTCAGGAATTGAGTGATATGAGCTTGTTGAAGCGTCATATTTCTTTTATATAGTCAGAGAAAACATTGTTACATCCTGAAGACGTTATTGCTCTATACTAGCAAGCAAGCTGTCTAGGAGCCGTCCAATCTTTCGATTATATATAGAAGTAATTACTGAAATTTCTCAGTATTCATGAGATATGCCGTTGCCTCAGCATAGAGACTACACATATACATATACTCTGAGAGACAGTATTCTCAGTCAGATATTCTTGTGGCATGAGCTTTCATGCTTTCGACGAGAGACATAAATCCCAATACTCATTTGATTGCTGGATCAGGAGTATGTACAATTATGGTTTTACAATTTTAGCCTTTGTCGAAAATCCACCATCTACACTTAGGATTCTTAATCTAGATGATGAGACACCACTTGATTCTAACACAATTCACAGGTGATAAGAAAATTTGCACATGCACGATCTACCAATACATGTATATCCTTTGGCCGCGGGTGTTTTGTCGGTTAAGTAGACTGCCAATCACTTTAGAATACTGAATCAGACTTGACTAGTTTGTTCTTTGGTTGGCTGGGATAGAAGTTGGAGGATACATTAAGAAAAGCAACCATTGAATTTGACTAGGTGCATCGAAAAGGGCTACCTTTTGCTAAGTGTCAATGTAATTTTTCTTTTTGTTCATAAGTCAAAAGTGTTATTGTGATGTCCTTGTTCTCTTCTTGTTCATCTGTTGAAAGAAAAAATAAAAAGAAAAAGAAAATCAGAAAATTCAGAAAAATACAAAAGTATAAAAAATAAAGTATCCATTGTTTATTACTGTCATTTTTTGTCTCAATAAAAGAGTAAGTGTTTCTATCTTGCCTCAAAATAAGAGAGTAGTCAATGTAAATAAAGAGTCATGTCTTGTTGAACGTTGTACATAGTCTTGTAATAAGAAAGGAAGGGTGCATGCACACGCGTAAACTGAAATATCACCAACTCTTAGGTGAACATTCACAATTCTCGTAAAGTCGGACAGCTAGCTTGACTTTGAATTCAGTTCTTAGCCTAAAAACTATCTCTTAGTAATTGGCAGTCAGAACTTCCTACAACAAATCATTCTCTATGCATGTCTAAGTTAGATGCACTTTACACTCTTATCACATGTCTTTATTTGTTCCAGTGCTAGAATTGTGCCTTTGAAGGCTTGTTGATGGTGGATTTTCGTTTAAGGTTAAATTTGTAAAAACCAGAAAAAATCATGCGCTGACATCTTGTAAAAGATAAAGCCATTTATAAGTGTTGGATACTCCCTCACTTAATTCACCAGGAATGGAGCATGTGGCAACAATCCCATTCTGTGAATACATGAAATTCCTCCAGGTTGGAGCATGTGGCAACAATCCCTTCCTGTGAATTTCTTATCAGCCTTGTATTTCCAAAGTACTCATTATCGGTGTGGCATGACGATCGAGTGTTACTCTTACGAGTAACACGAACCTCCAAGCACTATAATGAAACCATGTACGAAATACCCGTACGCTGGCCGACTCTCGGTGTGTTATACTAGCCCGATTGAGCCCCTCTCGGTGTGTTATACTAGCCCGATTGAGCATCCGGATCGACCGTATCAGTCCGGATATGATTCGATCGCATCATCCAACTCCATAAGCATGATTGGATGACCCCATCAATTCCATCACCCCCAAGCGTGTATGGAATACCCACGGCCGACCCCGCATGGTCGGTCATTGGCCTAGCTTGCCAAGAAACCGTTCATACCAAGCATTATGGACGGAAAACCCTAAATTAGGGTTTGCGGCATATTACATGTGTTGCAAACCAGTCTCAACCATCCATCTTCGCAGGTATAGATGGAGGGTGTAGATGTAGATTCAAAGGGCCCAGAGCATGTCAACACGATCACCGTGGGCCCGCCTACACACTTGACCAATCGGTCAAAACCAACCATGGTTGGTCGTGACAAAATTGTCACCCAAACAAGAGATGGCGCACGGCTTTGAAAGCCAAAATTAAGGTTTCAAGCCATCACGCGCGCGTCCATCTTCTCCGGCACGAATGGAGGGTCAACACAAGCCTACCACCTTCACGATTAGGGAACGCGCGCCGAAGAGGGCGTGACAAGCGGCTTCTTGCGGCATTGGTTTTCTATCGCAAATTGATCCCGACCACTCGATTTCACCGATGAATTGAGTGACCCAAGCATCATACTTTCGTGAGGGAATGGCAGCATGCGCCTAGAGTATGTCATGGTCGGCCTTTGTATCCCATGCTTGGTTTTGACCAAGTTGATTCTTGTTTTCATTAACGTGTTGAGTGTCTCGTAGATCATCTCATCCGAACTTCACCAAACTTGTATACAACCCCTCGGATTAATTGACGGAGGCGTTTACCCATCACTTTACTGATGCAAGATGCCATTTCGACTTCCCGAATAACGCTTTCAATCTCAACATTACATGCATGCTATCTTTCGTATCCACGATCCACACATTCCGTTGTCACAAACTGGGGGATACATACCTGGCGGTTTTACGTACATGCGGGCTGCAACAACGCGCCATCACAAGAACGTGTCGTGGAAGTCAGGACGGTTAGAATTGGCAAGATAACGCACAACTCCACTTGTCACTCCACTTCCTCCACTTCCCCCACGAGAGACAAGATCAACCCCATCTCCTTCACTTTGTGACCGAAACAAGTCCTGGAACTACCATTTCTGGTTTAGGCCGACTGCTATTGATCTCTCGAATTAAAGCACTACCTTTGTTTAAGGTTTAGATTCATTCTCATCCACACCCCAAATTAACAAATTCTCGCAGAATAGCTTTCACCCATAAACAAGGCTAGATTGACAAATCCAATTGCTGTGAGTTGATACTGAACGCAGGTGTTGATGGTGGATTTTAGTTCAGGGCTAAAATTGTAAAACCAACATTTTACGCGTTGTCATCTTGCAAAGAAAAAAGCCGTTTAAAAGTGGCAGAGTGCAGAAAACCTCTTCACTTTATTTATTCGAAGCAATTCAATAAAATACACAAAATTCACCCAAAATAGTGCGTCAAAGAATCCCAAATATTTAATATTATTTGTTAACAATTAATGCATGATTTGCCTAGTACCTTCCGTGCTATGTTCTCAATCGAACTCTCATTATTGGCATGACATGACGACCGAGTTCACTCATAACACGAATCTCCGTGCCAATATTGAGACATGCACGGTACTCACACATGCTACATCACTGACAGAGAGAGTCCTATCGACGCACTTTAGTTAGCTCGATGCTTAATTTCCTTAAGGAAAATATAGGGTGTCCATATCAGTCTCAGAAACGTTCGCGGCCACACAAATTGGCCGCACAATTTAACAAGCATAGCCAAACCTTGGCAAAAATAGGCGATTGTCATTATGACCACCGGTGGGCCCACTTATTCCTTAGCTGGTCTCCGCATCACACGAACACCTCCTAATCATCAAATGCCAACCCCGAGTAGGATGGTCGTGTCAGCAAAGGTTCGATCGAACATAGACTCGATCAAATCAAATTTTAAAATCATAACGAACGTCCGACTTCGGCCACCTAGTTGATCTTAGATCATCCCATGGATGATCAGTGAAATGCTAATACACACGTTACTTTTCCCTCACTTGATCGGTTTTCTCACGATAAGCCATGGAGTAGTAAAACGCTTCAAACCATGGAGGGTGTAATGAAGGGTTCGATCACAACCCATCCAACTTAGCTAGCCTATTTGGATGGCTTAGATCGAACTTAGACCATCGCACACACGTTCACCACTAGCCTAACGTGGCCCCACACGATCGGGCTCCCCCAAAGAGAAGCGCATAAATCATTTGGCCAAAGTCACATGCGTCATATCGTTTAAAACCCTAATTGTATGCATATCCGTTCGATCGTGTCCATCCATCTTCGCCATTCTAAACGAAGGTTGTAGATATAGATTCAAGAGGTCCCAAGGATGTCGACATGATCACCGTGGGCCCACCTGTGCGTGTGACCGGTCGGCCAAGGTGGACAATTGGCTGTGCGCCTCAAAACGCGCGCCCAAAGATGGCATGCCGTGGCCCCCTAAAATCCTTTGTGGCAAAGGATTGGCCGCAAATCGATCACGACCACTCGCCTGCTGCATAATTTGAGGGCCTAGATTGCACCTCCGCGAGACGAGTGGCATGGACCCGTACATCGGAAAGCCGTCTACACACGTGCTCGGTCGGTCGCACCAAAAACTTTGTCCATGCTTGATTTCGGTCAAGCTAAAGAGTGATGCTTTCGCACCGCTTTAAAACCCTAAAATCCATCAACGGTCGCAAACATGTGCCGCGGATCATCTCGTCCGTCCAACTTTTCTAGCTTGGTCGGACAGCCTAGGCTAAGAGCTAAACGGCCAATGAGGCACCTTGGTGATCACCGTCCGTCACTCTTCCACAGGGAGTGATCGGCCAAGGGATGGCCCGCCCATGCGGCCTCTAAACGATCACTCGAAGATGGTTGGACGTGCAACTATTTTAAGATGCTTAATCCGCGACTTACTCCGTTAAGATTAAAAACAACGATGCTTCATACATATTGATTGTATTCGATGCATTACATGCATAAAGTATACACGACATTTCATGAATATTAATTTCCTAAATAACTTAGTTATTTAACCTAATAGCATCACGTGCTATTTCCTCCTACGACTCGACCCACTCACTCGAGACATCAAACATGTCACAACGGGGGGATACTTGGGGTATTGGTCCATTGCCATTACAAGAACGTGTCGAAGAGTGGACGTTTAAGATGAGGGAAGGGGCAAAGGTGTGATCGTGGTAATAATCAACACTCCCGCACGACCCCACTACTCCATCACTTCACCTCCTCCACTTCCTATGAGATGAGGGTTGCACTCAATGACTTGTATAAATAAGTCTTTCACCTATTTCCAAATAATATAGAGGAACACAGAAAAAACCAAGTGTTGTCATCGCATCCGAAATCACCATTCGATACAAGTCATAAACAACCAACACCTTCTTCTGCTTCCCTCCCTAAGATCAACCCTATCTCCTTCACTTTGTGACCGGCAAGTCAACGCGATTTCTTGGTTTAGGCAAGAATTGTCTCTCGAATCAAAATCACTCATGTGTAGTGCATTTGTTTAGGGTTTAGATTCATTTCTCACCCACACACCCAAAATTACCGAAACCAGTTGAAATAGTTTTCACGCATAAACAATTTGCGACCATAACAGAATTTAGGTCAAAGATAAGCAATCAATTTTGATGGAACTAGCGCTCGAATACTCGGTGTCGATGTCCCTCACAAGTGAGCCGCGTCAAAATGTGAGCAATACATCTCGTGGAGCCGCCTCCTCTACCACCAACACCAGTGGAGCGGGAGAGATTCCAAAGAAGCGTGACGCCCCTATCACTGCAGAGCTGAGCAGCCGCAAACCCCGACATTTCTTCAAGTGTAACGCCTCTAGTCGTCACCAGGGAAACTGCCACTCCTCCGTCAGGACGAGGGGCTGGAGGAACAAGAGGAGGACAACCCTGTATTACCATTGTGGATTTGATGGAAAGGCAGGAAGTTCTTGCTAGAGCCCAAACGGATATGGCTGCAACTCGAAGGTACTTCCTTTTCTCAAAATTTTAACCGAACGATTGCCGCAAGAGTCACGACAGCCCTTAGATGAAGCCCTTAATTTACTGCTAGAGTATTCATGTTTTCAATATTGTTCTTGTTGTGTTTCATTGAGTAAGGATGGGTTTAATCTAGAGCTGCCATTTACATACCTTTCACTTAGTATGTTTTGCATCCTAGGTTGTTAGAAATTGTGTAATTGTTGCTCCAGCTTATGCTTAATTGAATCAATTGATCTGTGATTAGTTGTGCCTTAATCAGACAACTAATGCTAGAGATTAATACCTTAGTTGGCATTAAGCTATCCAACCTGAGACTACCTTGGACTAGCGGCAGACTCGAATCTTAATTGTTGTCCATTATAAGGAGCAAAAACATTTCATTGGCTGAATATCCTAGTGTAATTCATGTGGTGAATTTTATTTTCCTAGTGTTTTCATTAAGTGTCTAAATCCTATATTCCAATTGTTTTCTGCATTCTAGTTTGTGTTTCATATCAACAGCCTTGTCGTATCGACACAAACAAACCCCCTATTCGTGTCACTCTTATTTAGAATCAGTAATAGTAATACCATAGCTTCAACCTTACACCAACCTTGTCCCTGAGGATCGACCCGTGCTTACCCTATGTTGCATATCGACATTGTGCACTTGCAGTTTAATATAATTGTTGGTATCGTTCTTAGCCTACCAAATAACATAAATATAAACAATGAGAACGTTAACTTACTACTAACTCGTTTTTCATGTCACCCGAACCTTGAGGCAATCTTAACGAGCGATAAAAATTTGAAAAGGGGAGAATACCAAGTACACCAACAAATTTTCGTTTCAAAACCTAATAGATAATTTCTTGCATGAATTTTAATTAATTTAAAAAAATAGACAATCGATATCATTAGATAATCTCTAATTGATATTCTTGAATCACAAGGATGATTAACCTACAGATTGCTTGTATTTAAACTATAAAAAATAAATCGATATAATGCAGAAAAATAAATAAAGGCAAGATATTAAAAATTTTGTGAACGAGGAAAGCTGCAATGGTAGAAAAACCCCGGAACATTGCCAGTTTAAATATACATTGTATTATGCCGCTACAAACACTATCTTATTATAATGACTTCGGTATGGAATACAATTGAAATAGAATGAACCGTACCAGGATACTATACTGCAGTTG
Source organism: Papaver armeniacum (assembly GCA_023531295.1). NCBI lineage: Eukaryota > Viridiplantae > Streptophyta > Magnoliopsida > Ranunculales > Papaveraceae > Papaver > Papaver armeniacum. The sequence goes on along the minus strand of JAJJWW010016333.1, from coordinate 85,888 downwards.
TTCTCCTAAGCCTCATGATTATCGCAGAACCTACACATTTGATTCTCTTGATGATGTTCTTTATAGGCCTAGAAGTTGCTCCATAATCGTATTCGTGAAGTCTTGCATTACCCTTCCTCAAAAAGTATGGAAATTAATTTACTATTAGATGATAAATCAAAGTGCCAAAAACCTTTCATTAGATTTATACGATTTTATATCAAAACATTAGTTATACTTCTTTAATCGTTCAGAGAATCATAAGCAATCTTGCTCATAAGCATATCAATCTTAGTACAAGTCCAAATGAATTTTGTGGTATCTTTAAATTTGATCTTTGATAGTTATACGCAATCGAATGGAAGTTTTGTCAATATTCTATATTAATCAATAATTCTTGAATGATCTTTTATCACAAGAGAAGTACCTATATAATAGACAAGAATTATATAACATACTAAATCAAGATACGTGTTTCGTAGCTATCAAAGAAAGATAGTTCTATTTGTGCTTCATGAATCTCCAAGTGAAATTTTTTAAAGTCTCACCTTAGTTCTCAAAGAACCTTCGGTGTGTAAGGGATTAAGATTTTTTGTTGCAGTATGTCTCCAATATATAGTAATTGATATCAAAGCTAGATTGTTTTAAACATAAATGATTTTTCCATCCCTAGTAATTCTCATTGCCGCTAAATTTAAGTTTTGTCTTCTTATATAAAAAGTTTGTTTATTTTGTTAAAACTTTAGTTGCATTGGTTTTCTTTTACTCGTAGTTTGAAGTGTGGAATCACTTAAACATGAAGCAATTACTATAGGTATTGAAAACGCCGGGGGTACCAAAATAGACCACCAACTTTTTCTTAGGATTTCTGTATGGACAAAAAATTGAATCCGTGAACCTAACTACAAAGAGAATTTTTGGACGGTACCAAAGACCAATGTCCAAGTATCAATCAAGTCTTTTCCAACTAACAAGGTTGGACCTAGCTACTGTGATTGATCAATGCGCAACTTGTGATATTTAAATTATAAAGATAAACAATATAATACGGAAAAAGAAATAACACAGACACCAGAAGTTTCATTAACGAGGAAATCGCAAATGCAGAAAAACTCCGGGACCTAGTCCAGATTGGACACCAAACTGTATTAAGCCACTACAAACACTAGCCTACTACCAATTAACTTCGTTCGGGAATATAGTTGAGCCCGAACTCAGTCTCCACTGATTCAGTTACAGTCGCGCTCCTTGTGCCTCTTGAATCCCATCAGGACTCTGCGCAATTGATTCCCTTAGACGGTCTCACACCAACTAAGAGTTGCTTCAACTCAATTGAAGATTTTAAACCAAATCTGCCTCCCACAGATTAAGCCTATTTATTGATTTCCTGATTTACGATCTAAACGGATGATCAAATCAAACGATAAATCTAAGTGATGGAAATCGATATCAACTTAGACAAAAGTTTGGCTATCCTCAAAATCCGGACTTATGACATCAAAAAGTAGTGTCAAGATTCAAAGATCCCAGTTGCCAAGAGTTCCCCTTATATATACTTTAAAGCCTAGGTTGCTTTTGGTTTAAGCTAAGATAGCTTTGGAACTAAGCAATCACTATTCACTGTTAAATGAAAGCTTTGAATCTTATTCACATATACAAGATATACACTATGGTTAGGTAAACCGTAACCGAACCCTTTATAAAGATTATGTTCAATATGGTTAGCCGAAACTAGATTGTTTGAACTTAAAAGCTTAACACTCATTTTCATGTTCAGAAGACATTAATATTGAGTCATAATAATGTGATAAAATGAGTCTAGTGTTAATTATAGAATTTATTAAATGAAAATTACTTCATAGGAAATAATTTAATCGCAATTGAATCATAATCGACACAGGTTGTAAATGTACAAAGTACAAGTACTTGAACTGTTCGTGAATCGGCTGAGTCAGAGTACGTGGACCGGTTTGCAAACTTACATGCAATGACCGAGTTCCAGAGTCAACATAACTACTCAGTTCATAAACCGTTTTGCACACTTATGCAATTACCGAGTTCCAGACTCTTACAGAACTTTTCAGTTCACGTACCGGTTTACAAACTTTGAATTAATTCAAAGTTCCGGAGTCTACATAACCTTTTACTTCACGTATCGGTTTGAAAACTTTGGACCTTTGCCGGTTCCGGAGTTCATATAGTGTTAAGTTTACGGTTTGGGTGCTAAACTGGTTCTAGAACATAGAACTATTTTGGCTGGCATACCGGTTTGACTGTTTTAATATGGTTCCCTTGCCACAGTTCCACAATGGTTTGTATACAAATATACATACCTATCCGGATCACGAAACAAATAGATTTTCCCATGATGTACATATGAGTATGCATATCACACAAATCTGAAAGTCGATATATAGCTACTCCGCTACATGTACAAATACATGTAATACGGCTTCAGAAAAATTCCGAATATAGTAATTTCTATATTTTTCTAACATTCATGAATAACACCAATGACACATATCACTGTTCTAGGCTATTTTCTAACGATAAACTTGAACCAGATTTGGTTCCGAACAATAAATTGTTCTCCACCGAATTTGATCAAGTATGAACAAATGTTCATTAAGCTTAGTCATTATATTTCGAGAGATTAGTAAACTAAATAATTAGTTCTCTACTCAAAATTCTTGTCTATGCAAGCTAGTCTAAGTAGTTATGCGACAATCGTCTCAAGATAGAAAATTGAATATAACTTGAGAAATAGGTGGTTTAGTCTTCACTTACCTTTTGTTGATGAAGTTCTCCAAAATCTTCGGTTGATCTTCGCCTTCAAACGGTAGAACGCAAATGATGACTGGTTCGTTTCTCAACTCCACTACCCTAGACCGAGACTTAACTAGTTATAGACTACAAATCAAGATATATTTTTGGCAACTAAATTTGACAACAAGCTTGAGATAGCAACACTTGTGAGTTCGACCGAGCAATGCTCTAACAGGTATAATACTTACGAATATAACTTCAAACTGCTAAAGTTAGGTTGTGCATTCGAAGCTGCAACTACCTGAATTGAGACTCAAACTTGTATATCAAGTTTAATCAATTCTTGGAAAGAACAATATTACTTTTCTCGTAAAAGAATTAGCTAAAAATAACAATTTCTAAGAGTGCGAAATTTTTTACATAAAAAACAAACAAAGAAAGTACAGTAATTATCAAAAAAGAGTTTTTGGACGTTTTGTACCTGCAGGTTTACGACTAGGATTTTATATTCATGATATGAATTAGAAAAAAGTGTAAGGAGAAATTTTTCTAAGTAAGGTTCGCGAACATCAGTAAGTTTGGGTTCATGAACCTTTCTCTCTCCACTAGGTTCGCGAATTCAAACCAAAGCCAAGTTCAAAAAACTTTCTGTCTTTTTTAGGTTTTGCGAACTCAAAATATAGGATCACAACCCAATATGTATGAAATTAAAATTTTAAACAATTTTTTTTTAAACTGGTTTGCGAACCTATACTTTTAAAAATCATGAGAGAATATTTACTTGATTTTAGTTTAAAAAAAGCGATAAACATGAGCTTGACATCAAATTTCACTAGACTTTAGCCGAAGAGCTGGTCTGTAACAAGAAAAATCTTTGTGATTCGATCATTTACCAAAGCCTTTGATTTTTCTTAGATAAATAGATAGATAGAAGGGAAAAGAAACTGAAATAAAAATCAATCATTGTTACTAATCTTTGATGAAGTTATTCAAATGATGTCTTTGCTTAATCTTCAATAATATTTAATCATCAAGAGTAACTTGGATGAACCTATGACTTTACTACCTAACCTAAACTAAAGTTAACTTTAGGAGGCTATAAATTGAGAAATAATTTTGTTATCTAAATTTGATAACATACATGCCGCATCAATACCTGGAGGTTCAACAAAGCATTATAACCATAACTTTTGAAGATTATCATGAGATCGCTCATAACGAAAAAATGGTTAAATATAACAATATCATGGAAAACAATGCACGGAATATATATTCATAAAGATTAAGTATGGAAATCATCATTAATGAACAACTTAACTAAATAAATTTCATAGGCGATAATATAAAGAAGTAGCTAATGCATAATATTAATTACTATATAAATATATTAATTACAAAAATAGTTTAAAAAAGAAGAAGACAAGACTCGATAATGCATGCAATTATCTTCGATAATGTATTTATTGTGCACATTACTACTAATTTAATTGCCGAAAATATCTCCCATGTGTTAAAAATTCAATTCGTGGTAATATTTTATTACTTATAATTTTTGAAGTACAATATGATTAGTTTTTTTGCATAATTTTTTTTGCATACAATATTTTTTTTTAAAAAGATTTTTTTCAAATTTTAAATAATCCATATAAGAAACTAGGGCTGTCAACGGTAGCTATCGGAACGGATAATGGCTATACCGCATCCGTTACCGTTAATTTTACCGGATATCCGCTATCCTATAAAATCCGACGGATATTGAAATTTTCATTCGATATCCGTTCCGTTAAGAGTAACGGATATTCGATAATATCCGTTAATTATCCGTTTCCGATAATAAATAAAAAATAACTAAATAAGCAAGTAATTTGGGCAACAGTTGAAATGTTGAATAAAGACTTTTAAGTACTGCAGTCTGCAGATCTTTTTCTTACAAAAAGAAATGAAAAGAACTGAAAAAACCGAGTATCTGTTCTGATACTCATTCAAAAAAAAAAGCAAAGATATACAAAAAATTGAAGTTCCCTGTCCTCGCCCTTGGTCAGTTGATCTTATCACACATATATGACAGGAAAAGGATGAATGGTTTTATGATAATCATCCACCCAAGGAAATCTCTCAATTCTTGTGATAATCATCCACCCAATTCTCAAGAATCCAATAGCTAGCACCAAATATCACCGGCTAATTTGCAAAATCTAAAAATAAGTCCCCGAGGAATGATACCATTTCTGTTCATCAAATTGTTTTGTATGCTAAAAGGTACACACTAGATCTAAACAAAATCACATAGCTCAATTCAGACATACAATTCTAGGTTCTACAGACAACTCATTAATTCAACATACAAGGGATGCAAAATTACATGATCCAAATGAAGTCAGAGCCTCATACCTGCAGTACATGCAAGGGATGCAAAATTCAAAAAGATATTATCTGCACTGACTGAGTACTTCAGCTAAGCTTGTTCATCGTCATCGTCTGAAATAACAAAAAAAAAATTATTCATTTGCGAGACAAGGATGTTTATAAATTATTCACCAATATAAGAAAGTTAGAGATAAACCTATAAGATCAGGCAACCAATCACTTAATCAAAGTAAGGCTTGAACAACTTCTGGAGCTAGTGAACTCCTATGTGTTGTAAGTACCCTACCGCCATCGCTAATGGTAGATTTTGATGCTACAGTTGACACCGGAACAACCAAGACATCTCGAGAAATTTTGGCAAGTATTGGGTACGTAGGGGCATGATTCTTCCACCACATCAATAAATCAAACTGCATTTCATCATCGCCTTCTTCAAGCAATGGTTCATCTAAGTACTTATGCAACTCTGACTTATGAACATCAGCAACACAATCTTGCATCATATACTCCTTGAATTCAAGTTGAATTTCATATTTTGAAAAAGCTTGAGTATTCTCATGGTTAGATGGTCGTGTTCTACTAGTAGAGGAGTTGATAAAATAATCAGAAACAGAACCACTTGAAGACTCATACGCTGAGAAAACAGTATCCAAATCTTCACGAAAAATCTCCATTTAGATCTGCATACCATTTCACCATACAATTTCTTGTAAGTAAACTCTACCAACCGCGCCTTATACTGTCGATCTAAAACCATCCCAATACTCATCAACAAATTTCTTGTACTCCAATATTTGTCAAACTTCTTTCTCATTTCCTTTGCCATTTCTCTAATATAACTGTGGGTACTCCTTTCCCATGTTTGATTGTTGAAGTTAATTTGAAAAACACATAGAAAGTACATGTTGGTTGTTGGATATTTAACCCCTGAAAATTTCTTTGTGATATCATAAAACACTTCCAAACACTTGCAGATAACTATTCCTTGTTCCCACTCTTCTGAATTCGGTAAACACTTGAAACTGTTATCTAAAGATTCTAAACGCATAAATCCTTTGCGCAACTCAATAACACTCTTTAGCATCCGATAATTAGAGTTTGATCTATTGTCTGCATCTATAGATACATACCGTATAGGAAGTCTCATTTGCAGCAATACACTTTCAAATTTCTTTTGTCTACCTTGTGAACTACTGCCATTCCATCTTGCACAACTAAATGTAATATATGACAACTACACCGCATTTGAAACATACTCCCTTCAAGAACCAAAGATCCCTTACTATTAAGCCAGTCCTTGAGTCTACCAATCATCACATTATTAGCGGAAAGATTATCAGCAGCCAAAGCAAACCATTTATTATCCATTTTCCACTCCAAAGCTATGCCTTTAACATCTTCTTCCAAAGCTTCACCTGTATGTGGACATGGCACCAAAACATATGCAAGTGTTCTCTTATGAAACTTCCAATCATCATCTATATGATGACATATAACACAAAAATAACCATCCCGTGTATGCTTAGATGTCCACATATCAGTCGTGAGACTGCATCTAGAAGTCAATGAATCTAAAGTCCCTTGTAACTCATCTTTAAACACAGCATAAATCTGCATAATGTCCTCTCGAGTTGTATTCCTCCCAAGTATCTTAGCTGACGGGTTGAGAGACTTCACAAACTCTCGAAAATATGGATAGGTAACCAAATTAAAAGGTAAGTCATGCTTTGCAATCATTTTAGCAAGAAGGTCTCTGGAAACTTCATGATTAAACTTCCAATTAGCTAAATTTGTACCTTGGTTACCCGTAATCACGGTAGTTATTTTTCTTTGGCCAGGTTTACTCTCAGGTTTTTCCTTGCAGACTTTTAAATGGTTCTTCAAGTTGGTTGTTCCTTTTGTACTCCGCGAAGGGGTTTTAAACCTACAGTGATCACATACTGCCATCATTTCATTCACCACCTTCCCATCTGGCAAAGTCTTCTGCTCAGGTACCCTTTTAAATTCTTCCCATACTCCTGATCTTAATGCACGTAGTTTTATCACTCCCTCACTTGTCTATACAGTACCCTCTGTAGTATTGTCTGCTTCTGATTCTGGTTGGGGATTCTCTGCATCTGGTTGTGGTTGGGGATTCTCTGCTTCTGGTTCTGGTTGGTGACGTTTTCTCAATGATGATGCACTTGCTTCGTTGTTCTGAGTGTAGGAATTGGATGTGCCAACATTACTAGATGCTATATTTGACATTGACACTGACCTTCAGTAAAACCAACAAAGAATAAAGGAACTCCGAAGTCAATTATGAGTTTATCAAAAAGACATCCTCGGAGCATATGATCTGTACATCTACATCATACATGAAAAGATTAAACTTCTGATTATCACTTCATACCCTAACTACAACATCAGAACCCTAAAATAATTCCCAATTTCATTATTCCTCTGATCTCACTTCTTTCTCCAATTATAGTTCAAAACATCAATGTATAATCCTCAAATAACCAAACCCAATATTTAATTTCTTCTTCTTTATCACTAAAACGCAACTTTAATAAAATCCAAAACCCTAACTTAAGAGATTTGAGTGAAAGATTGAATACCTTACTGTAAATAACCTGCTCAAATATATGAAACATCAGTGAGATAGAGAAAACTCTGTTGTAGAGAATTGAACTTCAATCCCTAACGTATACCGGATATTCGGGTGGATGACACACACATTGATTTATCCGTTCGAGTTCGTTCGAACCGTTAGGATATTATCCGACTTATCGGATATCGGTATCGGTAACAGATAATCTTATCGGATAATTACCTCTTAACGAAACGGATACGGTTGAGTTAGTATCCGACGGATAATTATCCTTATCCGATAGTGAGGGTATATATGTAATTTATATATACCATATTGTAGTTTAGGTTTTACTAAAAGAGAAAGAGTAGAGTCTTCGAGAACAAGAGATAAGAGATTTTAGTGTTTTACTTTTACTAACAGCGGCAGCACTGAGTCTCATAGCAGATTTCTTCCACCGGACCACCGAAAACTTTGATTTTTTTTCCAATTCATTAGCATCTCCTCCTCCAAATCCAACACAGTAAGTTTTTTTCTTACTTTGTTTGAATTAAGCACAGGATTGTTGTTTGATTTTGCATTTTCTTAACAATTGTTCCTTAATTTCGAATTTTAGGGATTGAAGTGAAGTTCTCTCCAACAAAGTTTTCTCTATCTCACCGATCTTTCAGATATTTGAGCAGGTGTATTTACAGTAAGGTATTCAATCTTTCACTCGAATCTCTTAAGTTAGGGTTTTGGATTTTATTAAAGTTGCGTTTTAGTGATAAAGAAGAAGAAACTAAAGATTGGGTTTGGTTATTTGAGGATTATACATTAATGTTTTGAACTATAATTGGAGAAAGAAGTGAGATCAGAGGAATAATGAAATTGGGAAATATTTTAGGGTTCTGATGTTGTAGTTAGGGTATGAAGTGATAATCAGAAGTTCAATCTTTTCATGTATGATGTAGATGTACAGATCATATGCTCTGAGGATGTCTTTTTGATAAACTCATAATTGACTTCAGAGTTCCTTTATTCTTTGTTGGTTTTACTGAAGGTCAGTGTCAATGTCAAATATAGCATCTACTAATGTTGGCCCATCCAATTCCTGCACTCAGAACAACGAAGCAAGTGCATCATCATTGAGAAAACGTCACCAACCAGAACCAGAAGCAGAGAATCCCCAACCAAACCGGATGCAGAGAATCCCCAACCGTAATCGAAGGCATAATACTACGAGGGTACTGTATGCACAAGTGATGGAGTGATAAAACTACGTGCATTAAGATCAGCAGTATGAGAGGAATTTAAAAGGGTGCCTGAGCAGAAGACTTTGCCAGATGGGAAGGTAGTGAATGAAATGATGGTATTATGTGATCACTGTGGGTTTAAAACCCCTTCGCGGAGTACAAAAGGAACAACCCACTTGAAGATCCATTTAAAAGTCTGCAAGAAAAAACCTGAGAATAAACCTGGCCAAAGAAAAGTAACTACCGTGATTACGGGTAACCAAGGTACAAAGTTAGCTAATTGGAAGTTTAATCCTGAAGTTTCCAGAGACCTTCTTACTAAAATGATTACAAAGCATGACTTACCTTTTAATTTGGTTACCTATCCATATTTTAGAGAGTTTGTGAAGTCTCTCAACCCGTCGGCCAAGATACTTGGGAGGAATATAACTCGAGAGGATATTATGAAGATTTATGATGTGCTTAAAGCTGAGTTACAAGGGACTTTAGATTCATTGACTTCTAGATGCAGTCTCACGACTAATATGTGGATATCTAAGCATACACGGGATGGTTATTGTTGTGTTACATGTCATTATATAGATAATGATTGGAAGTTGCATAAGAGAACACTTGCATATATTTTGGTGCCATGTCCGCATACGGGTGAAGCTTTGGCAGAAGCTGTTAAAGGCATAGCTTTGGAGTGGAATGTGGATAATAAATGGTTTGCTTTGGCTGCTGATAATCTTTTCGCTAATAATGTGATGATGGGTAGACTCGAGGACTGGCTTAATAGTAAGGGATCTTGGTTCTTGAATGGAGTATGTTTCAAATGCGGTGCAGTTAACATATATTACATTTAGTTGTGCAAGATGGAACGGCAGTAGCTGCAGGCTTTTTAGCACAGATTCGTGAATGTGTCAAGTATGTCAGGTCTTCACAAGGTAGACAAGAGAAATTTGAAAGTGTGTTGCTGCAAATGAGACTTCATATACGGTATGTATCTATAGATTCAGACAATATATGGAACTCTACTTATCTGATGCTAAAGAGTGCTATTGAGTTGCGCCAAGGATTTATGCGTTTAGCAGATTTAGATAATAGTTTCAAGTGTTTACCGAATTCAGAAGAGTGGGAACAAGGAATATTTATCTGCAAGTGTTTGAAAGTGTTTTATGATATCACAAAGAAATTTTCAGGGGTTAAATATCCAACAACCAACATGTACTTTCTAAGTGTTTTTCAAATTAACTTCAACATTCAAACATGGGAAAGGAGTACCCACAATTATATTAGAGAAATGGCAAAGGAAATGAGAAAGAAGTTTGAAAAATATTGGAGTACAAGTAATTTCTTGATGAGTATTGGGATGGTTTTAGATCCACGGTATAAGGTGTGGTTGGTAGAGTTTACTTACAAGAAATTGTATGGTGAAATGGTATGGAGATCTAAAATGGAGATTTTTCGTGAAGATTTGGATACTCTTTTCTCAGCGTATGAGTGATTATTTTATCAACTCCTCTACTAGTAGAACACGGCCATCTAACCATGAGAATACTCAAGCTTCTTCAAAATATGAAATTCAACTTGAATTCAAGGAGTATATGATGCAAGATTGTGTTGCTGATGTTCATAAGTCAGAGTTACAGAAGTACTTAGATGAACCATTGCTTGAAGAAGGCGATGATGAAATGCAGTTTGATTTATTGATGCGGTGGAAGAATCAAGCCCCTACGTACCCAATATTTGCCAAAATTGCTCGAGATGTCTTGGTTGTTCCGGTGTCAACTGTAGCATCAGAATCTACCTTTAACGACGGCGGTAGGGTACTTACAACACATAAGAGTTCACTAGCTCCAGAAGTTGTTCAAGTCTTACTTTGCTTAAGTGATTGGTTGCCTGATCTTATAGGTTTATCTCTAACTTTTCTATATTGGTGAATCATTTATAAACATCTTTGTCTCGCAAATGAATAACTTATTTTTGTTATTTCAGACGATGACGATGAACAAGCTTAGCTGAAGTACTCAGTCAGTGCAGATAATATCTTTTTGAATTTTGCATCCCTTGCATGTACTGCAGGTATGAGGCTCTGACTTCATTTGGATCATGTAATTTTGCATCCCTTGCATGTTGAATTAATGAGTTGTCTCAGAGAACCTAGAACCGTATGTCCGAATTGAGCTCGTGATTTTGTTTAGATCTAGTGTGTACCTTTTAGCATACAAAACAATTTAATGAACAAAATGGTATCATTCCTCGAGGACTTATTTTTAGATTTTGCAAATTAACCGGTGATATTTGGTGCTAGCTATTGGATTCTTGAGAATTGGGTGGATGATTATCACAAGAATTGAGAGATTTCCTTGGGTGGATGATTATCATAAAACCATTCATCCTTTTCCTGTCTGTTTTGTTTCTCTCTTGCTGACTTTTGCATCCCTTGTCATGTATCTTTTTGTTTACTACATACAAACTAACTCATTTCATCGTTTTGCAGGTATGTTTATAAGGAGGGGATATAATGGAAGTAGAAAAAAAGAATCGGAGGAAGTCATAGATGTGTGATAAGATCAACTGACCAAGGTCAAGGACAAGGAAATTCAACTTTTTGTATATCCTTGCTTTGTTTTTTGAATGAATATCAGACAGATACTCTGTTTTTTCAGTTCTTTTCATTTCTTTTTGTAAGAAAAAGATCTGCAGACTGCAGTACTTAAAAGTTTTTATTCAACATTTCAACTGTTGCCCAAATTACTTGCTTATTTAGTTATTTTTGATTTATTATCGGAAACGGATATTATCGAATATCCGTTACTCTTAACGGAACGGATATCGAATGAAAATTTCAATATCCGTCGGATTTTATAGGATAACGGATATTCGGTAAAATTAACGGTAACGGATGCGGTATAGCCATTATCCGTTCCGATAGCTACCGTTGACAATCATATCCTCCATGAATACAACAAATAGAACAAAAAAAAAATCGTAGATTACAAAAAATTTAGAATCCTATTATAAGGTCTTCACATTTCGATAGAGGGGCTTCACATGGATTCTTAATGGCTAAAAAATTAGTTATGGGGTATCTTGATGCAATAACAAATATCTAAATTACCCTTCATCTAAAATAAAAACCAAAAAACTAAAATCAAAACCTTAATTCTAATACAAAAATATGCTCCTCCTCTTCTTCTAAACTTCAATTGAAATATCTATAACCATAACCAAAGGATATTAGGGTTAAATTGGTTGAAATAGAAAAAAATAATAAGGTTGCACATTCACTTACGGTTAGGTTTGTTACTGTAAACAGAATTATGGTTGGATCCGACTATTAAAAAAACCTAACCGCAAAATTTCTGAATTGCAAAAAAGAAAAAACTGTTGGGTTTTATTAACCGTAAATGGATTTACGGTTGACTTTTATTTACATTAAATAACCGTATAAAATTCTGTAGAAGATCTATTAAGATTTTGATTATTAAGATTTTAAGAATAAATACCAATTAATTCAAATCATATTTCAATTAAAATTAATGCAAAAGTCTTAAAAAGAATTAAATAATTTTACCCATGTATGAAATTTGTCTTCCTCCGTCGTCCCAGTGTTGGAGTCTAGCTCATCATGTTGGAAACACGCTCAAAATCCATTTTTATTGCTCAATGGGTGTTTACAAAGATGAAATGGAGAAAATAAGATGAAAATCGGGTTTTGCAACGTTTATAGTTGTTGCAAACACCGTTACAATTACGATAGAGATAAAGTGCGGGCTATGCGATATCTGCGACCCACGCTTGGTAGTCTTTTTCACCGTTGAAAAACGACTCCTCATTGAGAGTCCGTTCTTCGTGTTCTTGAGGTTCTTCAGCAGAAGCAAGCCAAATGTTCTCCTCGCAACTCGATTTTCTTGATTCGTGACGTTCCAAACTCTCCCAAATCTCTCCTCCCCCTCAATGATACCCCCAAGAACCTATTTATACCGATCAGCACCAAGAAATATCGCTCATTAACACACAATAATCCTCCATTACTCGGGTTTAAAGAAAATATTTTTGGGAATATTTTCTTCCCGATTTTGATTTTCACACGCTCTGCACCCAAATCTCCATATTTATCTTCTACACGCTCTAAATGGTTGCTTAACCCTTCCGTACATGTTTAAAACTCACTACAGCTCATAGAATCCCGTGATTGTCTCACTTTGTACACGTACTCCTGTTTTCTTCCATGCGAGAATCTAGCCAAAGTTAGTCGATACTAGAGCCTATACCAAATTTCTGTTTAGCCAAGAGGAACCAACCCAATTAATTCCAAACATTTAGTCTCACGAAAACACGTCCAAAAATCCAAACAAAAATCTGCCTCGTGATGTGAATATTTTCCCACCAAAACCAAAATTTGAAATGAAGAAGATGAAGTGCCCCGATCCAAAACAGGGGCGCTTTATCATCTCTGGTGCCCGGGGTGCCCTTATCCAAATTGAGGGTGCCTTTAGTACTTTTCTCCGGGGTCCAAATAACACTTTTCGAGCAACTTTTTCCGCATAAGTGTAATTCTCCAATAACACCTGAACAAACATAAAAACACCAAAATTAGTACAAAAATCGAGACCAACAATAGAGACACCGAGGACAAATTAGACACAAAAATGTGTCTATCAAATACCCCCAAACTTATTATTTGCTAGTCCCGAGCAAATTTATTCTCGAAAATAAAATTCATTTGAACCCCTAGGTGGCCCTAGTGGCGAGTGTTGTCTCCTGAGGGTTTACCGGTGGTGTACCCACAAAACCTTTACTCCGACCCTAGCCATCTACGCGGAACCTTGAAGGCACTAAAGAATCTCCTTGGTTGGCATACTTATTGACTACGGAGGAAGTACCCCGATACGAAATTCCAATTCTTTGTACGAGTTTGCACTCAAGCATACTAAAATTCATATAAAGTGACAGCTCTACTCGGATAGTAATGCACTATGGACATCAATACCCTGAGTCAAAACTAATCACATGGATAGATCAAGAAGATGGATATAGAGAAAAACATAGATGGTTTTGATGTTTACTAAGTGATCGATGTTTCCCATATCTCTGTCTGAAGGCCTCCGCAAAATGAACCTATCCTAATGGATCGAGATACTAGTCTCGACTAATACCAACACACACGGCATATACAAGGGAACCAGTGGTCGATAACCTAACTCTAGGTCAACACAACTGGCATATACAAGGGTTCCAGTGGTCGACTTTATTGAATTTATTCCGGTTGGTCAAATGGTCCGGTCTCACTTTCTTTTTCTTTTTTTTTTTTTTCAACATTTTTCAACTTTTTCACTTTTTTTTTTTTTTTTTTTTTTTTTTTTTGGGTATCTCAATCACTCTAATTCACCCTAGCATCGGTAACAACTTGATTCGTGGGCCCCACCTAATCACTTAGAGAAACATAGTTTAAAAACAAAATAAAAATAAAAAAAGTGAAAAGGACTCAACGAGATTGGTGAAACTATCATGTTATTTCTAACACCCGAGCTCGTGCTTTTATGAATAGACTCTTTAGATGTTGCCATCTAATCGATTGGTTCCTCAACTCCTACAACCAAAATGCTTCCATCCACTTAGATTGGTTAGTGCCATCCTTAATAAGCATAAATTTCTAGGCTCGGAGTTTAACAATGCAACTAAAAGTTTCTCCCATACCCCCAAACTTAAATCTAACATTGTCCTCAATGTTCTAAAGATAAAATTAAAAGCATGAACAAGGAGAAACTGTTACCATTTGAAGCAAAAAGAGTTAAGGAAAGATATTACCGTGTCGCGAGAGCATGGGTTACCTCCCAAGAAGTGCTAAGTTTAAAGTCTTGACCCATTTACATTGGAAAGGATTAGTCACCTCGAAGAATCATAAAGCAAAGAATTTTAATAATCATGGGTCATCTAGATCAACAAGTGCTAACCACAAGAAGAGGAGACTGCAACAGACCATGAAGATATCGAACATACCCTTATTCAACTTTTTGTTTAAGACAACTATTTCTAGTTGTGGCTCGGTGTTCAGTTCTATGAACGGGTCTAAATAAAATGTTTTCATGGGTGGACATCCTCAAAAGAAGGATTCTTAAGATCGAGTTGTAGAGTCTCGAAATACTCAAGTAGGAACTTAGAAGCACATAACAATAACTCGAATAATTGGGGATCCTCTAAGTCAATCAGATTTGACTCACACAACTGACCACGAGAGAGTGGTGGTCTTCCTTAAACAAATGTGTCGACCCTAATATCCTAAAGTAATTAGGTTTAGTCTCAAAACTTAATAATTGACACATCCGTAACTCATACGTTCCCACAATTGGAAGAAAAGTTTTTGGTGGGAAAACAAAGTCAATTTTGGTATCATAGCCTGGGTTAACCACATCAACCAGAGGATGGGTTTCTAACAACCAACTTCTTCCGGACATTATTAGGTTCGGAGAGCTAGCATGAAGGTAATCTGGCACAATGGTTGAGGCACACATATCAAGTCCCAAGTGAGGGATCTCTCGTAAGAGCTAAAGGTAAGGCACAAGGAGAATGATAATCACCCCCAAACTTAGAATTTTGGGTGTCTCTAGATAGACTGGCTACAATTTCCCTAATTTCTAGATCATCGGAATCCTGAAAATGGTCAATTGCTTCATGTAGATTATACTCAGGTGATGCATCCTCACTCATATTTAAAAGCTCTACGAGTTCATCTTCTTCGTCTAAGACTATTGTTTCTAAATCCTTGGACTCTAAAACAGTATTCTCAGGATAAACCCATTCCTCTAAACCATTATCGACTTCGTAAACAGAAAATACTACATCGTCCAAAATAGTATCTCTAGTCAAATCCTCGTCCTTTTGAATAGGTGAATAATTGTTAAAATTATTAGATCTCAACCAAAAATAACTCTATTATTATAAAGCTCAATTGGAGTAGCAAATTCCCGATCACTATGCCTATTTGTTTCCAATTCTTCATCAACACTATCCTCATCATAATCATTATTATAATAACATGAAAATGGTTGAACCTCATCTAAACAAGTAGTGTTACCAATTCTAACCTCACCATCTTGATTATGTGAATAACTATCTTCATTCTCAAAGGTATTATTGGATACACTATATTGGAAATTCAAGTTATTTCGAGCAATACTTTCGTTCGTCTCTAACTCAAGTCTACGTGTCGACTCAGCTAGCCTCTCAAGGGTCTCCTCCAAAGAAAGTTCCTTAGTGCTTTGGATCTAAGTTTTGAGTTAATCTATTGAGGATATCTTCTACAGATTCAATGTTGTTGCAGTCCTTTCGTCCATAACTACGTCATTTACCTCAGCTAACTTACATGTTGATTCAGCTAACTTTTGTGTCGACTCAGCCAAACCCCTGAGGGACTCTTCTAAAGAAGGAAGAGGAACAGAAGGATCATAATAAGGACTACTTTTCAAAAGTTTGATTGTATCCTCTAGAGACGAAGAACTATTACTATAATCTCCTTGCTCGAATGACCGATGCACATGTGGATAGTAATTGGGCTCACCATGGTATGACCCATAACCTTCAAAAGGTTGGCGTTCCCAACCACTATTCACACTATGGCCATAAAAAGAGTAATGTCCATATTGTTCAGATTTGGATAATCATTGTATTGGTCGTTATAATACCAGTTTGACATCCTAACTGCAAGGGAATTCTACACAAACACAAACAAGGCCGACTCACCACAACAAACCTACCGATTTCTAGAAACAAAAAGCATGATGGCTCCACTTAGATTGTTTCTAGACCAGCTTCTAATCCTTCGAAAGGAATTCGTTACAATCTGAGCAAACCCCTCTGGAATCAATCCGAGTTTAAGTAAGTTGAATAGAGGCGAGGGAAGCTGCGTGGAGCTTTGATACCCAAGGCCTCACCGCAATTACAAGGCGGCGCAGTCACGCATTCAACTCACAGAAACCATCATGAACTTCGAAGTATGCTTAAAGAGTAACCAATATTTTTCGAATGACTTTCCTATTAAGCTCGTTACCCTATCGGTCTCGTTCTAGTCAAAATTTTAGGCTTAGGTTCGTGTTTGGTTTCGTTTTCCTAAGGCGGGCAAGAAGAGAACGGTGATGAAATCCGAACTCTTATCTTGTATGGCCAGTCCTTGCCCTTTACTAGGAAATTAAAGCAACTAGTTTTCAATACCTCAACATATATGCATACAAAATCATCCGATAAACCCGCCGACAGGATTCGCGGGTGTTTAGAATTCTTACCTCCCGTTCCCGACGGGGGATGAACCGTTGAGGTCGACTCGGGCCACAACTCCTATGTCGTGTGCGAACCCGAGGGCCGAGACGATATCGTAATCGTCGTCCTTCCTCGTGCAGTTTATATTTAAATAACCCTCCTTAGGGTTTTAAAAAAAATGTTCAATGTCCAAAAATAAAAATATCCAAAAATATAAAAGATTACAAAAATAAAAGCCTATTTACAGTTTCTAAAAAAAAAAAAAATAATAATAAAAAAAATAATATACTAAATCTTCTACTTCTTTTGATTCCTCTTTTTTTTTCTTTGGCTTCGCTTTTGTTTCACCGATTTCTCCCTTTTCTTTAGCTCAGTTCCAAATCTGAAAACAAACAAGAGATACCAAAAGGCGTAAAAAAGAACAAAAAAATAATAAAAATAAAGATAACACCTAAAAACAAATCTATACACGAGTCCGCGTCGGCGGCGCCAAAAATTGATGATTTATTTTCAATGATGTTGTAGTAATAAAAGGGTTGTCGTTCACTCGGACTTGATGGGTTTGATTTTAAGAATTACTAGAAGAAAATACTAAAAAAAATATATACAAATATTGTCACAGGATGAAGAGATGTGCTGGGACTCAGGATTCGGCCAAACTCATAACGAAAGGTTCAAATATTAATTCTTTTAACAATTATCGCTCAACAAATAAAAATAGGGACTCTTATTTTGCCAAGATAGATTCTCAAAAGATTGGTTGTAAATCCTAAGCATGATGTATCAAAACATTTAAGCTAAGCATACATCATCAAATTAAATGACAACCAATTAATTCAAATCATATTTCAATTAAAATTAATGCAAAAGTCTTAAAAAGAATTAAATAATTTTACCCATGTATGAAATTTGTCTTCCTCCGTCGTCCCAAGTGTTGGAGTCTAGCTCATCATGTTGGAAACACGCTCAAAATCCATTTTTATTGCTCAATGGGTGTTTACAAAGATGAAATGGAGAAAATAAGATGAAAATCGGGTTTTGCAACAGTTATAGTTGTTGCAAACACCGTTACAGATTACGATAGAGATAAAGTGCGGTTGTTGCGATATCTCGCGACCCACGCTTGGTAGTCTTTTTCACCGTTGAAAAACGACCGTCATTGAGAGTCTGTTCTTCGTGTTCTTGAGGTTCTTCAGCAGCAGCAGCAGAAATTTCGCAACTCGATTTTCTTGATTCTGTGACGTTCCAAACTCTCCCAAATCTCTCCTCCCCTCAATGATACCCCCAGAACCTATTTATACCGATCAGCACCAAGAAATATCGCTCATTAACACACAATAATCCTCCATTACTGGGTTTAAAGAAAATATTTTTGGGAATATTTTCTTCCCGATTTTGATTTTCACACGCTCTGCAGCGCCAAATCTCCATATTTATCTTCTACACGCTCTAAATGGTTGCTTAACCCTTCCGTACATGTTTAAAACTCACTACAGCTCATAGAATCCCGTGATTGTCTCACTTTGTACACGTACTCCTGTTTTCTTCCATGCGAGAATCTAGCCAAAGTTAGTCGATACTAGAGCCTATACCAGCCCCGTTTTAGCCAAGAGGAACCAACCCAATTAATTCAATGAAGAGATCTTTTTGTTGTAGATAAATGGGAAAAGTGGGGATTTGTTGAGATTTTTTAGGAAATTGTAGAAACTTATCCAAACAAAATCGTTACTTACCAAAAAAAACACATCTTAATTAACCACATTAAATATTTTATTACTTATAGGGGTGTATTGGATTATGATTTACATGGATATTTAACAATCCTAAAAACTCCTAAGTATTCGGTTAGGATATGTAAGGAATCATTAAATATCCATGGTATTCAATTAGGATTGTTTTAGATTCCATAAATATCCTAAGTATTCAATTTATTTTAAGATTTCTTAGGATAGTTAAGGACATGATATATATGGATTCTTATGGATATTTATAGGCAAAATATGTATGTTACTATCTCATATCTTTCTTAACCCAAACCACAAGAGTTTCATGGATTCTTAGGGACATTTTTTTTTTATCACAACATGCTATGTTTTTCCACCATCACCACTACAAACCACCACCATCATCACACACCACCAACCAACACCAGCACAACCACCACCATCGACCACCGCCGCCGCCACCAACCATCACCGTCACAGTCACCACCATCACCGCCACACACCAACCACCACCGCCCACGCCTACCACCATCGACCACCGCCCACCGCCGTCACCACCACACCACACATACCAACCACCACCGCCTCCACCCACTACCTAACTTTTTTCTTCTTCTTCTTAAGGGAATCATGATGACCTTGGTTTTTTCAAATATATTACTAATTTGTAATATACTTCAATTTTGTAAAATCTAACTACTCCCAAGACAATCCATTATAATCCATAATCTAACTACTCCCAAGACAATCCATTATAATCCAGAATCATATATCTATAAGAATCTTAAAGATTCTTTAAAAAAACATTATAAATCCACTAGATTCGAGTAAAACTAATATCTAATTTTATCTAGATAAATCATGATCCAATACACCCCTGTTAACAAACTCACGAAAATTAGCTTACCAAATGCTCGTCTTTTAAGGAGTTTCCCAAAAGTTAAATTCCTTATTTTTATTTTCTAAAATTACTAGTAATATCTAACTTTGAAGATATGGAAAACAGTAAAACTTTAGAATATTTACAATAATATTTTCTAAAATTACTAGTAATACCAAACTTGGCCGTATTTTTTTTACGGTGGTTTATTTTTAATTAACCAACCGTAACTGATTTTTTCTCAAATTAAGTTTTTCCCAATTTTCCTTAGTTACGGTTGGTTACGAAGGAAAAATCCAACCGTAAGCAAGGAGACCCTGTGTCGCATTTTCTTTTTATTTTGGTGGCGGAAGTGTTATATGTTATGTTGAAAAAAGCAGCCTCCTTACATCTAATTGCAGGTATTAAGCCGGCTGTTGATGCACCTGAAATTAATCATTTGCATTTCGCAGATGACCTAATAGTGTTCCTCGATGATAATGGTGAGCAGGTGCGTAATCTTAAAAATATTTTATTGCCATTTTAGTTAATCTCCGGTCTTTCGGTTAACTATAAGAAGAGTGCGTTAATGGCTGTGGGGAATGTTGTGAATGTGGGTGAGAAAGCAAAAAAATTTGGTTGTCCAGTGGCCTCTTTTCCTATGAAATATTTAGGAATCCCTTTGGGAAGTAAATCGAAGTCAGTAGGTGTGTGGGATGTGATACTCCAGAGATTTCAACAGAAATTAAGTCTGTAGCAGAGAAGGTATTTGACAAACGGTGGCCGAATGATGTTGATTAAAAGCGTGCTTTTGAGCCTCCCGATCTATTACTTATCACTTTCCAGATTCCAACGTCCGTAGAAAAACAAATGGAAAAAATAATGAGTGTTCCTGTGGGGATCAAATAATCAAAAAGCTAAGAAAGGATGAGTTGGTTGGAAAAAGGAAAATTTGCCTAAGGAAGGTTATAGGAATTAAGAAATTAAGGCTTATGAACAAGGCTTTGCATGCCAAATGGTTATGGAGGTATGGAAATAAAGAGAAGGCGTTATGGAGAAAGGTGGTGAATTATAAGTTTGGGGGTAACAACAATGCTTTTTTCCGTAACTCTTCTAACAAACCAATGGGTAAGAGTTTATGGGCTGGTATACTAAAATCTAAAGATGATGTTCTTGAGAATACAACTTTTCAGGTCAATGCTGGGGACAAAATTATATTCTGGAATGATCCTTGGTTGAATGGTCAATGTTTAAGCACTCTTTTTCCAGGACTGTACAGAATCTCAAGAGTGCAGGATGCTACTATGGGCGACTTACTTGATTTGGATAATGGAAACAATTGGAATTTGACTTTCTGCAGGAATTTGAAGGAGGATGAAATTGAAGATGTCGCACATCTTCTTAATCTGATTTCAAATTTCAACTACGGAAATGGGGATCAAGATCAAAGGTGTTGGCAACAAGGCAGAAAACCATTTTCGGTAGCTAATTGCTATATGTCTTTGGATACAGATGTATTGATCCTCTTTCCTCATAAGAGCTTATGGAATCCAAAAATCCCACAAAAGGTAATCTTCTTTGTTTGGAATCTTTACTATAACGCAGCTCCTACCTTGGATACTTACATAAACTCTTTTATGGTCAATGGATGCTTATTATGTAAAAAAGCGGCAGAATCAAATCAACATCTTTTTTTGCATTGTGAAATAACTAGGGAAATATGGTTTTTCTTCTTGAAGAGTTATAAATTGAGTTGGGTTTTCCAAAACAGTGTTAGGAGCGCAATATGGGAATGGAACAGGAAAAAAAGGAACTACAACTAGTATTAGGAAAAACATTTGGGACATAATTCCTTTTGCGATTTGGTGGGCAGTATGGATCGAAAGAAATGGAAGATTGTTTAATGGGAAGTACATAAACTTGCAAGAAATCATTGATAACGTCAAGATTTTTATTTACAATTGGTGTGTAGATACAAAGATTTTCAAAGGAATAACCTTGGAGGATGTTCAGCATAATTGGGAAGCTGTCGTGCATTAACGATTGTTTTAGCTTTTTATTTTTTATTTTCCTTTGATTTTCTGGTTTTCTATGATTTTAAGTAGCTATACTATAATTGAGACTACTACTTATGTAATTCTTTTTCTGTCCTTACCATCTTGGTAAGTGATTGATCTTTTTAATTCATCTTGCCCTTTTTGAGTAAAAAAAATAATAAAATCCAACCGTATACCGGTGAGAAACTCTAAAAAAAAAGTTCTTTTTTTATGTACTTTAAACCCAATTTGGTTTCTCACCTACCTAAAATTTCTCACTGAAACCACTCATTTTAATTGACTGAATCAAAGTCGGGTTTTTTTTCACTCAAAAAAAGTTTAGGGTTTCTCAAAAAAATTTATTATTTTTTTTTTTCGTCAAAAAACCTAGAACAACAACTCTAATTTTTTATTTCCAATAATAAATCAAAAACATTAATCGGATCTAATAACTAATATTAGACTAGCTAATTTAATTAATTGATCACCACTAATTAAAAAATAGTTATTTAGTCATTATGAAAATATTTTAGATAAGGGATTTTTGAAATTACTAACTAGTGACCCGTATTTGCCTTATTATTGAAGTCCCTCGATTGAAACGTGAAGCCCCTGTAATAGATTTCAAAATTTAAGTTAGTTGAAAATTAATTACGGCAGCAGCGGCAGCAGCAGCAGCGTTCAGCGTAGGAGGAGTTCGGACAACTATACACTCAAGGTCAATATGGTCATTTCAGCTTTTATTGGAGCTCTATAAAAAATCTCCCTCCACACCACACTGCTGATATCTCTGTCTCTCTTCAAATTCGAGGCGCAACCCCAAACCACCATTAGGTACTTTCAGTGTTTCATTGATTTGTGATATATTTGTTTGATTGTTGGTCATCATAGTTTCCATCCATTATACTGATGGTGTGTGTTAGGTCTGGACTTTATGGATAGTTAGTGATGCAAATTGTTTGAATGGTTACCTGATTTTGGGTTTTTAAACCTAATCTTATGTAAACCTAGTTTTTTTTTGTTTGAATTTGATCTCTTATTTTCTTATCTCGTTAATAATAATAAAGTTGTAGTATGTATTTATATGTAGTTTATTTATTTTGTTTCTGGGGTTATTGATTTGAACTAGAGATATCTCGTTCTTGTTCTGTAAAATTTACTCATTCACAGGTATTTGGTTTTGGGGTTATTGAAGTCATGATGGTTCTTGTTCCACTAATTGGAGATATCGTGTTCTACCTCATTAGAGTTTTCACTTATGTTTCATTGTTGTGGTAGGTACCAATTATCACTATGGTCTCTCAACCAGTGCCTTCCACTAAGGAGGAATTGGTTTGTAGACTCAATGAGTTTCTGTCCGCAAGAGAAATGTCTGATGTAGATAGAAAGTTGAAGGAACTTAAGGTATGCTATCTCCTTAACTACTTTCTATTTTATTTTGAGTGATAATTGAATTTTCTGTAATACTGACTTGCTTTGGCATTTATTTTCCATTAGGTCATTGTTGAAGTCGTCATTGCGGATCAGCGAAAAATAGCTGATGAAGTCGAATCGCTCACATAACAAGGCACTTCTTAAGTTATTTGATCAGGTTTGATAAATTCAAGTCTCTACAACTTACCTTACTTGGTTATAGTGCTTTCGGGTGATTGGTATATTTACCTCTTGGTTTATTTATGATTTGTGTAAATAGGTTCTGCAGGTCAACAACTTGCAGAAATTTCAAACTCTATTTTCAGTTTTACAAAAGTCGTGCATTAGAAGTTGGTTTAAAATAGAAACCGTGGATGAGGACTCAACTGCAGTTGCCAACCAGGATACAGCCGCAGGAGCTGTTAATGAAGACGTCAAAGTATATATTTGTATTTGATTCCACTTGTTATACAATTTGATTTTCATTGACTGCCTCGCTCTATACTAAATTTTGTTTGTGTCACATTGAAGAATATGAAAGCAAAACTACAATCTGCCAGGGACAAATTGAAGAACAAATTGAAAGATGAGAGCTCGACTGCAGATGACAGTGAGATCGCAGACCCGCTAGTTGACAATGCTGTTGATGATCTCGTCGAAGTATGTAGTATTTGATTCCATTTGATATTAAATTTGATTATCATTTCGAGTGTCTTGATCTATACTAAATCTGGTTTCTGTTCATGTTGAAGGTTTTGCGAGCAGAACTAAAATCTTATGAGGACAGCATCATGAAATGTTCAGGTGATAGGGTCAAAGTTCTCAACTTGAGGAAAGTGGCTAAATGTGTAATCAGTAATTGCAAGAGGCGATTTGAGGAATGGAGTAGCTCCTCCGGTAACTTGAGAAGTTGCAAGAGAAAGAGAGTGAGTGGATATTGACTACCTAAAGCTTTATATGTGAGAAGACGTAGTAGATTTCTAATAGAATACTGTAAATTCTAACCACAAAACGAATAGACTAGTACCTAAAGTTACTATTGCGCAGGTTTCTAAAAGATCTTAATGTGTAGTCTGAAACTTAATGCGGATCTTTTGTGAACCCTGAACTCTTAACTAATTGTAGTGGTTTTTCTTTCCATTGCTCTAACAACATTGGGAAATACTGGTAATTTAGTTTCTCCCAGTGATCCATCATTTTGTTCTAGTGTTTTCCATCTCCATCATTTACTTGCAAGGCCTGAGCTTCTGGCAAGGGTTTGACAAGAACCTTGCTTTTTGCTGAATGATGCTAGCTCAGTATGATTTTTGCTTTTGATGTTTTGGAAGATTAAAAATGTTTGTTTGTGAGTGATCCTTCCTGCAGCATAAACTTAATTGATGGATTGAAAAATATACAAAAGTTGAAAAAAACGGGCCTAGATTTGTAGCCCCCAAAAAAAAAAACAGGCCTAATCTCTTTTCACCCATTTTTATCTGGAGACCCTAAAATTAAATCGCCAAACTGTTTCTGAACGAAAATGGATTCCTCTTTACATCATCAAATGTTTTCATATTGATCATTTTTAGAAGATTATTATTAAACTGATAAACAAGGTGTTGTCCAACACTTTGCTAGCCACAACATCTCTTTCCCACAAGTCATTTTACTAGAGATTCAAGAAGAAATGGTGCGACTTCTGAATTATCTCCGGAACAAACCACCATCAATGTCCACCAAGATCGATAGTGAACGTACGAATTTCCATGGGGCCTAGTTCAACGACCAATTTCGCCGGGTCAAGCGCCCCACCCTTTACCACCTTAGGTGGTTTTACCGTCGAGGAGCCTTCATTTTTCCAGACCAATCTCTTTCTCTCCATTTCAGCTCTTTCTTGGTTAGCTGATAAGCTCATTTCTGTTACTTTCCCAATCTGGCGAGAGCCCAAGCAGCGTTACACAAAAGGCTGTGAGTAATATGAACCAAGGGCATGACAGATTAAATAATCGACCAGGTAGCTAGTTTCACCTTCTTGTATGGGAACAACTTTTTTAGTTCCACGCGCGCCATCATTGATAAGTCCTTGTCCTCACCCATCTTTGACATACCGGAGTTCATGACACAGCGGAAAAACAATTAGCAAGCAATGACTCAAAAAATACATTCAGTTATAGAAGACACAGCAATGCCTAGTAGTTATAACCAAGATAAAGATAGAAGACCTCGTATAGGTGAGCCATTCGTACTAGTACTTTCCCGTCTACAAGCTCCTGCAAATTTAAATTTGACAACATTACGAATATTTCTAATACAGTTCATCAGCAACCAACACGATTGAAAACGCCTACCTGTAAGGTTAGCATTGCAACATTATCAGGTAGACTGTAAGAGGGATCCATCCCTGAAAAAGATGTAACATGAGAGCTCCTCCAATTATCGCTATCCTGCAAATGAGAGAATTCATCAAAAAGCTATAATGCATCATAACACGCCAGATAAAAAAGTTTTTTGTTAATTAACCTGTTCAGTGAAGGCTAAGAGAAATGGCGAATATATTTCTTGACCGAATGAACGACGCCACTTGGCTCCCTCCCCCACAGGGTCAATCCTGAGATAAAAGTTACCTTGGATCTGCAAGTAGTCCAGTTATGTCATGAGTAAGGTCCTGCAGGAATTGTGTACTGATTGCACATCCAGATTATATAGAAAGATGCTTGTCAACAAGAACTAGGAAAGTTGTGCTTACTATTAACCCCGTGCATTTATCAGCGACACAGACCGTTTCATTCAGTGCTTCTGCAACACCTCTTAAATCATCATAAACCAACCTCCTACACAACATTATAAGGGAAGGCATGGTACGCGTCTAAGAAACTTCAGTTAACAAACGTTGCACATCTTTCATTTCTTGCATTTTGCAAACAAATGGTAATCAAGAAATGGAAATTGAAGAACAAACCTATGGAGCATCAGCTCTACTTGTCCATCCATTAAACTGGATCCACCCACTGACCGGTCTACCAGAACCGAAAGCTCAGTCTTGTCATCTTCTATATATATTCCAAGATTAATCTGTATGCAGTAAGAACTTCATTAAGCACAATCAAATGCATAATAACAGCTAATCTTAGAGCCAGAAAGCTTAGATTGAAAGTTCTGCAAGTGATGAAAACATACTGGATAGTAGTTTCCAGCTATAGGTTGGTTTACATGCAAGTCCCAATCTGCTCTGTAGTCTCTGACCTGCAATTGAAATGAAATACTGGCATTGGCATTGCTGGACCAAGCACATGAAAACCACTTTCTCCCTTTAAAAGAGCGTGTAGACGTACCCTTTTGATAAAATCCCGTCCGTTTGAATCCGTGTAGAACGTTTTGTTGGTCTTCAAGGTAGTCGAAATTTTAGTTGTAATTTCTTTACCAATTTCATCTTCAACAGGTATCGGTCCAACCTGAAATTTCAGATTATCTCCAGGCATTAACATTCTAACGCTAGATTTATAGACCTTGTGCGAATGAGTGTACTAGTACCAGTTGGAGCTTACAATGAATTCCACTTCAGCATGTTCCTTTCCCTTATACACTCTTGTAATCTGCAAAATGTTTTCATTTGGATTAACCCTCACATATGACTATAATATAACATTTTAGACCTAGTACCGGTGCATTGGCGAAGTACCTGATGTATCCATTCATTAACCTGTTGGTGCACTTCATCTAACACTGGTCCTCGTAGAACAGTCACAGGAACCTGAGAGTGACAAAACATTGACTACAGTTTAGACACTACTCCGTATTTCTTTACACAAGTGTAAACTATAGGGACTAACTGGAGCGCCTTTGATGAACCTGGCGATTGCTATATTGATGAATGGGAATTCCTTTTTTCGTAGGCAAAATATATGTATACCTTTGAGCCAGATCTAAGCGGAAATGTACCATTAGGACGAAATATATATGCTCCAGATGCCTTCACCAAAAAATATATAAAAATGCAATGAAACTGTTAGGCATAACTGTACAAAATCAAAAAATTAAAACCCAAGAGCTATATTGTGTGAGGCGCTAGGCGATGCAAGGCACCAACCATTCTCTTCATCTTGCCTAGCGCCTAGGCTCGCCTAAGGCGCTAAAGGTGACCAGAAAAACAAAAATTAGAAAGGTAATGGCTCACGTTCTTGGGGCCTTGGGGGTTTTATTACCTAGGCGCCACCTATACGTCCCTTGCACCTAGGAGAGCGCCTAGCTCGCCTTTCACAACATAGCCGGAGAGCAAAAAAACAAAAATTCAAGAGGAATGCTGCATTGACAGAAGTAGAGTCACCTGAGGGTCTTGAATATCACTGTAGTCGTAACCGGTGTAAAAACTATATGACTGATGCAGAGGAGCTTTGACCTTGACAATGTTGATAACAGACGAAAGATATCATCAAAACTAAATGTAAGCAAATGTGGAGATTATTAAACAAAAGCCTAGATAAATAAGGATCGATGTCGGTGCACACCAAGCTTCTTCTATTGATATACTGAGTAAGTTTTCCTTGATGAACATCATATATAAGTTTCAAGTTTCCTTGCCCAACTGCTAAAGTTCCACTTCCATTTCTTTTTGATCCATAAACTGTTGACTTGGACAAACTAGCACCTGCAATTTCACATTAGAGAAATTAGAACAGCCGAATGTGAGTAGCTTGCAAACGCCGCGGCGGTACATCAGAAATGGCAACTTGGTCAACAAACCTCTTGTTTTTGTTCCAGAAACAGTGTAGGTGCTGAAACCAAGAGGAGGTACAGATGCTGAAAATGCAAGCCAATACTTGGGTGTATCACTTGGTGATTTACCCAAGTATGCCTTGACATGATAGTTTCTTATGTTCAAAGAAGCACTGGACAGAGGTAAGAGCTGTGATTCAACTTCTCTTCCACTGGAATCCCGAACCGTCACTGATTCGCTGGTAACCTGACACAACTGTTAGTTGACAGATTATAAGATCACAGACTGCATGCAAATTTCTACCGGTCTCTCAACTTACAGGAATCCGGACGACATCCTCCCTATTCCACCCAAGTGCATTATAGACAACAATGACCTACAAATCGAATAAACAACACCAACAAGTTCATAAAATTGAAGTTTCTAATTTAATGGCACAACCCAGTCAGACAAAATGGAATAAGGACTTACAAAGCTTTTCCCACGAGACAAATCGACTTCAGTTGGTGGACAATAACTTATGTTTAAAAGTGGGCACTGAAAGAAACTGACACAGGTCATTGCTTTATAACGATAGCTACTATAAAAACAACTATACTGCTAGCAGGAGCTTCATTATCTTGCCTGCTCAAATTTAGTTGCCGGTTTCCCAGAACTTCGATTTCCTCTTGACGACTCTGACAAGCTAGCAAATGAAGATGCAACCAACTCCTCAGCCTGCAGAAAATAAAGACAAATAAATGAGATTTTCTTACATAAAGAGTAACTATGATGCTACAAGTGAATATGCACCTCCACATAACCGATTGATAGTCGTTTTGCATAATCGTTAGCTACATGCTGCTTAGATGTTCCACTAACTGCATCATGATGCTGAGCAATTGCCAAAGCATCTGCTAAACTGTCCGTATTAGGCCTTGATTTATTCCTCCCTTTAAAGAATTCCAGTTGCCTTGCTGCCTGAGAATATACATCGGAAACTACTTATAAGCAACTAAGGTTACAGAGTTCAAAATAAATGTGTGAAGAAAATAGTCATAGCTTACCAAATAGTAACCACTCAACACCCTGACATAGCGTTTTAAGGCAGGTCTGCTAGTAAAGTACCCTGTCCAGTATGAATTTGCGCGGTCCGCATAACTGACATACATGCATCAGTGCTTAAGAACAAATGAAGACGAGAAGTAATTAAGAGAAAAATGAGCTGCATCTTTCAATGTGTTAAACTCACGGAAAAAAATCACCAGTCTTGAGCGGCCAGGATTCATGACTTGCCCATTTTGCATCGGTATATATGGATGGAGTTGAATAAAGAGCATTGACACGCCCATCCTGAAACCATTTCAAATAAAAAAATTCGCTTTCTAAAATGCCAAAACAGCTTGTATAAAGGAAATGCCTACAATGCTGCTGCATTACTCGAAGTGTTTCAGAGAGATATTATTACGAAAGGCGTACCATATTCACGTAGTGTATGAACTTGTCCATCTGACGGAACCATGAATTTGCGTATTGGTACTTAAAGTCTGTCCCCATGGTCCACATTATATGATTTGTTCGAGTTACATTTGCCTGAGAAAAAGAAAGAGCTTCCTCAACTTTGTGTATATGGAGTAAAACATTCAACTTAGTAGTGAGCCAGTGATATCGTATTAGCTATTTGAGAACGGTACAGGCATGAGGTGCATACCTGTGATATCGCATTAGCTACAAAATCATCGACTCTCTCTTGGACATTGTAATCAAACAAATCATGGTCATCCTAAATCCGAAAACACGGACAAAAATGAGTTTCTGAACAAAAACGCTCTTCAAAGGGGGTTTAGGAAGCTTATATTATAATTTACCTGTACAACAGGAGATGCATCATTAACTTCGAAGTAGAAGTTACTGCTGGGAGGTTCATAATTTCTGGTCAGTGCACCAGCAAAAATCTGCATATTGCAGCAAGAGCTTGGTGGTCAACACATGATAAGGGAATATAATTCAGAAGTGCACCAGTAATAGATTAAGTATCACCTGAGCTGATGAACCAAGGGTCTTAGAACCTTGCCAGACAAACTCGAGCCGCTTTTCATTTTTACGCTGCTGTAAATCTTGGTAATCGATCCTACCGAAGAAAAAAGAATCGAATCCTACCTACAACCACCAAAGTTTGGCTCTTTACATTACAAGGAAATGTGCATATATTTTGCAAGACAAATGCTTGAAGTATCCATTTTAGCTGGACCTCGGCTCCCAGCAAGTAAGCTTGGACTGCTGAATGACCAAACGGATCGATTTGCCAACCGATTCTAGGAGTCTGATTGAACACTTGTTTGATAAATCGGTGCCCGAGTGTTGTTTGGTCGATCATGTCAATGTAATGTGGTGCCGCCTCATCGTGCATACACATTCCCCCATTTCTTAAAACAAACACATGATCTACAATCAAAATCCAAATTGGTACAGCAACAAATAAGATGGTGTTTGATTTTGCTGACTGTTTGGTGTCTGGATCTGACTCGGCTCCTGACTCGGCACGAGTCAAATGTCAGACCGTTTGTTTTTCAGCTAGAGTCAGTGTTGACTCGTGACCTGATTCAGACCTAATCTCTTCCTATTTAATCGTCTAAATGTTAGCAGAAGCAAAATTGAATACGTACATTAGTTCTAGTTGGCCTGAGCGAACTAGCTTCTTAACTATATCTTGAACGGTATCGCTTTGTTCATTCCACCAGCGCTGAAAAAATGCCTACACCAAACAAGTATAGCCATATTGAGTCTTACTTCTTCGTGTAAAATGGATAATTCGTAAAATTCAGCATAAATGATCATCTTGCCTGCTCAACATAAATAAACTTGCGATTTTTATCAGCTAATAACGCCGGAACTATAGAATCCAAGACATTCTGAACACAAGCTACCTGAAAAAATCACAAAACAAACGAAACGTTCATTATAAGAGCTCTGATAACAACCGAAATGAATAAAGACATATTTTTAAGGAGAGACAATGGAAACCTGGATTGAATTGTTAGATCCAACATAATACTGATCAACAGTCTTTAACCAACCAACATCATCATGAGTATGAGCAACTAAATGGACATTAACCTTTCCATCAACTATACTTTGAGACGTATTGTACGCAATGTACTTCGATTTTACACCGGCAAAACTTGCCAAAAACAGCATAAACACAACAAGTGCAGCAGTGGTGGTGATATTGCTAGCCATGAAAGTTTCAAAGTTGAGCATCCAAGATACCAGCAATGCGAAGAAGTGTTTTTCTCTTGAAATGTACCAAGTTATATAGGAAATCAATAAGAAACTAGCAGGAACATTCACTGCCTGTCCTATGTATGTTATCTGGCCCTTGTGAATTCCTTTGAGATTGAGAAGATCGAAGAAATCCAAAAAGTATATGATCAGATTTTTATTTGTCTTCTACTAATCATTGTTTTGCTTTATTAAGTTTTGTTACAGATACATGTGAAGCCTACAAGAGAAAACAACCAAAAGTTTAAAGTCAGTTTTTTCTGTAGACATGATTGTTGGAACGGACCGAAACGTTTTTACTGCTATCTTTTCTTTTCTTTTTCCACGAAGTCGGGTTTATTTTCCTGGCACTTTTAGGGGCGACCCCAAACGAATTAGGGGCGACACTAAAAGACAAAAAAGATCACCCAAACGTAAATTTAAACTACCCCTTATCTTCGATTTTTCAAAATGGCCAATATGCCCTTATATAATCGGGAGCCTACACCATAATCGGTAGGTTAAAGGTGAATCGGTAGGTTAAATTGAAACTATACCTACCGATTGTTGTGTAGATACTTCGGCTAATAATCCCTTTTATAATCGGTAGCTTATCCAACATGTAAGACTACCGATTATAAGAGCCCCATGTCCAACCTTGGCCAAATTCCATAGGTTTTGAGTGTACACAAATGCCACCATAACCACTTGGCTTGAGTGTGGATGTAGCCATAATCTAAGCCTTATAGGTTACATACACTACCGATTATAAGTTGCCCCAAAATGAGTTTTTTCTAAAATCTTCACGTGATGAATTTTGAAATATACCATAATCGGTAGGGTATATAATTATATAACCAACCGATTATAACGAGCCCCGTATCCAACCTTTGCCATATTTCATAGGTTTTGAGTGCACACAAACACCATAACCACTTGGTTCGTGTTTTGGATGCAAATTAATCGGAGTTAAATATATTACCAAACCATCCGATTATGGGTTGCCCCAAAATGAGTTTTTTCTAAAATCCTTCATGTGATGAATTTTGAAATATACCATAATCCAGTAGTCTATCCAACTTAACAACCTACCGATTATAAGGATCCCGATCGAACCCTTGCCAAATTCCATGGGTTTGGAGTGTACAGAGCCAGGCATAACCATGTGGTTCGTGATTTGGATGTAGCCATAATCGTAAGACAAATAGGTTCCACAACCTACCGACTATACAGTTGCCCCAAAATGTGTTTTTTCTAAAATCCTTCATGTGATGAATTTTGAAATATACCATAATCGGATAGTTTACAACTTATAAACCTACCGATTATAAGTGGCCCCGATTCAACCTTTGCCAAAAACTAAAATATTCGGTAGCCAAAACAATAATCGGTAGTTTCGTAAAAATAATCTAAGCAAACTTTGTAATCGGTAGGTCAGGGTCTATATATACGTGTTTGGAAAAAAAAAAATTGAGGCATTGTGAGATAACTCATTGAGTGAGAGAAGAAGAAGAAAAAAGAAGCAGTGGGTATATGTTGCTAACTTCCGATTTATGCCAACTTCCATAAACATGGATGGGTACGAAGAAGGACGTGAAGTTGTTGAAGTTCAAGGTTCACTACCGTTTAGAGATGACGATTTGGGGTATTTGTTGAATGATCCAAACTTTGATGGAGATGAAACCCTAGATGACGCTTTCATGGAAGAAAATGGAGAATCACCCGAGATCGAAGCTAACGATGCATCAAACATACAGGTATGTTGTTAACAAACTCTAATACCCATGTTATCCATGTTATGTGCGTTTGTGTGTGTTTTTGAACATGAAAATTCGATTTCGCATGCATTGAATGACATGAACGACATATATTCGTAGTTAATTTAGTAAAATATCTACCGATTATCAATAATCGGATATATTTTGATGTATTAATTTGCCGAATATGAAAAAATCCCCAAATTGAAAGCTTCAATTTCTCACAATCTAAGTTGTATACATGAATAAATGTCCGATTATTGATATTTAATAATCGGTTGGTTTATGAATTTATAGTCCCTCCGATTATTGAAGTTTTTTATACAGAAGAATTGTTCATTTGTGTATGTCGTTAATTGGTAGACAATATTCGTACATGACTACCGATTTCGCATAATCGGTTACGTTGTGTAGTATTACATTACCGATTGTTTTTTAATCGGTTACTTATTATCTAAACTTCTTTACGATTTCTAATGCATAACTTGTTGTTGTTGTGCGTAGGATGTTGTAGCGGTTGATGCCGATTATTATTTGAGGCCTGATACTTCCCTACACTATGCAAACGATTTGGTATGTTCATGAATTATCTTTTATTTTTCCAATCATGTATGTTACATGGTTATGCTTATTTTTTTTGGTTTGTTATATGCGCATTTAGATATTTGGAAGTAAGAAGGAAGCAAAGGAATGGGTTATGAACAAGGCAAAAGAGAAGATGTGCGTGGTAGTTCATAACCCTTGCGTGAAGGACATTAGGTTTGAAATGGTTTGTGAGCGAGGTGGGAAGAAAAAGAGTCACGAGGGAAAGAATAATAAGTATGTAAGGAAGACGGAGAGGAAGAAGTACCGAACTCATACAAAGAAGATTGGATGCCCATTTAAGATTGTCTTCTATAAGCCCGATGGTAAGGAAAGTAAAGATTGGAAAATGTCTAAAGTTGCTAATGGTTGTCACAACCACGATGATCTGGATACTCTTATTGGACATGTAATGGTTGCGAAGTTAAAAACACATGAAATGGAGACGGTGAGGTCTATGCGTATCCAAAAGGCGAGTGCGATCTTAAGTAAAATAAAGGCGACGACCCCGACAACTTGTCTTCTTTGTCTACAATTAGGTTGGCCCTAGCTACGATCAAAAGGACGGAATGGGATGGTAGAACGGTCATGCAACAATCGCAGTGGTTAGCTGAGTTACACGACTACACGTTGAGAACGGAAGAAAAGGATGGTAAAGTGGTACGTATTTTCTTGGCACACCCCGAAATGATAAAATTAGCTCAGTGTTTTCATCAAATTTTGTTGATATATGCCACTTACAAGACAAACAAATATAACATGCCGTTGTTGAACATTGCTTGTCACACTTCGGACAAAAACACGTTTACGATTGCATGGGGTTTAATGGATCATGAGAACAACGTGAGTTTCATTTGGATGTTGGAGACGCTGAGGTCCATTTACAATGGGGATGATTTTCCAAGGGTTATTGTAACGGATAACGATCAAGCCTTAATGCATGCAATAGCGGTAGTGTTTCCTGAAGCCCGAAACTTGCAATGTACGTGGCACATTCAAGGCAACCTCAGACACAATTGCCATCGCCATTTCCAAGCTAAAAAACCAAGGAAGGGTACCAAGAGTTCGAAGGAAGAGGATGAGCGCATTAGTAAATTAACCGAGGAAGAACGAGAGGAAGAGAAGAGGTTATTTGATGAAAAATGGAAGGAGGATAGGATAATTTGGAGAGCGTTCATGAAATCATGGCACAAGATCGTTTGGTCAATGACCGAGGAAATTTACGAAAGAAACTTGAAGAAATTTGAGGAAGAATATTGCAAGGACTACCCAAAACCCGTTGAGTATTGTAAAACACAATGGTTACCGATTAAGGAGAGGTTTGTGTATGCATGGACATAGGGCTGCACAAGGTACTGGACGGTACAGGTTTTTGCCTAGATCAGTACCTGTACCTCCCTATGGCCGGTACCTGTACTTTTTACCTGTACCTGTACCCGTGCATTACGGGACGGGACGGTACTTGTACCTGTTTAACTCGGTACGGGACGGGACGGGTCCGGTTCTTTACCTGCAACATATTTGCATACTACTATACTACATCTGTGAATCTGTGATGCATCACTAGAATCAATATTAATACGGTTTACCTTTTGTTATTTGTTGTTGACTAAACAATCAGTCCATATGAAGTTATGAACCACACCAGAAATTCCAAAACCCTCAAAATCAAAAAATTACAATCAGTTTCAAATCTAGAGAAATCAACAAAAATCCTATATAAATGAACAAAAACTAATTTGTTTTCAAAAACCCTAACTATTATTAGTTGTTATTAGTTATTACCTGTTGCAGTTGGAGACTTGCAGTATAAATAGAAAGGAATATGGTGGTTCGGTGGCTCAGAAGATGGTGTTAGAACTTAGAACTGGTGATGATGATTAGAACTTAGAAGATGGTGGTAACTGGTGCGTCGTCGATGGCCTCTTCTCTTCTCTTGTCTGAGAGGAAAATGAAAAGAGAGAGGGAAGAAGAATAAGGAAATGAGGAGAATGCGATGGAGAAAGGCTGAAAGGGTATAACCCCTACTATAGACGGCTAGGATTTAACCTTAATATCAACGGCTAGAGATCCTCGGTACTACGGGACGGGACGGGACGGAATAGCCTAGAACCGTTACTTGTACCTACTCTAGGCACGGTACCAGCTTTTGGTACTTGTACCTGTCCTGGCTGACTACGGTTCCGGGACGGTACCGGGACGGTACCTGCGGTTCCGGTACGGTACCATGGGACGGGACGGTTCCTGTGCAGCCCTACATGGACATATGAATATCGTAACTTCATGAACGAGGCGACAAGCATTGCGGAGGGGTCTCATGGCCGATTAAAGAAAATACTTCTAGGTAGTCAAAATGGAGTTGTGTCGATCCAAGAAGCAATCCATGAATTCACCAATCGTGATCTCATAAAGATTAAGGATTCTATGCAATTTAGTGTACATAAATTCCCTACGGAACATGAAAGGGAAAGATTGCTTCTAAGGGGCATTGTTCATAAAGTTTCCAGTTGGGCAATAAATCACATGATGGAACAATTGAAGTTGTATAAAGCTTACGATGACGAGAAAACGGTTTGTGTTTGCAAGGATATGATAGGTATTGGTCTCCCATGTCGTCATAAAATGGGTAGGTACGTTGATGTGATTGACATCAATGATATTCATCCATTTTGGAAGCAATTAAATTTCACTCCAAGCACCCCCGTAGTCGATGGTCCATCGTTCATGGAGTCGGAATTGTATGCAAGAATAGCCGAGCGTTATGCTACAACAAATGGCGCCAAGAAGCAAATATTGATGCATGATTTGGAGCAAGCTCTTCACCCTCGTTTAAGGGAGGTTGATGAACCTATTAAGCAAAAGGGGGCGGGTAGGCCGAACACCGAAGTATCGAGGACCATTGAAAGAAAATAATTAAAGGATCATTTGTCTAATAAAAGAATATTGTGTCGGCATGAGCGTTCGGAAGCCGAATTTGAAGATGAGCCGCAACCCAAGAAAAGAGGTCGTCCAAGAAAAGATCAAAATGGACCAACCGGGACAACAAGTGAGTCCAAAGGTCTCTACGAAAGCCTTCTCAAGTAAGTCAAGCCGATGCGGTGGAAGAAGTTGTGTTAGTGGAGACCCAAACTAGCTCCGTAGTTATTGATCAAATGAGCGACTCGCAACAAACACAATCAACGGAAATGGTGACTATAAGAGAGAAGTATGGTACTCTTCGTTGTCCTAGGGATTTGTATGGAAGACCAACACGATCAAGGTATACGATTATAGAAAGAGTATATGAAACAACTCCCTCCACTCATTGTTCCATTTGTTTTGTCCACCGACGAGGTTGATGGGGATGGCAATTGTGGGTTTCACGTCGTCTCGGAACAAATTGGTTACTTTGGAGAGGCGATGAACGAAGATGTCACCTAATGGCAAAATTTAAGAACTAAGATGGCGGTACAACTAATAAAGGACAAGGATTTCTATATGGAGATGATGAAGGAATGAGATAGGCACGAAAAAGAACTAGAGTTTAAAGACTTTGTTGCGCATGTAAAGTGCCGAAAGGGATTGAAGACAATCGGATCCAAGTATTGGATGACAATGCCTAAATGTGGATATCTCTTAGCGGACGCTTTGAATTGCGTGGTACATTTCTTTGTTCCTCCTAGGTATGGACATTCTTTTACGTTTACACCTACAAGTGATGCGTGTCGTACCACAACAAATTAATTAATACTTTACTACCTAATTAACAAGTAATATAGGGTAGTCAAGGTCGATCCCACGAGGAGCACGAGATTCTAGTTGTAAAAGTTGTCACGAAAGGGGGGTGTAAAAAGCAAAAGAAAAATAAACAAAGCAATTAAAATCGAAAGTTGAAAGATGAAAGCAATAAGAGAGACAAGATCAAGGAATCCTTCTTCGTTACGAAACAATGATTAAAGTTATGTTCTTTTCTACTTGTTATTAGTCACGATTATCACCAACCGTAGGATAGCAGTCCGCTTAGCTAGCCCCAAAATCCCTAATTTCACCGAGTAACAGTCCGCTTAGTTATCGATTCTATTCAAAAGAACCACCTTGAGGTCCGCTTACAAGATGTAATTCCCGAATGCATTAAGATTTATGAATTTAGGTTTAGTACTAGTAGTTAAACTCTTGGTTCGCTTGGTTCACTTTCTAGCGTTGTTTCTACACACAATTGCTCCACGGAATCCCTCCGCAAGGTCTCGTGTTTTCTACTTGTGTAAAGTGTCGAGAACGATTACGTATTCCCTAACTTATACTAGATATAGATCAATTAACAAATCAATTTAGCGTGCACTCCAAGCAATCTATCAATCAATCATGAATGTCTTTAAGATCACTCATATTAGTAAAAACAATCGATAATCATGTGAAAAATCTCAAGATAGAATTAAAAACAAAAACTCAAATCATGTTAAGAACTAGGAATTCATCCTTAATCAAAAAGAAATTTAGCTACTCATGTTTTTGAAATTCACACAAATAATAATAATTAAAAGAAGAAGTTTCAAATTCACACACGTAATTAAAAAGAAAAATCTTAGAAAAGCAAGCAAAAACACAAGTGATGTGTGTGTAGAGAGGTGTGTAGAAGTTGTAGAAAACTTCTCTATTTATAGGCTTCAACATTCTCCAAATCTTCTAAGGATTAGAATCCTTTTCCTTTTGCAATTCAATTTCCAAATCCAAGCTTTTCTCAACTCTTCCACCTTCTCTTTCCAAATTTGAGTCCAATTCTCCATCCAATTCCTAGCCCAAGTCTTCATACCCATGAGAGAAGTCCATAGAAAGTTCTGGAATTTTGCTCACCGGAAAACTGGGATTGTGGCCGGAATTTGGTCGGAAAACGTCGCCGCCGGCCACCTAAAAATTTCTCCGTCAAGAGAATATTCGACGGAATATTCCGTCCGGTCCTCCGTTACGACTAACGGTCAAACAGGCCAACCGTCACCAACGTTAGTCAACATGTCAACGATCTAATTCGGGCCGAAATCAACTCGCAGTCGAACCGAGTCGTGATTCAAATCGGTTCGCGACTGTGCCACTTGCCGGACCATCTTGTGTTGCACCAGGATGGTGCATCACCACTACTCCCACCATAATGGCTCTCTACCATTTCAGCCAGCCTCTCTCTTCCGCACATCCAGTCTTGCTCATGCTTGCAAATCCCCCGCTTCCTGCACCTTAAACCCATGAAATCCTTGTCGAACACCTTCCATATCATCATATCACAGCTCCATAATCTCCAACATTCTCGTCACTCATTCTCGAGCCAATCTCGGACCCTAACAATTCACAAAGACGAGCCACATTACTCTCGCTTCTTCCCCGCATCTGCAGCTCTTGGCAAAATCATACATCACCCTTCATTCACAACAAAGAACTCCAGCTTCTTCATTCTCAACACTAGTTCCATTCCCCGCATGATTCATCGCAATGTAAACCACTGCTAGCTCCCTCACAACAAAGACCAGACTCGCACCGCAAAACCACCGTGAGCCATCTCCACCAAGCCCCACTGAACCATTCCAGTGAGCTTCCAATAGCAGCTCCACCAGACCTGCAGCTATGTCACAGGCATGCTCCTTGAGTTCACACATCCCCCCGTCGAATTCCTGAGACATCACCATTAGCATGAACACAGCCCATCTCAACCACCAAAAGTTTGATTCCCTGCAATTAACAAAGAACACCAAAGACCATTCTTCAACACGTAACCACCATTGCAACCACAAAGATCATCTCTCGTAAAGCCAGACCCATCTTCTCATTTCCTGCATCATTTCATGACTTCACCGAGTCATACCCATCATTGCAAATTACCACTCGAGCTCAACACCAATCTCTCCAAAATCCATCTCCGGTTTACCCATTAACTCCATCCCCAACAGCCCAACTCGCCTTCCCCGCAGTGTCTCCATTGCCTCGCCTTGAGCTAACACAGTGACCCAACACCCGCAATACATCCCCGCCTCACTGGTACCATGACCTGAGCTTCTCCTTTGCCATTACTCAACTCTGCATCAACCTGTTCAGGGACAAACTCACAATTTCATCTTCACAAACTCCTTTCTTGATTCACCATTAACAGCTATTAAATCCATGATTGAGCATAACCCATCCTCCAATTTCATCCTCTAACCCTTTAATCATCTTCACTCAACAAAGATTAACCAAATCAACTCAAAACCCTAATTCTTCCTCACTTAGATTGAACAAAACCCTAACTCAGAAATCAACTCTTCCCTCATTTTCTAATAAACATCTCCACCATACTCACAAGATCTCTTCTTCCTATCCTCTGTAAATCAGCACACGACCAATTCCACCTGAGTTTCATCTCCGTCTCTTCCTTATAACATCGGCTTCTTTCTTTAATCATATCTGATTTCTTCAATAACAACAACCGCAACAAACCCATGAATTCTTCCTTCCAATTCCCCTGAATCATACTCTGCAACTCTCAGGTGATTCCAATCTCCTTCTCTCTCGATTTTCAGGTCAATAATGAGAAATGATTTCTCACTGAATTCCAAGGCTAGTGTAAGAAAATGAAAATGGATACAAATGCACCCGGATCGGCGAGATAAGGGGTTATGGGAGTAGGGTTATATCCAAAGTCGGGATTTTGATAAGGGCTACCAGCTGGCAAATTTCCTTAACACTTGCTGGCTGTCATTTAATATTTCTCCAAAAGGGTTGTCCCTTAGCCTTGGGTCAGCTCCAGATATCAATCGCCTGTAAAATGACCTTTTTGCCCTTTTGGCTCAAATTGGGTGATTTCTTCTTCTTTTCCTCCGTGTGACTCCAAAGTAGCTACAAAACTCAAAATAAGCGTAAAATACATAATTTACAAGAAAAATAGCAAAGAAAGCATAAACTACTAGATAGTAAATTTGGTGTATTCTACACCTATCAACGGTTTGCGATGAATCGGTTAAAGATAGAAGAATTGTTATGGCATTTGTGAATGAGATGCATTTTATCGGTTTAAGAGTAAAGAGGGATTGCCCATTACCTCCGTTGGGTGGTTTGAGTGATTACTTCCCAAAGAATCATTGTAACGATTGGTTGAAACAATATGAGACCAACATGTTGGATTGGGATCGCGTCATGAAGGAGGACTTCCCGAGAAGGCCCTCTTCGGAATTGGTTCCCTCGGATGATGAAGATCAATGATCGTTATGTTTGAAAGATGTATTTTCGAACGCCCTATTTGTACATGTTTTTTTGGAATTTTGTGGAAAATACCGTGAAGTATAAAGCTATAATCGGTAGTTATATTTTTAATATATCTACTGATTATACAAGCTTTTGTAAACAGACTCAATCAATATTATAATCGGTTATTAATTTTTTGACTTTATCGTCCGATTCAAAGGCTGACAAAACAACTGAATTTTTTTTCCCAGAATCGGTAGATTACATATTACATAAACTCCCGATTGTCACCAAACTCTGAAAAAAGAAAAACTGAAAATTGTTCACAGAATCGGTAAACAACATATTGCATAAACTTCCGATTGTCACCAAAGTCTGACAAAAAAGCTGAAAATCTTCCCAGAATCGGTAGACAATATAAAATAATAACTTCCGATTGTAATCATCAATCAACATTTATACTCACATTAACGACTGACTTCAGGAATTCATAACTTCCATCATAAGTGAATTCTTCACCGTTTTCCACTAAGTACTCTCTTTTTGCGAGTGTCTCCTACATAAACAAACATAAAATAATGTCAACTTCGTTTTAGTAAGAAAGATTAAACACCCGGTGTTATTTAAAAAGAATAACCGAGCGTTATACTTACAAATTGTTGGATCGACAAGCTTAAGTGGCTAGTGTTAAACATCCTCTTTTGTATCGTTATGTAATCATTTACCCCTTTTTGGACAAGTCGGAAACGATCATGAACTTGTTGGAGTGATCTTTGCTTTGGATTTCCACACTCTCGCACAAATTGGCTATATACCCTTGCCCAAAAGACTTGGTGTTAACCTTCCTGCTATGACATCTTCAAGTCTTGTTTCACGATACCATGTTTTCACAATGACCAAATCTTCAGTGCGTCAAAACGTTGCCATGCTTGTAAGTTGAGATATAGAATGAATTCACAAGAGTAGACGATGGAAAATCTATTTGTAGAATACACGATGTTGTATATGTGTTGTTTGGTGCATAAATAAGAAGAGTTTACCCTCCTTATATAGATGACAGTCCCAACGTCTTTTTTTTTTGTTGAAAATATGGTCGTTGATACGTACTTTTACACGACTGTACTGAAATTACGTACAATATTACACACAATCGTTAGGAAGTGTTAGAACAAAGCGCCCGATTATGTGTAATCGGTAAATATTTATTGTTATATAGTTCCGATTATAGGATGTTTTGTCAACAGAGTTCTCAGTTTCATTAGAGTAGTATAATCGGAGGTTTATCAATATGTATTATCAACCGATTGTGTGTGGTTTTCGAGGCACGGCTAGTTTCTTTTGAACGAACTAGACGTTGGAGTATAATCGGTAGTTAGATCAACAATTAAAACTTCCGATTATCATAAATATTTTGAAATTCATAACAATATCACCTACACATCATCATAATTTTACATTGAACTCCCGCAATTCTATTACAAGGTATTGTGATTAGCGTCGGGGACGTGTTGGACGAGTCCTAAACAGATTAAATATCTTTCCATCGCCCTAAGGATTCTAAAATGAGCTTCATAACTAAGCTTGATCTTTCCATCTCCGCCATT
Organism: Papaver armeniacum; assembly: GCA_023531295.1. Lineage (NCBI taxonomy): Eukaryota > Viridiplantae > Streptophyta > Magnoliopsida > Ranunculales > Papaveraceae > Papaver > Papaver armeniacum. The sequence goes on along the minus strand of JAJJWW010016333.1, from coordinate 43,638 downwards.
CCCCGACGATCGTTCTATAACCTCATCATTGGTTTCACCCCTCAATCGATATTGATTCACAAGATAAGTTAAATGGACGAATTCTTCGACGTGTCTGTTTATTGAACCAACTCGGCAGAAAAGATCAGCGGAGTGACGGTTGTTTGGGTTACTGGTGTCGGCGCAGAATTTTTCGTGAATTTTCCCCAAATAACTCATACTCATTATGCCTCCCTGCCTACGTTCTTCTCCTCGTCTTGGATAGAATTGAACATAGCGCCTACATAAAGATAAATCTTCTTCGATCGTGAACTCTGTAGGATTAATGAATGGTTGGGCCATTATGTTGAAGATGATGTTGGAGAGAGTTTAAAGGTATTTGTGTTCCATATAGGGTAAAAGGATACAATCCTTATATAGAGTTTAGAGTTCCAACGGCTCTATTTTGTTGGGGCATCTGTATAATCGGTAGTCAAATGAAGTATTTTCACTTCCGATTATACAGTTGCCCCAAATTTTGTTTTTGCAGAAATGTCATTTTTTTCGAATTTGGGGACTAGAATAATCGGTAGTTAATAAGACTTCCGATTATACAGTTGCCCCAAATTTTGTTTTTGCAGAAATGTCATTTTTTCGAATTTGGGTACTAGAATAATTGGTAGTGAATAAGACTTCCGATTATAAAGTTGCCCCAAATTTCTTCCTTGGCAAAATCACCAATTTTGGGAATTTAGGAGCTACTATAATCGGTAGTCTATTGAGGTTATTGTTCCTACCGATTGTTATAGAAGCCAGATGCGCGTTAGGCACAAAATCGATATTAATCGGTAGTATAATATCGTTAATAAGCTTCCGATTGCTTTATAATAATCGGTCAAAAAAAAGCTTCCGATTATGTAAGGAAATTAACGTATTCTCCGCGTTTTTGGACATCCCTTAACGGTGTATATGGGTTGGGAATAAAAAAATCGCCCCTAATTCGTTTGGGGTCTCCCCTAAAAGTGCCAGGTTTATTTTTCTCACTTCTTTCTTTTCTTTTTAAATGGTCATTGCAAGATTGACAGACACGTAGAATGTACGTTAAGTATGAAGGAGGGTAGTGCATGTGACCCCCATGTAACACTTAAAAGCCTAGATAAATAAAGCTCTCACATTAAATATTAAAATAAGATTTCGCTGACACAAGCATTTTTAGTGTTATCTTAGTTTTATCTTAACTTTCTATGTAGTCGGTTTATTTTATTTTTATTTTTTTATTTTTTTTTATTTTTACATTTTTTTATTTTTGGTAGAGACATGTAGGATGTGCGTAACAGTTGATTTCTTTTGCAAAATATAAGGTTCCAAAAAAGGGTATGCCTATACCATCATTAAATAAATATCTCAGCTCAAATAAAATAAAACTCCCTGCATATTGAACGATGATGAAATTCTCACTGCCTATTAATCGAAATTGGTGATATAACTATTCTGGTGAGGGCACTTGACAAACCTAGATTGGTGTAACTATAATTGGGTAAAGGAAACCAACACTTGGATTGTTTGTTATGTTTAAAATTAATACATTTCCTATGGAGCACCCACAACAGTCACGGTTTTTATATGAAAAAAAAAACCAACGGCAACCTCGGAGAATAAAAAAACTACGAAGAGAAACTAAATCTGGCGACCAAATTTTGCTTTTGCCAAATATATCGGGGCACAGAATATACCTTTACATGGAGTCGCGCGCAGTTCAAAACTGCGTTCAAGGATAGATGCAATTATAATTTGTGTAAAGTTAAGACAGTTTGATAATCCGCGTCAGAGTGAGACGAATATTTAATTTGTGTTTCTTGAAACGTAATTTTAAAAGCGTTCACCAATAACATTTTTATAAGCAGCGTTTTATCAAAGCGTTAATTAATCGCTCAACTCAAGCGTAGTTACAAGCATTATTAAAGATAAGTCATGACCCATTACACATTATTAAAAATAAGTCTCGACCAATTACACAAAGGTGGTTATATGTTTTGTTTATTGGTAAACGTATATATCGTTTACAACCCGTTGATAAATGATTCTAAAATGTTCGTTTTTTTTCCTGATAAAGAAACCTTAGATTAAAAGCTTAACCCTGATAAAGAAACCTTAGATTAAAAGCTTAAAAGTCGAAACAAAGTTGGTGTTGATATTCTTGGGCGTAGTTGCCCATTCTATCCTGGAAGACTCCATTCTATATACCTTGGAAGTCTCCATTGATAACAATGACAACAACTGCTATCTTTTTATTGAGTTGTGAGACATGGAATACTGGGTGTATCTTGGAATGTGTTGGCAGCTGAAGTTTGTAAGCCACGGACCCTACCTTCTCAATAACTTGAAATGGTCAATAGTGCTTTGCTGATAACTTGAAATTTTTCCTCAAGGCCATTGTAGTTAGTTTGTAGGGTTGTAACTTAAGATAAACCATGTCATTCAACCTGAATTTTTTGTCAGTCCTCTTTATGTCTGAAAAATACATCCTCTCCTAAGATTTGTGTAGTGACTCTTTGAGTAAGTTGAGGATTTGATCCCTCTCCTTGATATAATTTTCAATATCTGCTACAGAGGTGGTTGCTGAGATGAGAAAGGCTAGGTGAGGAGGAGAGTACCCATAAAGATCCTTGAATAGAGCCATGTAATTGCTGGTGTGATAATTTGAGTTATACAGTACCACCATTCAGCTAATGGTAACCACTTGTGCCAATCTTTTGGTTTGTGTCCAATCATATACCTCAAGTAGTTCTTCGAGCATGCATTCACTCTCTCTGTTTGGCCATCAGTCTGTAGACAGAGCTGAGGTGAAAGATGGTGCCAAGAGCTCTAAAGAAGTCATGCTAGAAGTTGTTAATGAAAATGTTGTCCCCGTCTAAAGTAATGGATGATGGTAATCCATGAAGATTGAAAACATGACTCAAGAAATCTTGTGCAAAATTTGCAGTTGTGTAGGGGTGACAAAGAGCAATGAAATGACTGTATTTAGTGAATATTTCAACTACCACCAATATGACATCCTTTCTATCTAATTTTGGCAAATCATTTAATAAAATAAATGTGTTGCCAAGCATGCTCGAATGGGAAGTGGTTGTATCAGACTTGCATGATGAGTATGTTCTCCCTTATTCATTTGGCACACATCACATGAGACCACAAACTCCATCATGTCATTCCTCATTTTTCCCAGTAGAAGTAAGTTTTTTCTATTTGATAGCTACTTTGAATTCTGAGTCCCCCAAATATAACAGAAGAGTATAGAGATGATATGATATATTCCTTAATGTTATTAGTGTTACCCACATACAACCTGGACTTGTATCTTAAGACTCCATTATTATAGCTTTGATGTTCCAGTGAAGTTGGTGAAACAAGCAGTTTAGAAATAATGTCTTTAACTGCTTCATCTTGCTCATAGCTTTTGGAGATATCCATTGCCCATTCAGGTTGAGAAGAAATAATAATATTACAAGTAGAAGGTGGAATTCTGGACAAGGCAACAACTACTTTATTCTCCAATCCCTTCTTGTGTTTGATTTCATAATCAAAACCAATTAGTTTCATCAACTATCTTTGTTGTAATGTTGTTGCCATTCTCTGCTACATGAAATGCTTAATGCTTTGTTGGTCTTCATGAATAACGAAGTGGTTTCTCATCAAATAACTCCTCCATTTTTTCACTGCCATTACAATTACAAGTATGTCAATCTCATAAGTTGAGAGGCTTAGTGATCTAGGGCCCAAGGTCTTGTTGTAGTAAGCTATGGGTCTCCCTTCCCGCATGAGAACATCTCATACTCTCTTAGAGGAAGCATCAGACTATAATATGAATGTATTGGTGAAGTCAGGCAAAGCTAGCACTGGGTTCTACTCATGGCTACTTCCAGCTCTTTAAAGGATTGATCAACTTCAATGGACCATGCAAAGGCATTCTTATTTAATAAGTCAGTGAGTGGCTTGAAAATGACCCCATACCCTTTCACACATTTCTTATAGTATCCAGTTAACCCCAAAAATCCGATTAGTTCTCTAATGGTGGTTGGTGTATGCAGGTTACCATGCTGGACACCTTAGAATGATCAGTTCCACTTCTTCTTGAGTAATTATGTGACCCAGATACTCCAACCCCTCTTGGAAAAAATAACACTTAAACTTCTTAGCATATAGCTCATGCTGTCTCAAAACCTCCAAAACTAGCTTTAAGTGTTGAACATGTTCAGGTGTGACTTGCTATAAATCAAAATGTCATCAAAGAATACCAATAAAAGATTCATGAGAAATGGTTTAAACACCCCATTCATGAGATCTTGGAAAGTTGTTGGAGCATTGGTAAATTTAAATGACGTTATCTTGAACTCATAGTGACCTTCATGTGTTTTAAAAGTTGTTCTATGAGTGTCTGGCCCATAAATCCTTATTTGATGATAACTAGACCTAAGATCTAGCTTGGTGAAAACCACTGACTTTTTTAATTCATCTAGGATCTCATCAATTACTAGCTTGTATGATTCCATACTTCAACATGTCTTGTACCAATGTCTCAACTACTCCCTTTTGCACATAAGGACACCTGTAAGGTCTTTGGTTTGGAGGGACTAAATTAGGATTGAATTGGATAGTATGGAAGGTCCCTTTTTTGTGCATGGTAGTTTTTTTGGTTCATTGAAGTATTGAAACTCAAGGATACAATTTTGAATGGTTGGGGGTATTGTTTGAGTATTGGGTGTTATTGAAATGGAGAAGAAGTGACACGCTATGCCATGAGTATTTTTCTTGAAGAATTTCTTAACCCCTTTTGTACTTATCATTCGCATTTAAGTTTTTTCCTTGCTCCAGCTAGAGTAAATTTTTTTCCTTGGTGTTTAAAACTGATGCAAAGTTTCTAAAAGTTAAATAAGACATCCCCAAGTGTTCTTATCCATTCATCTCTCAAAACCATGTCACAACCCCCAAGAGGCAATAACCTTAAATCAGCACTGAATTTGCTATCATGCATTGACCATTGTAGTTTCTTGTACAACTCAGAACTGACTGTCTTCTCCCCATTGGCCACTGTGACTAACAGATGAGCAGTGGTTTATATACACACTTCAATTGTTGTGCCAATCCATTATCTATGAAATTGTATGTACTTCCAGTGTCTATCAGAATGGATATGCACTCTTTATTTTAGATAACTTGAAATCCTTATAGTCTCAACAAGAATTATATCTTCTCTATCCATGTACAGACATAGAGATTAAAGTTCTCGAACTTATTCCCTAGCAGTTATACGTTCGAGAGGTAAGGCGAAAACTTAAGACCATCTTATGGAATTCCTACAATAGATTCACAAAGTGTAATCTTGGAAAATCAATAATGTAATTCTCTAAATTGTTTACTCCTCTTTAGCCAGTTGTGAACAAACAGAGTTAAGAGCTTAACCTATAAGAACATATGAGACATTGGTTCTAATCGCCATAATTATGATAGCAAAGAACAAATTGAAAAGACGAGGGTACCCAAATACACCACAATCTTTTAAATAATTAAGATCGGTTATACCATATGAATCTCAACAATAATTAAGATCGTTCTACCAAGTATCCCGATATAGGTAAGGATCGGTTCTACCATGGCTCTCAACAATAGTTAAGATCGGTTCTACCATGTATCCTAAAATAGGTAAGCATCGGTTCTATCAAGGCTCTCAACATAAGTCAAGATCGGTTCTACCGCATATCCCAAACTAGGTAAAGATCGGTTCTACCATAATTCTCAACATAAGTCAAGATCATTTTTACCTAGGTTCTAATTGGTCATCCAATAGATCTTCAATGAAAACCGGACCAAAACACCTATTGATTTCCTTTCGATTACGAAACAAGTTTCTATATGTACTTTCTTTTAACATATGTAATTAAACATAGTTTCCTAGGATGGAATCAAACTTATATTCAATACACAATCAAGTAACGAATTACATAGATTATGAAGTTCTAAAGATAAACGTTATACTTCATAACCAATTATTCTTCCTTGACACTTTGATCATAAAAAAATGACCAAGTGTAATACTAGAGAATTAAATATAACCTCGCATATACGTTATGTTTTCAATCTTAAACAACTTGAAAACAACGACATGAATGGAAACAAGTCAAGTCAGTATTAAATACCTCAAGTGGAAGGTTGATGTCTTCATTGTAGTCGATACGTATTTACGATTGTTGATGGTGGATTTTCATTTAAGGTTAAAATTGTAAAACCCAAAAAATTATGCGCTAACATCTTGTAAAAGATAAAGCCATTAATAAGTGTTGAATACTTCTTCACTTTACTAATTCACCTAGAATGGAGCATGTGGCAACAATCCCATTATGTGAATTAAATACACGAAATTCATCACGGTTGGAGCATGTAGCAACAATCCCATATACCCTGTGAATTTATAGCATTATTAATTAATGCGTGAGCAGCCTTGTATTTCCTATACTCATTATCAGTGTGGCATGACGACTGAGTGTTGCTCTCCACAGAGCAACACGAACCTCCAAGCATTATAATGAAAGCATGTACGAAATACCCGTACAGGATGCAACTCTCGGTGTGTTATACTAGCCCGATTGAGCAACTCTCGGTGTGTTATACTAGCCCGATTGAGCATCCGGACCGTCCGTATCGGGCCGGATATGGTCTCGTTCATCCAACTTCACCAAAGCATGATTGAATGGCCCAGATCAATTCCATAACCCCAAGCAGGTATGGAATATTCACTGCCGAACCAACGCAGACCCCGCATGGTCGGCCTCCCCAAAAGATTGGCATAGCTTGCCAAAACGTCCAAACCGAGTGATATGGGCGGAAAACCCTAATTTAGGGTTTGCGGAACATTACATGTGTCACAAAATGTCTCAACCATCCATCTTCGCAGGTATAGATGGAGGGTGTAGATGTAGATTCAAAAGGCCCAGAGCATGTCAACATAATCACCGTGGGACCGCCTACATACCTGACCAATCGGTCAGGACCAACCATGGTTGGTCATCCCAATTCGTGCGCCCGAATAAGGCATGGTTACACGGCCGTGAAAGCCAAAATTAGGGTTTTTGAGCATCACGAGCTTCCATCTTCTCCAGCACGAATGGAGGGCCCAAGATTAGATTACAGTCCGGTCATACCAACATGACCACCGTGGACCCATCAATCTCCTCACTGGTCGTCCAAGGCATACCATGCCTGGTTATCCCAAATCGTCCGCCCAAACTAGCGTGGATACACTTCCCAATTGCAAATTAATCTCGACCGCTCAACTTCGCCGGACGATTTGAGTGGCTCAGATCACGTTTTCATGGGACAGTCATGTATAGGCGTGAACACCATCCTACCACCTACACGCTGAGACCGATCGGCCAAGACCGACCAAGATTGGTCGTCTTGGAATGCGCGCCCGAAGTTGGCACGACGCGCGGCTTTTGTTTTCACTCGTTTTCTGTCGCAAACTGATCTCGACCGCTCGACTTTGCCAGACGAATTGAGTGGTCCAGATCACACTATCGTGAGATAAGAGGGTATGGGCGCCTACACCGTCATGTCGTCTACACGCATGTACGATCGTCCTGGCCAAAATTGTCTCCCAAGCTTGGATTCGACCAAGCTGAAGAGTGATGCCTGCGCACCTCTTCAAAACCCTAATTCCATCAACGGTCGCAGATGAGTGTCTCAAAGATCATCTCGTCCGTCCAACTTCACCGGCTTGGTTATACAACCCTGGTCAGGAGTTAATTGGTCAGTGAGGCGTCATGGTAATCACCACCCATCACTCTACCATACCATGATGCAAAAGACTCGCATAGAATACACATGATACTTCACAAGTATCGACTTCCTAAATAACTTAGTTATTTAATCTAGCATTACATGCAACTTTCTGTGGGTCCCACGATCAACACACTCGAGACATCAATCATATGACAAGGGATGCTAAGGTCTCGGTTCCACCACTCACTCCTCGTATGTGCTCAACTAAATTGAACTCCTTGTTCCCATGGCGGTTAAGGGTAGGTGTCAATCCCACCACTTAACTAGATGTTTCACCTTGTAACACTTCAATTATCAGTGAGGATACTAACCTAGAGTACTAATTGTCTAATGAAGCACAATTAGTCAAGAGAATTAGTTTTGTGTCTAAAGATTAAGTCACACCACACACAATACATTTATATACACGACCACAATGCATACATGCATTGTGAAAGAAAACATTAGGTGCTAAAATTGAAAGCATAATTATAATTTAAGCATGCAAGATAATTCAAACAACTTACAACACAGCATGGAATTAGGGTTTCACTGAAACCCTAACAACAAAATTAAAACATCAAAATAATGACAAATGAAACTAAATGACTGCTCTGGCTAATCCAGGCGTGAACTCAAATCATCTCATCCCTCTTCTATTTATACATGCCCTCTCAAAAGCTAAAAACCCTAATTTTATTTAAAAACAGAAAATTAAAGTGAAATTTCTCTCACCCACGTCGCTCCAACCTGCTCCTTCTTCCGCCAATCGCTCCATGCTTCTACTGTGATGAAAACCCAGCTTTAGTTTTTTCTGAAGTTAGCTTCTAGGGTTGGAGAAGCTAAGAAAGAGAAACCTAAATCTAGAGAGGGGGTGGCTACTGGGGTTGGTTATTCTTTGTGGTGTCGGTGGAGGTGATGATGGAGGTGGAATATGGAGAAGAAGGCATGGGAGAGCGAAGGTTGTGGCGGGAGATGGTCGGGAGAGAGGGGTTTCGGCGAGAGGTGAGAGCGACGGGAGAGAAAGGAAAGGAAAGAGAAGATGAGGGTGAAATGGCTAGGTCGATGGGGGTATAGGGTTAGGTACTTTTGTTGTGAAGCAGGTGCATCGACTGTTGATGGAAATGGTGGAGCGAGCGTCGGATGGAGCTGATAGAGATCTGAACGGCTCAGGGAGGTAAGCGGTTTTGGCTTGATCTGGTGTTGAGCGGAGTATCGAACATCAATGCTAGTGGGAGCAGCGACCGTTGGATGAGGGAGAAAGAAATCTCAACGTCTCAGAAGAGACGGGCTCGGATCCGGGTCGTGGGTAGCTCTAGCCCATGTCTTCCTTGTTGGTTTGTAACTAATTGCGGCGCGGAGCTTTGGATATCTACTCCATAGATGCTCGACTCCAATTCTTCGCTCTTTTGGCTCTCGGATTCTCCTGAGCTTTATTCATTACCTAAAAACACAAAATTAATTAATACAAATATTTATTCTCGAAAACAAAGAAAACACGAGAAACTGGGATAATATCGATTTATGAGCACAAAAGATGAGTAAATGCCAATAAAAAGGTGTATAAATATGCACTATTTGGCACTCATCAAATACCCCAAACCTGAATTTTACTTGTCCTCAAGTGAAACAGAAAATAAGAAATCCTAACTATACCACCTGTCGTAGGTCTCTCCGAATGCATTTAGCGTATGCACTAAAGCCTTTAAACCCCTAGGTGTCCCTAATTAAGACGAGTTGTAGTCTCGTGAGGGTTTGCAGGTGTACCCACAAAACCTTCTCCAACTTCAGTGTAAAAGAGTCTCAAGCCTCCAAGAAGCTATGAGGACATAGAGTTTCTGCATGCTGCTAACAGAATTTAGAACTACCAAAGAACGCATTCTCATCCTTAAGTGCTTGAGCGAGAAGTAACCATACCATATGAAAGAATTCGGATTCGATTGTGATCATAAGTCTCAACTTCTGCCTCACCATTAAGGTTTTATGATAATTGCACTCAAAAGATCGCTTTTTTAGTCTCTCATGTGCGGGCGGAGGGAATAAAGAGAGAAATCCCGCATACGTTGTAGGTAAGAAGGATAACCTTCCAAATAAAATCGGAGACTCACGAAGTGTGGACAAAAAGAATCTTTTTGATGATCTCTAAGAAAGGAAAATCAACCATTAGCAAGGGTGGGAGTACTCACTACCTTTTCACCCGATCGGCGGTTAATATCACTCTCTCATAAGAACCATAGAAATGTCTTGAATCTTCGGTCTTCGGTCTTCGAGTCTTCAACTATTGATGACGAACTTCAACTTCACAAAAACTTAATAATTTTTTTTTTTTTTTTTTTTTTTTTTTTAACAAACACTAACAACGATAAAATTTAAATTTTCACAAACTTCATTAATTCTCATCTTCTTTTCCTTTGAAATATGTAACCTTGGACTATCTCAACTTTTCTTCAAATATTTTGCTAATGCTCGCTTCTTGTGATGATGTGTTTCTATGGGTCTTGGCTGATTGAGAGAGAAGATGCTAATCGCAAATCGATATTTAGAAGGAGTTTTCATCTTTAGACGTCACCCTCATGATTGGACGGAATTAGCACTCAAGAGATCAAAGTAGTGCGAAAGTGGTGCGAAGTTGGGTAGCTCACCATTCTACCGGAATTGACGTGCGGTGACACACACTAAAAGCTTTTCTAGAAAGTCACAAAGAGTGAAGGTCGGGTACCGCTTGATGTAAAATGGGTAGTCTCACTATGGGTGATCACAATTCTACTACCGAATATCTAAACAGCACCTAATTCGCCCTCAGATTATGGTTAAATCCAACTTTAACGCTCTAATCAACTAAGGAACCCGATTGCGTTCTCAGTGCTTCCAATTTATGTTGTTTTGGTCGGATTCTCTGTAAACATAGATAGAAGCATGCTAGTGACTCTAAAATCTCTAAGAGTTGGAGTTTTTACAAAAGAGTTTTCGAATTTTTTTTTTTTTTTTTTTTTTTGGAAATAAAAGATAAAATAAAAGACTAAAAACTCTAAATGCAAATGCACCCCCAAACCTAAATCAAACATTGTCCTCAACGTGTCACGGATAGGAAAAATTTGAGCAGTCACGTACCACGAAACTATCTTTGATAAGATAAAAGGGAAGAGATTAGGATGTCGGCAAGAGCAAGGTTGAGCTTCATTCGTCAAGGCTAGAATCCAATATTCTCAACGGATATCATATCGGATTAGCATAATATATGTGCAAGAAGACTCAACCGAATCAAGAAAAGAAAAATTTAACAAGTCCTACGGATATATACAATGAAAATGCACCATAAACCAATGTCTCTAAGAGTTGAGGATCAACCCAAAAGATTTATATGTACACGTTAACAAACCTTACAAAATATAATATGAGAGTGCAAGTAAGGCGCAAATGGGAATGAGTTTCCCCCAAACCTAAACTTGTGAACGGGTGTGTTTGGGAGCACAAAATCTTGCAATTTTAAAGGTACGTCATGCAAAAGGTCTAACTCAAAGTGAGTTTTGCTAAGAACAGTGATTATACACATTCCAATCTGTGGCTCCTTAAGAGTGTTATACTTTGATGCAAAATAGTCCAAGAGGACTTGGGAAGCACAAAGTTCTAGGCCTAAGTTAGGCATTTTTGAGAAAAGTTGGTTTTGCAATTTTGTGACAAACTACACCTAGGTTTGGTGAAGGAGTTTAAATTTGTGACTTAGGAGAGAGGTTAGGTACATCTAAGTTATTTTCATGTATACAATCATTTGTACCATCACATACTTTCCTAAAGTCGAGAAGAGGGTAAATCATGTTCATTTTCACGGGATAATTGCAGTTCCATATCAACATCACATATATGAATATTAGAAGAAGCATCATTCATAGGGTTCACGGAAGAGACACTTGATGTCTACGAACCTAAAGATTCTCTACGTTTTCAAAATACACATGCTCTTCCATATTCATATTCATCATCATCATCATAGAAATGCATTTCACCACAAATTCCTCCCTCTCCTCATTTAGTGCATCATCAGTTTGACTCAATTTGAGTTCTAAACTCTCAAACCTTTGCTCAAGGTTTTGATTCAATTCTAGAAATTCATTATGTTGTTCAATGAAAGGAGAGTTTTCACTAGTGGGTATGCATTCCTCATATGGATATTCATTGTATGGTTGTGCATAAGGTTCACTAGAGAAGGGAAATTCAGACATGTTGCTATATGGATGGTCATGCATTGCATTCATTTCAAGCCTAGCATTTAGCTCCATGAGTGTATCCATTGTTGATTGCAAACTAGAGTTTGGGAGTATAAAAATTGTTCATCTCCCCACCGTGGTGAATGATGCATGTGCTCAGTGATTAGGGTATGTGAGGTCGGGGCCACGAGAAGGCGCATAAAATTCCCTAAAATCACTATGGTATGTGGGGGTTCATCCCGTGAAGCGTGCCTGCAAAGCACGCTCTCTAAGGGATTTGTTTCCATCCCAGAGATGCGAGACCAAAATCGACATGATTTAATAACTCAAATTGAACTCAAAATTTAGTTTGGTTTATGTGGGCTTTGGTTTATTGGGATTTGGTTTCAATGGGATTCATTTGGTTTTGTTGGGAGCTTTGGTTTATGTGGGAAGCCCAGGTTTGGTTTATTGGGATTAGATTTGGTTTATTGGGATTAGTTGGGTTATGTGCAACCCAGACTATGATAGCAAAACCCAAACTGTTTGGGTTCTAGCCTAGATGATTTGGCCCAGTTAGTCATCGGCCCTGATGTGTGGCTTATGTGGGCTGAAGGAGGGTGCAAAGCTCAGCTTTGGGGTCAGTTAGCCCAGCTATGATAGTGGGCTCCGGTTGTGCAGAGTGCAAGCCCAGATTGAATGGTTGGGGCAGAGCCCAGTTCAAGTGCGGCCCAGGTTATAATGCTAGCCCAGTTCACAGTGGGCTTTGTTTAAAATTGACCCAAAGGTGTATACATTGCCAATGTATGTGTACAGCCCAACAAAACAGTGGGTTATGTTGGCTCACCTATGCGGCCAGTTCTGATTTGAAACAAAGAGGTTGATTAGCTTTAGTGGTTGGGCTTCATGTAAGCAGCCCGGTCTGCGGCTAGGTTTTGTGGGCTCGGTGGTTGTCTGCAAATGCACGGCCAGGTTGATTTCACGGCCAGGCTTGTGTGCAGGCCTAGAGGTTATGCGGCGAAAGGGTGCAAATTTTATTTTTGTGCGAGCTTGGCAAGCTCATGCCTGCGGCTGTGTCTTGTGACCTTGTAAGGCATGATTTAAGTGCAACTTAATCCTATACACAGAGCAAAACAAAGAACAACACAACTTCACACAAAGTGAATCGGCCCGGTGAGTGAAGGCTGGTCTTGCTCGCATAAAATTGCGAGAGAGCAAATTATGCACGGACTTACAATTGAACACACGAGGTAACACGAATTCACACGGTGACACTTCGTCACGGAACGAGCACACAATAAAGATTGGCAAAGATATGTGCTTTTCCTTGGTCCTGCTCGGGTTAACCCAAAGCCAGTAGCTAAATTCTGACTCAACTCACGGCTTCGGGCTGGAGTTCGGCAGCTCGGATGATCTATGTACCTCAAGTTTCGGGGCTCAACACAAGTATGCGGGGTCAACGGGTTATACCCTTCACGGCATCATCCATTCATCATGATTAACACAACAATTCAAAGCATCATGGATTTAACATTTGAAGATGATAAAGATAGGACACTTCACAGGATGTAGCACGGGCTCGAGTGAGAAAGACAATCTTTGGTACTACTATGGCATGCTCAGGAGAGTCTCATGAGATGTGATTAACAAAGAAAAACATGCATAGGCTCGAGCTATGTTGTGTCAACTCACTCGATTGACTCCACTTGATTTTCGCAGGCTAAACTCAAAATAGCAGCCTACGGTGGCACTCTTATGCCTCAGGACAGATTAGCGGCACGTGGTTTCCCAGAGTAGTGCGGGGAGAAGCTTGCTTACAATTTTAGTTGACTCGGGTGTGGCTCAACAACCTTGATTGGACCGAGTAGATTATACAAAGTATAGAGCGGCTAGCCTAGCATGCAAAACATGGTTCACGAGGTCATGCTCATACAACTCAAGTATCGATGGTTCATGGCACATGGCACATGGCACATAATCAATTACTAACCTCGATTCTCGCGCCTTTTGGTTTCCACCAGGATGGTTCACCAGCTCCACAGACACTTCAAGTCTGGCAAAAGACACGATTGAACCTGCCTTAGGTTGCTCGAGCCTTGGTTGCACTCCTGCAGCCAAGATGGTATCTTCTTTACAACTACGCTCACTTTATTCTTCCTTGGGCTTGCTCAACAACTCACGCTGTGCACTGCTAGCTCAAAATGAGAATTTAGTTCTCAAGATTGCACTTACAAATTCTGACAAACTACAAGTCACACTATAGTTACACTAAGTTAAACAAAAAAGGAAAATTACAATGTATGATGCAATACGGATGGAAAGAAAGTTTAAGTTATACTACTATAGGATTAGTTTGCTCTAAAAAAGTTATACTAATAAATGCGAGAATGCGAATAGATGGAAATTGAAACCTACATGTTAACGGATGCAATGAACAGATGCGAAATGCGGATGATGAAAGTTATACTAACAGTTGAGGATGCAAAGCAATGAAGAATCGTTAAGTTACACTAACCAAGAGCTAAAGGTAACAATGCAAAGGTGAGTATTTACAGGGAGAATTGAAAATTCAGTAAAGATAAGCCAAAAATCAGCAAGGCACGCGCCAAGTCCCCGGCAGCGGCGCCAAAAACTTGGTAGGCCTAGAAGATGGGTAAATAAATTGGCCTACGGTGATAACCGCAAGTGCCTGGCGTCTATTGGAGAGCGCGGCAAGTGACGGTCGATCCCACAAGGACTTGTGGTGCTCGATATTGATCAAGGCTTGCTAATCGAATTCTAAGTGGAGTAACCCGGTGACAACGGGGGTTTCCTGATACGGGCGAGTAGTGAAATGTAATGATCCTAACTTAAGGTATAAAATAGTGACAAGGGATGCTAAGGTCTCGGTTCCACCACTCACTCCTACGTGTGCTCAACTAAATTGAACTCCCTTGTTCCCATGGCGATTAAGGGTAGGTGTCAATCCCACCACTTAACTAGGATGTTTCACCTTGTAACACTTCAATTATCACCGAGGATACTAACCCTAGAGTACTAATTGTCTAATGCGGCACAATTAGTCAAGAGAATTAGTTTTGTGTCTAAAGATTAAGCTGCGGCACACACAATACATTTATACCACGATTCTGATGCATACATGCATTGTGAAAGAAAGAGCATTGGGTGCTAAATTGAAAGCATAATTATAATTTAAGCATGCAAGGATAATTCAACAGAACTTACAACACAGCATGGAATTAGGGTTTCAGTGAAACCCTAATAACAAAATTAAAACATCAAAATAATGACAAATGAAACTAAATGACTGCTCTGGCTAATCCAGGCGTGAACTCAAATCATCTCATCCCTCTTCTATTTATACATGTCCTCTCAAAAGCTAAAAACCCTAATTTTATTTAAAAACAGAAAATTAAAGTGAAATTTCTCTCAGCCACGTCGCTCCAACTGCTCCTTCTTACACCAGCGCTCCATGCTTCTACGGTGATGAAAACCCTAGCTTTAGTTTTTCTCTAAGTTAGCTTCTAGGGTTGGAGAAGCTAAGAAAGAGAAAACCTAAATCTAGAGAGGGTGCGGCTGTTGGGGTTGGTTATTCTTTGTGGTGTCGAGTGGAGGTGATGATGGAGGTGGAATATGGAGAAGAAGGCATGGGAGAGCAGAAGGTTGTGGCAGGAGATGGTCGGGGAGAGGGGGTTTTGCAGAGGTGAGAGCGGGGGAGAGAAAAGGAAAGGAAAGAGAAGATGAGGTGAAATGGCTGGCTGAGTCGATGGGGGTATAGGGTTAGGTACTTTTGTTGTGAAGCGAGTGCATCGTGTGATGGAAATGGTGGAGCGGCGTCGGATGGAGGCGATAGAGATGCGAACGGCTCGAGGGAGGTAGCGGTTTTGGCTTGATCTGGTGTTGAGCGGAGTATCGAACATCGATGCTAGTGGGAGCAACGGCCGTTGGATGAGGGGAGAAAGAAATCTCAACGTCTCGAAGAGACGAGGCTCGGATCGGGTGGTGGGTAGCTCTAGCCATGTCTTCCTTGTTGGTTTGTAACTAATTCGCGCGCGGGCTTTGGATATCTACTCCATAGATGCTCGACTCCAATTCTTCGCTCTTTTGGCTCCTCAGATTCTCCGAGCTTTATTCATTACCTAAAAACACAAAATTAATTAATACAAATATTTATTCTCGAAAACAAAGAAAACACAATCTGGGATAATATCTGATTATGAGCACAAAAGATGAGTAAAATGCCAATAAAAGGTGTATAAATATGCACTATTTGGCACTCATCAAATACCCCCAAACCTCAATTTTACTTGTCCTCAAGTGAAACAGAAAATAAGAAATCCTAACTATACCACTGTCGTAGGTCTCTCGAATGCATTTAGCGTATGCACTAAGCCTTTAAACCCCTAGGTGTCCCTAGTGGATCAGTAATTGATGCATTCCAGCATAACCATATGTTTCCTTTCTTCTCTGTATCACCATTATGAATTAAGCTACATTTCATACCCAAACATCTCAGCATTCTAATGTATTTTGAATTAACTTTAACTTTTGGCTCAACTATCCAAACCAAAGATGGACTAAATTTTTTTACTAACCTCATTAGTTTGTCTTTGGCATTAAGTCTTCTTATGCCTCTGACATTCCAATAGAGCACTCTCATTTAGAAGAATGTTGAAGAGGAGGGCTCTTCTTCCCATAATCACCTTTTTTTCAAACTTGTTTCCTTGTTATAACTTTTTGGCGGTTCGGAGTTTCTTTTTTGTTTTGATTTTTTTGCTACTTCAAGAATAACTTCTTTCTTCTTTGGAATAACCTTTACAATATTAGGTTTGATGATGTGGCCAATTCGACCTTACTAGTTTCAAGGGAGGAAATCCTCTATGTTGTCAAGACTTGAATCCATTTCCTTAAAAGAGCTTCATATCTTCGAGAAATTTCTCCCTCTTAGAAAGTCAAGTTGAAGCTATTGGTAGTAAAGCTTCGGGAGGTTGATCTTCTTTATTAGAGTAACAATTTTCATAACCTTTGTGAATGCGATTATCTTCCCTTATTCTTGTTTTGTTTCTACTTCTTGTTTTCACGAAGTATCTTCATTGTTGACTCCTTCTTTTTGAGCGGTTTCTTTTTCTTAATTCACATTCCGCAAGATAATGGCCAATAACTGCGAGTGATTACGAAATTTTTGGAACCTTAGGCATTTGAATTCTTTGAGTGAAACCTCCATATTTAGTTTTGACCCAAACCTTATCGGGAATGATTTAGATAGATCCACTTCCACTAAAACACTTGCATAATAGCCAATTTGCCTTTTAAGGGGTGACATCATCTACCTTAACGAGTCTTCCCAGAGCTTTACCAATATCCATAATTATCTTTTCCTTCCCGACTCAATACTCAAGCCGAGTAAATGGAACCCGGAAAAAGCTGTAGAAGTTTTACGATCTGTGGGTTTAAAATTAGGTTCCCGTTTAAGTTTAACACTTTGCTTCTCAACCTCCCAAAGAACTGGACCAAAGATATTGTTTATCATCTTTGTTTTCCAATTTGATCACAAAAAACCCTTTGCCAGAGGAATTAGTTGACAATTACCTTTTAGAACCCATTGAGATTTTAGTGATTTTGTTGCAGACTTCCATAGAAAATTTTGAAAAATCCAATCTACCAATAAGGCTAAATTTCCATTCCTCGAAGACGGTCGTCAATATCTTCATAGAGAGATACAAACCTCGAGGTTCATATCCTTTTGTTTAAAGTTTAATGGAGAACTAAAATAGGTAGATCCAGGTGAGGTTTCCATCGAAATTTATTTCGATAAGGAGACTGAATCCACAAAATAATCCCAAGAAGAACTAAAGTAAACAATGACCAGGAAAGAAAACACCAATCATTAATGAAAAACTAAATTCACACAAGTAATGAAGCAGATTGAAAGCCAAGATCGAAAATCTGAGAAGAAAAAATTCCGAGTTAGTCGCCCGATTTGCAGAGCTTGACCCGCCCGATTTTCAATGCTATGTTCAAAAGCATTCCTTAGTTTATATAAACATTAGTTCAAGAACAACCGGTTTTAGATATAACCTACTCAAGTTCGCAGACTGGGTTCACGGACTTAAGATCATGGAAGGAGTACACAAACTCCGGCGGAGAAATTCTCGGGTGAGAACTTGCCCGGTTCGCGGACTGAGTTCGCGGATTGAGTTCGCGGACTTGGCTTGCGCCACTTCCATTTCTCTTGATCAACAAAGTTCGCAAACTTTGGTTCAAGGAATAAGGATTTATACATATATGTGTTTCCACAACAATGCTTATATCCTACCAATGGTTATGTAATCTAAACTCCCATTTCAATCATTGAAACATTCTCAGAGAACGTTATATAGCCGTTATTCACAGACCATTTTTCGTTAGAGCAATTTCCAAAGTCATTGAAACATAACATGAATTTCGTCACTAGGTAAAGATGAATTCGGTTAAAGCGAAAGCTTACCAACACATACTTCGAGAAATAGATAGGCGAGTTAAACTCGGCTCGAAATAGCAAACGTGTATAATGAAAGTTTATATGTCTAAATGACTTTTGTCTCAAGAGTAGGAGATAGAGTAAATAGACTTTTGAGTGACAAATAAGTTCAAGTCTCCACATACCTTTTAGTCGATGAAGTTCCACCGGTTTCTCGAGTAGTCCTTCGTCTTGTATGATGATTTCCATGGAGTTCTTGAGCTCAACTACACTTTCTATCCTAGTCCGAGACCTTTAGCTACATAGGCTAGAAATCAAGACTTATAGTTTTGATCACTAACATTAACAAACATGCTTGAGATAGCAACACATGCGAGTTCGACCGAGCAATGCTCTAACACCAATATGAGACTCTCTTCCACCTTTCCAATCATAATTGGTCAGCAAAATTGACACTCTAAAATTCATGGTTAGTATAACAATGGAGATGGTCAGCATAATTGGTATGGATACGTTGAGTCGAAGTTTATACTTCTTATTAGGAATACTCTCCTTTATACCCAAAGTGATAGAAGGATGCCGCCGATAAATGTATCTTAGAAGCGGGAAAATAAAATTTTTTACTGTTTGATTTAAGAGAATACCTTTGAAACAGATCAAAAGAAGTTATCTTTTTAGATTCATCATCTGTTTCACGACTATGATCCATAAACGCCTTCAAGAAGGCATAAACTTATGGTTCATCTGTCTGGGAGGACAATCAATTAGTAAAGATACTCATGAATGATAATAGGAAGAGAAAAAAGAATAAAGGAAATATGAGCCTCTGTAGTGAGAAGTTCACCTTCTGAAACATTATTTATCTCCCATATCTCGGAAAAGTATAAATCAGGAAGGCGAACTGATAAAGAGTTGTCTATGAGAATAAGATAATTATCATACAAATAATTTATGACAAAAGCAGATTT